>CM023614.1:1901834-2181834 GCA_013358685.1 Antennarius maculatus
TGTTTCCAACCAGGCTGGTCCTTTCTAAATTCTGAAGGGCATCATCAGCTGGTGTAGACCAAATACCTTTGGACTAGAATGTAGGAAGAACTAGTAGTTGTGGAAGAAAGAGACAGGAGCAAATAAAGTGTATGAAGAAATAGAGTGAAGGAGAGATTTGGTGCAAAGAGAGTAGTTAGCTCCTGAAGGGTGCTTCTGTAGCACTTCATAATCAATTAATCACCACTCTCATCAGCACTGAGACATTTACTCAGAACTAATGCCTGCCAATGTGGTGGATTTGGCAGCATTGCTACCTTTCGTTATTATTGAAAAACAGGCTATTTCTTAACACAAATCAGTTCTGTTCCTTCTGTGCACATAATTTACACCGTTATTCTGCTGCAGTGTTTCAAAGTAACTGACTTGAATGCACATTGGCTCTGTTCAAGGATAGTTATTAATTTCTTTAATTTTATATGCTGATTTCAATCCCCGAAGGGAAATTAGTAGCACACTCTAGTTGGTTGAATGAATCATGCATATATATATATTTATACTGTATGTGTATACAGGCCCTGAACACACATACACACACACAGGGGGCATGTGCGCATACAGGGGAGGTAGAGTGGCGGGCAGCTCCTTCGTGGTGTGCACAAATGAGCAACTTGTAAGGTGAATGAAACCTTGCTCAAGGGCACCTTGGCAGTGCTCCGAAGGTGAACTGACACCTCTCACAGTCAGCTCACACTCTGGGTGTATTTTTGGGCGGGAGCGGGAATCAAACTGCCGATCTTGGAACACTGGACGACCCGATCTACCGCCCCTCTTCCACTGAGCCATTGCCGCCCCAATTATATAACTCTTAGTCCAGTGCCAAAGGAAAGGATAGCAATCAGCTGGCTTCATGGTTTAGATGGTGCACCTGTTGTCAGGGGTCCCAGGTGTGTGTGCTGCAGCAAAGGAGTCTCAGCTCTCCCTCTAGTCCTTGCCAGATTATTCCATGACTAAGTGATCTCTACAATCAGCCACTCAGTTTCTCTGCAGGAGAGTTATTTCTTGTCTTACTCTCCTGATGATTTATGCTAATCGTTAATTCTCACGTGGACTAGAACTCTTGTGGCAGCTCTCCAGCCATCACCATCTCATCAGCTCCTTCTGTCACACAACTCCCTCATCAGTTGAAGTCAGCCAAACTCACCTCGATCACCTGTCTGTCTTCTCCTGCCTCTTGTCCTTTGGACTGTTAACTCGTCTTCAATCCATAGCCGTTACACGTCTCATCTAGATATACAACAGTATCCTTACACTTGAAATTCACTTTTACTGTCACACGTTCCTGGAGCAAAACCTTTCTAACAAGCCGTGACTTCTTTATAGCAATAGGCCTGATGTATCTGTCTGAACTGATGCATTTATAGTTTGACAGAGGTCTTGTCAAAAACAGAATAGTCTCTCCTGCTACATACTGCTTCTTAGATATCTAACTAGATCAATAGCGGACACATGGTGATATGGAGTGATGCTTTATGAAAAAAAATGATGCTTGAAACGTAGAACAGAGAAATGTTTAACTTCCTTAAGGGTGCCTGAAAAAGAGAAATCTGCTCATAAGTCAGTTTTGTATTGATTAGTTTGAACTGGGTTATATATATTTTTTATTATAGACACAGGAGATCTCATAGAAGTAAAACTCCATTCCACTTGTTGCATTCCACAGAATCTTTGTTCAATTGTCTGTCATCCTACATATAACAGTTTGTTTGGTGGACTTTTTGGGCAAAACCCGGTCTCATTAGGAGAGATGGCATACATCTCACTTGAAATGGCGCTGCTCTCTTGTCCAAAAATCTGACCACGTTTATTTCTGACCCAAAACACTGACCCAGAGTTGAGACCAGGATGCAGAGTTGCAGTCTTACACACTTTTCTGCGCTTCTAGAACTGTCACCTACTGTACACAGTACAGAGACTGTGTCTGTCCCCCAACTGTTTGAAGTTAATACATGTGAAGTTCATTAATTTCAAGTCCAAAGGAAAGCAACTGGACATCAAAACCTAATAAAAATCAACACCAAGACTCCAACAGTTCCAGAGTACAAGAAAATAAAATGTGGTCTCCTGAATAATAGATCTCTGTCTTCAAAAACTGTTTTAATCAAATATTTTATATCAGATTATCATATAGATTTATTCTGTTTAACGGAAACTCGACTCTGTGAGGATTAGTATGTATCCCTGAAAGAAGCTATTCCCCCTAGTCATGTAAATTATCAGACCCCTCAAGTCTCCAGCTGAGGAGGAGGAGTTCCACTAATTTTTAATTCCTGTCTACAACTGAACCCTAAACCCAAGATGAACTTAAACTCATTTAAGATAAGAGATAAGATAAGGTAGACCTGTATTAGTCCCACAGTGGGAAAACCCACGGGATTGCGGCAGCAGAGGGGAGAGGGTTTCATACATACGTACATATTAACATATTTAACATATGATATACATATTAAAAATTTACAATTTACAATCACTAATTCACGTTTCACAACTACACGCTACAAATGACACTGGTCAATCAGATTGTGTGCATGATTGTCTGTGTGTAGTCGACAGGCAGGAAAGACCTGCGATAGCATTCCTTCACGCATTTCGGGTGAAGCAAGCTGTCACTGAAGGAGCTCTCCAGTGACCTTAATGTGCCCTACAGGGGGTGGGATTTGTTCTTCATCATTGATGACAGCTTAGCCATCATCCTCATGTCTCCCACCACCTCCACTGAGTCAAGGGGGCATCTTAGGACAGAGCCGGCCTTTTTGATCAGCCTGCCCAGTCTTTTCCTATCGGCCGCAGTTATGCTGCTCCCCCATCAGACCAACCCATGAAAAATAGTTGAGGCTACTACAGTGTCATAGAAGGTCTTCCGGACTGCCCCTGCACTCTAAAAGACCTCTGCCTCCTGAGCAGATAGTCTGCTCTGACCATTTTTGTAGAAAGCGGTTGTATTGTTGAACCAATCCAGTTTATTGTTCAGGTGAACACCCAGGTACTTATACGATGTCACCATCTCAATGTCCAATCCGTGGAATTTCAACAATGTCACCAGGCAGAGTGCTCGCCTGCAGAAATCCACCACCTCCTCCTACATTTTCCACTTATTGATCTGGAGGTGGTTCCGCTGTCACCAGTTCAAAGTCCTGGGTCAGTTCTCTGTACTCCCTGTCATCCCCATCAGTGATGAGGCCATTACAGAGTTGTTAGAGCACTTCTGTAGGTGACAGGTGGAGGAGTTGTAGGAGACGTCTGCAGTGTAGAGGGTGAAGAGGAACGGAGACAGGACCGTTCTCTGTGGGGCTCCAGTGCTGTAGACAACTGTTTGACACACAGTCCGGGGTCCTCACAAACTGTTGGTGGTGGGTTAAATAATCCAAGATCCAGTCCGTGAGGTGATGGTCCAACCCGGTGTTCTCCAGCTTGTCTCTCAGCAGTGCCGGTTGAATTGTGTTGAAAGCACAGGAGAAATCAAAGATCATGATCCTCACAGTGCTCCCAGGTTTCTAAAGGTGAGAGAGGGCCCGTTTGTGGAGGAAGATGACGACGTCGTCCACTCCGATGACAGCCTGGTAAGCGAACTGGAGTGGATCCAGTGATGGGCTCACCAGGGGCTGGAGATGACAAAGGACCGGTCCCTCCAGGGTCTTCATCAGGTGGGATGTTAGTGCCACCAGCCCGTAGCTGTTAAGATTCTTGGGGTTTGGAGTCTTGGGTATAGGAACCAGGCAGAATGTTTTCTACAGCTCTGGAACCCTCCTCAGCCTCAGGCTCATGTTGAACATGTGTCCAACAATCCCACACAGCTGGTCTCTGCAGGATTTCAGGAGCCTGGTGCTGATGCTGTCTGGACCCGCAGCCTTCCTTGTCTTGATAGTCCGGAGCTGGTTTCTCACCTGGAATTCAGTGAGGGACAGGGTGGAGCAGGGGGACTGAGTGCTGGGGGTGTGGATGAGGGGGCTGGGTTGAAGAAATGAGCAGTGGGGGGTGGCCGTAACATGAGGTGAGCTGATAGTTGAAGAGAGGGAGGGGGCAGGGATATGGACAGTCTTAGTCTTAGCCTATCAAAACCAAACCCCCAAACTAGTCCAGCCTTTGCTGTTTGTCAGAATTTATCATCCACCTGGTCCATACAGTGACTTTATATGTGAATTTGCTGACTTCTGAAGCAGAGTAGTTTCAAAACTTTGTTGTTCCGTGGGTTCTTGTTATTGAGGTAAAGAAGGAGACATAGCCGATTGTCATACGTTTTAAGAGTTTATTCCTGACCACAAGTCTAATACAGATATCCGGGCTCCCCTCAGTGTCCCTGAATGCCTGCAGTAAACGGGTCTTGTAACAGCACTGAGAAGAGCACCTTTCTTTCCCTGCCCGGTGTTTTTTTTACAATTCAGGCAAGGAATATCCATGAGATGATGTGATGTCTTCTGTTCCAACTAGATCATCACGAGTGTTTGGACACTCCTTCTCCGTGGGCGTTGGAATGTTGTTTCCGTTTCCGGTTGGAATGTGGTTTCCAGTTCTGGTTCATCCTGTGAACAAAGAACTGCAACCGCCTACGTCGTGATCACCAGTATGCTTATGATGAAGACTTCCATAAATGGAATTGTTATTCAAACTATGTGTTATTGTGTCAAGTGTCAGATTAGATGAGTTCAAGTGTGTGGAAAATTAATGAGACAGTGATAGAAAAGTGGCGAGTGTATGATTACAACGAAATACTTATGCAACCAGCAAAATAGTGAATAACATGTATATAATATTTAAATCTCTTCACTTCCTAGCTAGTCTAGTCCCTAAAACTAATCATTATATTTGGTGTCTTCAATATTCATGTGAACAATCAATGATAACCTCAGTAGCGCATTTATGTAGTTATAGGACTCTGTATGCTTTAGTCTGTGTGTACAGGAACCTACAGGAACCCACTGCCAAAAATGTTTACACTACACATTTATCAGATCATGCTGTTTCTAAATTAAAGGATGAAATCCTAAGTGTGCTTAATTTAATTCCACACCTGAAATGCACAGCGGGATACTTCCCTAACTCAGTTAATGTTAGTCCATCTCAAATTGATGAGTTTGTTGATAATACAACAGATTCTCTGCGAAAAGCCTTATATTTAATCGTTTCTCTAAAAAATAAGACTATTATACAAGGGATGTGAGCTCCTTGGTTTAATTCCCATACCAAATAACTAAAGCAGCATTCCCAAAAACTTGGAAGGAAATGGTGTTTTACTAAACTAAGAGAACACTGGTCAGCGGAACAAGATTTACATAAATACAGGAAGACACTTCGTTCCGCTGGAGCTGGGTATTATTCATCATTAATAGAGGACAATAAAAACAACTACAGGTTCTTGTTGAGTACTGTATCCAGACTGACAAATAACCACAGTGTAGATGAGAATTGTATTCCAACAAGTCTCCACAGCAATGATTTTATGAATTTCTTCAATAGTAAGATTGTGCTCATCAAGGACAAAATTAATGGTGTCTTGTCCTCCACCAACTCTAGTCCTTCTTTAGATCCCGTAGATCTTGAGCACAGACAGCTGACTCTTGAACCTTTTGGTTCTATTAATGTCCTTTCTCGAATACGGATCAGTCAGCTGACAAAAAGTCTCCTCAGCTAAACCATCCTCCTGTCTGTTAGATCCAATTTCATCAAAGCTCATCAAAGAAGCCTTACCTTTACTTAGCAACCACTTCCTTAATATAATTAACCTGTCATTATCAACTGAATATGTACCACGGTCCTTTAAAGCTGTAATCAAGCCACTTCTGAAAAAAACCTAACCTGGACCCTGCTATTCTAAATAATTATTGATCCATCTCAAATCTCCCATTCTTATCTAAGATCTCGGAGAAAGTTGTTGTTAATCAGTTATGTGACTTCCTTAAATCCAAAAGTTTATTTGAGAATTTCCGGTCAGGTTTTAGGGAACATCGTAGTATGGAAACGGCACTCGTCAAGGCTATCAACGACCTTCTTCTCTTGGATCTTAGTGCAGCTTTTGATACAATTGACGACAATATTCTATTGAAACGACTGGACAAAACGGTTGGTAGTAACGGTCAGCACTGTTGTGATTAAACACTTTACAAATAACAGCTGATTGATTGATTGATTCATTAAATTAAGAAGTGTAGTTGTTGACAGTCCAGGTTTGGACAATTTTGGATTAATCCCTCCCAGTATGCTTTGTAAGAGTTGTGGGAACATTTTTTTGCGGGCCAGCAACTTTTATTGCTTTTCTTTTATATTATTTTAAAAATAGAGAAGCTCAGAAGTCAGCTGTGCCACAAATAATGACATGGCTACGATAGCTGCTTTACACCGGTGCATGCTCTCTTGTTCAGTTTCTTTTCATTCCCATTTCTCTTTATGTCGTTTAAGGAACAAGCAGTGTAGAGAAGACTCTCCTGAAGAGGACAGAACCCTGTGGAAATCCAACACCGAGGCACATGGGAGAGGAAACAAAGATTAATGCTGCCTAGTCAAAAGCCAGCTCAACAAGGCTGTCAGGAGTCAGTTTGCTAACAATGACTCAAGCTCAGCATGGATGGCTGGGTTCCAACACAATCACAAGCTTCAAAGAAAGAGACTTCCTAGAACACATTACACTTCTTCAGGGCAAAGTGCAACTTTTCAGCCATGATATTTCTTCGCCATGTATTGAGTTTCTGTTAATTTCTCAGACAGTAACTATTGATTGAAACCCGTAAAATTCAATTTCACAGTGTGCCTGTAAAAGAGTGTAGCAGATACTGTAAATGGCTGATTCAGAAATTGCGGACACGGGCCAAAAAAGAACACATATTTTTTATCAGCTGTGAGTTGCAAATAAGGTCCTTAAAGCAAAAATGCTGTGTTTTACTTGCAACCTTGTGAGTAATTGAGTCTCTCACTTGAACAACAATGATAGAATTTTCTAACTGGACTCCAGAGTTGGATAGCTTCAGGGAGTGTAAGGGAATTAAAGATACGAGAAAAGATACGAGTTTTCCTCATCTTCAAAAGTTTTCCTGTCATGAAAGGCTTAGTGGAGCATGTACTTATTCAGCTGTTGTGAATTATACACCAGCTGTGCTAAGTGAAGTCTTTGATTATCAATCAATGTGGGGGTCCACACTAAAGCGTACGAACACCCTCTACAAGAAGGGCCGTCTCTTTTTCCTGAGGAGTCTGTGGTCTAGTGCCACACCAGGATAAGGATGTCTACCAGTCTATAGTGAGGGTTGCGGCCATCAAGGGGCTGGGTAGAATGATCGGCAGGGCTGGTGACGTTGTTGGAGCAAAGTTAAACTCGCTGCAGTATTGGAGAGGAGGACATTGACCAAACCAAGGGCCATCTTAGACAATGAGTACCACCCACTGTACAAAACATTGATGGAACAAAGGAGTCGGTCCAGTAGTAGGATGAAGCTTCCTAAATACACAGCTGAACGCCAGAGGAAGTCTTTCCTGAATGTGGACATCAAACTGTACAATAAATCAGCTTTTGTTTGTAAAGCACTAAAACACATCAGCAGACATTTCAAAGCCCTTTAACAGACAGGCAGAGAAACCCAACAGAACCCTCCAGAGCATAAGAGACAGCAGCGGAGAAAAACTCCCTCAATTAGAAAGAAACTCTGGGCAGGACCCAGACTCTGGTGGGTGGCCATCCGCCTTGACCGGTTGGGTAGAAAAGAAATACAATGTAGATAAGGACAGGGTAAGAGAAAGAGAGACAGAGAGAGAAAATGGCAGATAGGCCAGATAGAGTTAATGTCTTCATGGTTAGAGTTTGGAGTTTTTATCCAGGCGTTGAAGTGGGGACGGGAAAGTTCACTGACTCCTGGGTTGTTGTCTTCTATTTTTGTTCCCCATCATGCAGATGGTTATTTCAAAGCACAATTACAGCTGCATGGATGACTGTATGATGGCCACAGAAGAAGAACGGCAGCAGAACCCCAGTCGATGGACAGATGAGGGGTGATACTGGTGGGATTAGAGGAGCAAGGTCCACAACGGATGAACGGATGAGGGGAGAGCCTCAGAAAACCTGTGAGGACGTAGAGCACAGAGACTCCAGGGAAGAAGTTGAGGTAGTAAGGTGTGAATGGAGACTTGGAGAGGGAGGAGAGAAGACGGAGGACAGAGGAATGAGTCTTGATGTTGAGTCTCCAGCAGTTGAGAGCGTAATGCTCTGAATGGATTATATAGAACTAAAAGAACTGTCAGATAGGTCGGTGCCTTGTCATGAAGGGCTTTGTAAGTGAAGAGTGTTTTAAAGTCTATCCTAGCTTTCACAGGAAGTTAGTGCAGAGAAGCCAACACAAGAGAAATAGGGTCTCTGGTACTGGTCCTGGTCAGAACACGGTCGGCAGCATTTTGGATTAATTGACGTGTCTTCAGTGACTTTTTGGGGCAGCCTGAAAAAAATGAGTTAAAATAGTCTAGTCTGGATGTGATGAAAGCATGAATCTTTTCTCTGCATCATTCCGTTTTAAAATGTGCCAGATTTTAGCAATTTACGGAGATGGAAGAAGGCAGTTCTAGAAACCTGTTTTATGTGTGAGTTAAATGACAAATCCTGATCAACAATGACACCTACATTTCTCACAGTGGTTTTGGCCTAAATAGTGATGCCATCCAAGACAATTACAGTATATCACTGGTAATTTCATCCCTAACAGTTTTGGGTAGAGCACAATGACCTCAGTAACACAAAAGGTTATTGGTCATCCACTCTTTAATCTCTTTAATAAACTCCTGTAGTTCGGCCAGCTGACTTGCTTCATTGGGTTTAATTGATAGTTACAATTGTGTATCATCAGCATAACAAAGTTGATGGAGTGTTTCCTTATCAAATTGCCTGGAGGAAGCATGTATAAGATGAACAGTATTGGACCAAGAACTGAGCCTTGAGGAACTCCATAACTAACTAGTGGACTGGGAGGAGTCATTAAAGAGACAGTAAAGTCACAATGAACCAGGTCATAATTAAACAAAAGGCTTGGTGGCATTTTGATTTTTTTAGGAACAATGCGGACTTAGAAAAACAAAATTTATCATAAGTTATGGAGCGCACCATGACAGCGGAAGTGACACAATTGTAGACATCACAGTGAATCCATTTCAGCGCCGTTTTATAAATATACAGCAAGCGACAACATACAAGCAACAACGTCACAGATCTTCTCAGTAAAATGACCTGTCTATCACTTTTGACATTGTTTTCACAAGTGCTATAATTGCGTGATAATCTGGTCAAAAAAAACATTTATACAGTATCTTGAGTATCTCCAGACATGAATTATCCACCAAATCTTGGGAATTCAGATTAATATGGGATGTCCGAAATGATCTCCATTTCCTTCCAAGCTTTCCAGAAGGTATTCTGAAGAAAGACAGGTTCCTATCTTTGGGTCTAACTCTTGTGGTGTTGGAACAACCACTCACCTCACAGGTAACCATGACTTTATCGGGTTTATCGCTTCATTGATCGTGTTGTGTTCTGATGGCTGCTCTGACTGATGAAGCGACGGGTGTCGCTGATGATGTAAGACCCCCACGTGACTGCTGGATATGGAAGCTGTTGCAGCACAGGTTTTAAGGTTTCCTGACCACAGGGATGATGCCAGACATCTGAAAATGTTTGTTTTTTTCTTCTATTTTTCATAATGATAAACAATATGTCACTTAAAAATGAGTTTACTGTCCCTTTAAGTTAACAAACTGGGAACGGTCAGTTAGGATGTAAACCACGTCAGTGCTGATTCCTTAATATTAACTGTTTTGTCCAGAATATTATATAGAATATTGTGGTCGATGGAATAAAAAGCTGTACTAAGATCCAAGAGAACTGCTGGATTGAAGAAAATCACATAACTGATCAGCGACCGTTTTCTCCAAGATCTTACATAAGAATGAGAGATTTGATATGTGTCAATAGTTATTTAGAACAGCAGGGTCAGGGAAAGGTTTATTGAGAAGGAGCTTGATTACAGCTACTTTAAAAGACCGTGGTACGTATTCTGTTGATAATTACAGGTTTATTACTTAGCAGCCACTTATTTAAAGAAGTGGTTGCTAAGTAAAGGTAAGGCTTGTTTGATGAGCCTTGATGGAATTGGATCTAACAGACAGGACAATGGTTTAGCTGAGGAGACTATTTTAATCAGCTGACTGATATATATTGGAGACTGATCCATAGAACCAAAAGGTTCAATAGTCATTTGTGTGGTTTCTGGATCCAAGGGATTTAAAACAGACTAGAGTTAGTGGAGGACAGGACGCCATTAATTTGGTCTCTGATGAGCAGGATCTTATTATTGTAGAAATTCATAAAATTATTGCTGTGGAGACTTGATGGAAGACTAGGCTCATAAGCACTGTGATTCTTTATCAGTCTGGATACAGTACTGAACAAGAACCTGTTCCCACCTGATTGATGAGCCTGATTCTCCCATTTTAACATGCCTCTGATATTTAAGAGTTTACAGTCTGACAAAAAGGGCCTAAAAGTGGATTAAAAAACTTGAATGAGAAAATGTCATTTCTTTGGTCAATAAATCGGTAAGAGACTCAAACTGTTCTAGAGCTCAAGCAGTACAGATTGCTAGACTATATGTAGGGGAGTTTTGTTTTTCTCAAATACAAGGGCTAATGAGTATTTAGAACAAAATAATACATGATACAGTATCAAATGATAAAGCAGTGGATGATACAGCAATAGTTGAGACAGAAGCAGATGAGACAGTAATAGATGATCCGGCAAAAGATGAGAGAACAGGAGATGATCCAGCAGCAGAAGACACTTGAAGACAAGACTGCAGAAGGAGAGTAGGAGTCAGAGTTGATGTAACTGCAAATGCAATAGAAGCAGATGATCGAGTCATAGATGATAGAGCAGGTGTTGCTACAGCAGCAGATGAAGATGATACAGCACAGATATGTAAATGATAGAGCAGCAGGTGATTTAGATTTGTTTAGTGTAACTATTTACTTTTTTTTGCTTATATTTTATTTTTCTCGCTTATTTGATGTCAAGGACTCTATTGATAATCCATCAACACATTTTTTACCGCTTTTCCTGCTGGGTTAGGGAGTGAGGCGGGGGAAACTCCGGGCTCAACACCAGTGCACTGCGGAGCCACACAGAAACGCAGACAAACACGTACGCATATACTCACAGATAAGAATTTCTATATGAAATATGTAATCCTCATTCTTCTTTTTTCTGATACTTGAGCGATGTTCACTGCTTCAGTGACTTATGTCTCTTTTTCTTTGTTAAACCTCCATTCATATACTGAGTTTCTCTATACATTCAGCCCATGTATTTTGGCTTGGTAATCTCTGTTGGTGTTCACTGCTCAGCTCCGTAGTTTGTCTGCAGCTTGACATCTCTACGTTCTTCTCTATTGCTCAGACTGTTTACTAAGGGGAGGTGTAGCATGTTTTCGTCTAAAGGCAAAGACAAATGAAGTCCTATCTTGCCCAGCCACGCTTGCGGGGAGCTGCAAAGTGAGAGTTTGTGTGTGCCTGTGTGTACAATTGAAAATCACAGGAAAATAAAGCTACAAGAGGTGAAATGGAGGTGCCATGAAAGACAGAGCTGTTATGATGTTACTCTGTGTGTTGAGCAGCAAGGTTCATTGCTTTAATAGGTCCTTGTAGTGAATTAAACAGCTGGACGCTTTGTGTTATTTATGCATGCAGTCTGAACTGACTTAGCAACCTGAGATTCAACTCTCAATGATGTTGTCAAGGAAAGTTTTTCCTTCTTACGAAAAGGAATATACAGTGCTTTGCAAAAGTATTGGCCCCCCAAAAACTTTTTTAACATTTTGCCACATTTCAGGCTTCAAACTTAAAGATAACAAACTGAAAATATTTTTCATGAATCGACCACATGTGAGACACAATCGTGAAGTGGAACCAAATTTATTCAACATTTTATATTGTGTTTACAGATAAAAAACTGAAAATTAGGACGTGCGAATGTGAGACCAAATGACACACAGGTCACTGTGTTTGTCATTGTTCGTCGTTTAGGTCACCATTGGATCATTCAGAAGTCATCAGGGATCTTCTGGAGTCGTTTGGCGCAGCTGAGAGAAAAGGGGGCCAATACTTCTGCGGTTTTTGTTGCAGGGAGACGTCCCCCAGATAGAAAACGTTTTGGTTACAGCGTCCACACGACAACGCAGCCCCGGCGTTTTGAAAAAAACTTTGGCGTTTTCGTCCCGGATATCTGTGGTGTCGTGTGGATGAAAGGCGGAACCGCGACAGAAAGCCTTGCTGCGCGATGCCTGACGCCATGTTGTTCACGTGATTCCTTCTGGCATATGCGCTGTGATTGGTTGGACACCATGATTGACAGGTAGTGGGTGGAGTTAAAAGTATGACTGTGAGATTTTCAAGTTAGCTTATTCAAATATATAGGTGGAAAAATATATAAATATATACATACTGTACATATGTATTGGTGGCACGGTAGGCAAAACAAGTATTAGAAACATACTTTTCTGTATGTTCTTTACTTTTCCTACTCTCTCTCTTTATATATATATATATTTAATATATATAAAACTTTCATTTTATATTATATTTCAAATGACTTAAATTAATGTCAGACTAAGAAGAAATCTCTGTTGAAATTTGACGTAATATCTGGTAGATAATTCAAGACATTATTTTCAACCTTGTTTGAATGTTTAAAAGACCTTAACTGTTTTCAAAATTTTGAATGGAGAAGAGATTACAGACACTAAATGACACTTGAGAACACGCATAGGTATTCAACCGTTTTCTAACAAAGCACACGATGCGACAAGAGCACGAACATTGTGGAGGATTTGTCACCTCTAATATGCACTTGGTATTTTATTCCATCCTTTCTCCTGGTTATTTAGTAGGTTTTAATTTTGTATCCATTTTTTGTTGTTGTTGTAGATCATTTCATACTTTTCTTTGTGGATAGTATATTTTTCAGACTTGAATTCTGAGAGCTATTGATTATAAATGATGAAGTATCTCTCAAAAGTACATGCCATAGCATTGACCTCAGTTCTCATACATTGAAACAATGGATTGTTCCATTTTTCTCACTGATTTATCTTTTTCATCCAGTGCAACTGACACTGCAGTCATGCCTGAATCCTCCAACAAATGAGTTGCCCTCTTCAAAAAAACAAGATTTGTTTCTCAGCATAAGTCAGTCTTATCAATTGTGTCATCAGCCACCACACCTAAAGTCATGACCGTTATTGCATATATCGAGTTACAACTACTGCAACATGTAAACCATCATGTCTCAATACCAGGTTGCAAATCGTTGAAATTAAGCAGCTAACTTGCCTGTTGAATATATCAGATCGATCTTAGAAATGAAAGGCAATAACACAGTAGTTAAGTGCAGAGACATGCCAGAAAAAGGGTGAATTAAATCATAAAATTAATATAATCATTGAAAGAATAGCTTCTGTTTGATATTCTTATGGTGTGTGGGAACTCAGCATTGCATATTCTAACTCTTGATTTTGTGGGGTCACGCCTCTTTGCAGATGGAAGGGTAGATCAGACAGTCCATGAGACAAATGAAAGGATTTTTCTTTCTTTTTTTTTTGTAAAATGTAGATGCATTGTTTCTGCTTCTGCTCTAGGACACTATGAATTAAATTGACACCCTGTTCACATTCTTAAGCGTTCTGATAGCATGCTTAAGATTCACCACAAGTGGTGGATGTGACACATCTCATCGGGGTACCATTGACAGTGCCATAACAGCCGGTGTTGAGGTTTGGTTGACTATTTCTCACCCGATTCAGGCTTTCTTTTCGGAATGTCAAAAGTATTTTCGGTGTCCAGGAAGCAGCAGACTTCCTCTGGGATGTGAACGGCAGGGACACATATGCTGCTGACTCCACAGCAGAGCTGCTGATGCACAGTGGGAATAATCACCTTTGACCTTGGATCAAGTGTGAGCAGAGAGTATGACTAAGTACGGCTCAATAATGATCAGTGTGATGGTGCATGATGTCTTGGTGCCAACTCTGTTTGTGGTCTCTTCAGATAGATAATCCAAAATCCTAATCGGGAAAAAAGTGTTCTGACTCACCAGAGAGACTGTGTTCAAGGCTGAGAGGAAATCAGTGATCGGTATCCGACATAACGTTCTCTTTTTGTGCATGATGGACTGAAGCTTGTGTATGATGAATGAAACGGCAGTACCTATACTGTTTGAAATTAAATGCATCGTGATACTGTTCTAGTGAAGGTGGGAGGCTGGTTCTGAAGTGTCCCATGACTAACTGCTCAAAGAATTTTATTTGGAAAAAGGTCAATACTACAACCAGATATTTTTTAAGGCTTGATGTAGTAGATCTACATCAAGCATCATCTACATCATCTACCGTTCCTGAAAGTTGTCCGAAAAGCGAGTTGTTCGAAATCCGAAACTATTTTTCCCATTATAATTAATGTAAATAATTTTAATCCGTTCCAAATCTAAAAAACAACTTTTTCGAAGTTTTTTTTTACAATTTTACATCATAAACTGCACTGTATACTGTTTACCATAAATAAAAAAGGGTAGAAACAAACACTGTTTTATTTGAATAAAAGATGTCCTATCGAACTTTGAACACGAATGCGCTACGGAGGAAACATCCTGGGCATTCGAGTTCGCTTGGCTCCGGAGTGAGTCGCGTTCAGGTACGCTTGGCTTCTTTCGGTTTGGTCGAGAGTCGAATTTTGGTCGAGTACAGAGACGTAAAATTCTCGGATTTTCTGGTCGAAAACCGAATTGGTCGAGAACAGAAGCGTTCGAAAACCGAGGGTTGACTGTAATTGTTCTAGATTAAATGTCAGTTTTAAAAATACACAGAAAAATAATAATCAAGTTTACGTCTTTTCACTCGATTTAACATCTGTCTGCCACAAATATTGGACTTAAAATCACTCGACAACTGTTAAACGCACATAATACCATGTTGCTGTACAATAAATAAGAAGAAAAACATGAAATCACATTAAACTACATACATGTATGGTGCTGTAGCATCTAGCTTACCTTTAGAGCAAAGGAAGAGGAGGTTCCCAGAGATGTGGAGAACGAAGAGAACAAGATGCTGCAGATCGCACGACATATTAACGCCAAAAAGGCCACATGAAGTCCGACGTTAGAGAAAAATTCACTTAGTCTGGTATTTGCTGATTAATTTCAATTTATATATACTGTATATACAATATATATGTATATATATATATATATATATATATATATATATATATATATATATATATATATATATTCCATTGAAAACTAGAAATAAATTACAAGCCCTATGATTAACCCTGTGGTTATCTCATCTTAACATCTTTACTACTAAAACACTTTAGTCTGAAGTTAACAGTCAAGAATAATTTTGAAACCTTCACAAATGTTCTGCTTTCTCAACTTCTCTGGACATAGACTGACCTAGAGAGAACGTTATTGATCCCTTGGGAAGGCTTCCTTTGGAGAAAATAAGACGACATAGAAGCCTACATGGAATTGAAAAGTTTTGTCTGAAATAACATCCATATGACCTTGAAAGCTTTAAGCATTTTTTAAAAGACTCCTTACAGTGTTAGAATTGTCTAATGCCCCCCTCCCCCTCCCCCCAACCCACGCATCTTTCCAGTGGTGGAACTGAAGGCCAGCATTCAACAATTTATTTTTTAGCTCTTCTAAATGAACAGTCCAACTTGCACTACATGCAGCCACAAGCACCATGTTCCGAAGTTACACATCTGAAAGTATTAAGCCTCAGGCCTGATATTTGACCTTAACAGTGGTACATTTGGCCAAATAATTGGTTACTTTCACATGAGCTATGGGGCATTTTGAGGAAGCAGGAGCATTTGCACTTACCACTGGTTACCAGAAGGGCTCTTCTCCTGACCTGAGGTACTTGAGCTGACTAGAGATTCATTTTGACCTGCGGAAAGACCCTCTGTTCTCACTTCAGGATAGAGATCCTGTTTTAAAATCAAAATGTAGAGGCAGTACAAGGAAAGAGTCAAATTTATGATACATAACAGCAGCACAATGATTTAGGACCAGGAATAAACGTGTTCCCATAGACATTATCCACCACAGATCATATTAGTCTTCTTTTAGTTCTTCCCTTACATATTCGTCTTAAGTCGTTTAGTAGTAAAATGAAGTCTCTGTCCAATGAAGTGAAGTTCAAGTAAAACGACTTCACACACTCAAAAATTGTGAATAGCACTTTTGTAATCAAGCAAGATATTGCTCAATAAATGCCTTGATATATTAATTCCTTTGTTGGCCAAATAGAACAAAACACTATTCACAAAAGCGCTTTAAACAGCCTATCAGAGTGTGGGAAAAGATAATACAGATAGAAGGTGGTTTAATATCAGTATGGGGAGGGTTTAGAAATGTTTAAACTACCATAAATAATAAGATAAATAGTTTGTCGCTCTATCGCGGGATTTGTTATTGCATGTGGTTCCTGTGTGTGTGTGTGTATATATATATGCAGAATATATATAATATATGTATATCCACACACGTGGATACTGGAGTGTCTGGAACTGTATAAGATCAACGAGACACTAAGAGGACACTAAGAGCCTTCATCAAGAACTCAATGAGAACTCAATGGGAATGTAGAAGACAACCCTAGAGGCCAACTCCGAGCCAATTGCACAAGTTAGCATCAATGTATCGCCTATGCTAAGGGGATCACCACTGCTGTTCTGCATTGGCCTGAACCCCCTCAGTCACATCATCACATAGTGGATATACTGTAGATACCAATTCAGAAGTGTGGTAACAATCAGCCACCTCCTCTACATGGATGACATCAAGCTGTATGCCAGGTAGCAAGGTGTAAGATGCTAGTTGGGTCAGTATACTGTACATGGAGAGGCACAACCAAGTAGCTGTGATAGTGTACAGGAACATCTATAACCAGTATGGACTAGAAGTACCCAAATCCAAATAGGACATACCACCAAAGGTGGTTGAGAACAACAAGGCTAACATCCACCACCAACTTAGTGGTGGTGGACAAAGAGCAGAAGAGAGCAGTGGTGATAGATGTGGCGATTCCAGCTGACGCCAACATCAGGAAGAAGGAACACGAAAAGATTGAGAAGTATCAAGGATTTAAAGAACAGCTGGAACAAATATGGAAGGTCAAGGTTAATGTGGTCCCCGTGGTAGTAGGAGCACTTGGGGCAGTGACCCCCAAACTGGAAGAGTGGCTCCAACAGATTCCTGGAACAACATCTGAAGCCTCAGTCCAGAAGAGTGCAGTCCTAGGAACAGTTAAGATACTGACAGAACCCTCAGACTCCCAGGGGTCTGGTAGAGGACCCGAGCTTGAGGATGACAAATACCACCCTACACATTTTTCACTGCATTGGTCTTTAGTTTTGTTGAGAGACATGTGATGACGTCCACTGATCCATACTATTTTTTTATTTTCATTCAAGGTGCAAAGTGGAAAACTGCCCATCAAAATGTGCCTCCTCTATCACACAAACCTGCTTGTTCCCCTTCACCACATCCACACATCTCCTCTTTGGCCTTCGTCTTCTCCTCTACCCTGTCAACTCCGCCCTCACCATCATTCTACTGATATACTCCTCATCCTTTCCATCCTACTTGTACTGCTTCTAATGTTTGTGTTTAGATTTTTCCTAATTCTTTCATCCCAAAGTAAATCACAGCATCTTCAACCTGCCACACAAGATAGCTTAGCTCGCATCTGATTGGTTGACTTCTCACTTTTATGACTCCTGTCTCTGTTCTGTAGTCAGTCCACCCTGCCTGCTCTACCTCTTCTCTACCCCAATTTCCCATGGGGGAATAGCAATAGCTAGTTTTTCAAAGACGTTTGAGTATTGGCCAGCCATGAAAGGTCTAATCACCAATGTTTTACACTATTTGACCAAAGAACAACCCTGCCAATTGGCTGATTGGTGAAGCCTAAAATATTTGAGAATCTCATAGATATGCACTTCAAAGACTTGAATTGGAACTGATAATATTAATTTCCCTTCGGGGATTACTAAAGTATACTAAAAACTAAAAAATCCATGGAAATTCCGTGATAAAACAATAATATCAGACTTCATACCAAATATATGAAAATGAATGTATTGGTATAATAAACCAAGCACACCCAAAGTACTCAAAAATCAACATGGTGACGTAACGACTTTGTGTTGGCCAATCATGGATTGCGCTGGGTGGGCATTGTGAATCCGTAGATGAATGCTAGCAGGCTAACTGGAGAAAGAAAGCTAACTAATGGTGAGACTGGGAAAGGAGCTAACGCTAAAGGAAAAGGCACCTGTCAAAAGAGCAGGTGTTAAAGAAATGTTAGAGAAGTGATGGTTCTGTTAGTGACTACATGAACACAACTGTATGGAGTTACTTAAAGAGTGTTTTTGTCAGCCCCCCCAGGAGCATTGTGGGTACTACATGGATTGTCCCATTCCAAACGGAAACCATAGCTGGATAGACTGTTGGCGCTAGCAGCTAGTTTCACTCACTAATGGTTGTTTTCTGTGTCGTTCCTGCTGTTCGGACTCTCTGCTGACAAACATGAACATTGTTGGAACAGTTATGACTCTCTAAAATTATGTTAACTGGGAAGTCCATGTATAGTTATGTCTTCTCCAAACATAGCAGATACATTACGCCATATTGTTCACGTGATTCCGTCTGGCAGATGCGCCGTGATTGGTTGGGCGCCATGATTGGTTGGGCCCCGTGATTGGTTGGGCGATTGATTGACAAGTGGTGGGTGGAGTTGGTGACAGCGTGAGACTTTCAAGTGAGCTTATTCAAATACATAGGTGGGGATATGACGTTATGGGGTGACCTAAATGGAGTCTCATAATAGATACTCAGGGACTGGAACACATGGACTATATTCCAATGCCAATTGTGTGAAGCTGGCTCTTGAGGAAAGAAGCTTTCAAGTCTAACAGAACATCACCTTCAAAGCCGAATCAGAATTGCCAAAGGTATGTCAGTCAAATAATGTAGATACTGTAGAACTTTAAAGCCTCATCCCATGGATTTTAGCTCAGTTTGAACTTTTCTACATTTACCCGTTAACTTAAATTTTAGAGTTCTCTCAATGTTTTTTGTTTCTTCCCACCAAATTCATGTAAATTAGATGAATTAGTGACCCTGAATTGACAGTAGACCAATGAGAATGTTACATGTGGTATGATGTAATGTTTTCGGGTCATCTGATGTAGTGTGTTGACAATGCACTCTAAAAGTTGGTGCATCGATACGTACATTATGATGCATACTTCTATATAGCCAGAAGAAAGATTTTTTAAATAACCAAATAACCATGTTTAGTTCAAAATTTTCATCTTATTCTCAGATATGATATAAAGGAGTTTAACTAAACAGCTGAAGATCCATCAGACGAGTCTCAAAAAGCAGATAAGTGATGGTCTCCTTTGGAATAATGAAACACATTTGTACATAACATGCCAAGATTTAAGTTACCCTCGTTGGCAAAGGCTCCATGAAAATTTATATTGGCTGGATATTCTAACTGGATGCATTTCCTGCATTTCTTGTTTCAGATGCTCTTAAACAATATAAGTTTAATCAACCCTCGTTATGTTACTCACCTGAAAACACAACAGGTTTGTACCAAAGTGAACTAAAACCAGGCTCCTCTTTCCTGCAGTCTGGCCATTTACTTGGTCATAATTTGAAAAGTTAGCTTTACATTTCCATGGAGAGGAAGAAATGAAAGAAATGAAATATGAGCTCTGCTTTTACCAGCCTATTTAAAGTGGAAAGAGAAGGATATGGGCCACCAGGCAGGCTTCATTTTCCCAGAAGAGTTTGTACCCGGTGGCAATCAAAATTGCATGGTTTATGGGGAACCAATCTAAAACCTGATGTTGTCATTATTCCAAAGAGATTGCTTTGTGAAATCAACACTTACTTTAAAAAGATATGTTGAAGCAATAAAAAAAAAAAAAAAAAGTGTGTGTTGCTTGTTTAAGCACTGTATAAAATCGATGTCAAATGACTCGAGGTTTGTCTTCTGTTGTTATAAGGAACAATGGAACAGTACAAAAGTAGAAAACAGATTTTTTTTTTTACTCAAACCATTAAACTCAAACCATTATCCTTAACTGGATGATATTTGTCACCACAATGTGTTCCATTTTGTTTTGGAGCAGAAAATCCAAAACAACGGAAAATCTAAGCTTGTCTTGAGTGTCTGCCTCTTGACAATGAAATGACATGTGGAAGCACCATTCTATGAACAAAAAGTGTTTTTCACATGTGGTAGGAAACAAAATGCTTTTGGTTATTCTTTAGTCCCCTTAAGTATTTAGAATAATTGAGACGGATGAATTGTAGTACCTGATAAATGACGTTTTGGTGATAAAAAGAAAAAAAAAGAGAGGACTGAGATTAAGTGTAATTTACTTAATGACATAATTGTTTGTGTGATCAGTCTGCAACAATGGTACCTGTTTGTTGTCCAGACTATACTCCTGTAGAGCAAATATAAAAGCATACTAAACAAACATTCAAACACACCACCTCCTATAGTAGAAAAAAGAGCATATCCTGTATGCAGATTTTTATGGCTTTCTATTCGACCTTTACATTCTTAGATATCTTTAACTGTTCCCTTTGTGCCCGTGTTGGAATTTGACCCACCACAGCACAGTTTATTCTAAAATGGTAGAATTCAAGTCCCCAATTATAAGTCTCTGCATTTACTGTATAAATGCAGAGACTCGTCTGATGGATCTTCAGTTGTTTAGTTTTTAAACTGTTAAAGACAAATATTTATCTAGAACATCAGGCAATTGACTTCCTGTTTGAGGAGAGGTGATGACTGATTTAGATTAATATTATGAGAGTGCTTAACATGGGAAGAGCCAAAGGCCTCACCGCCCCCCCCGGTTTTCTGAAATGCATCAAACTATTCATAGAAAAACCCCAACACTGCACATTTCATATGTTTCCTTCACAAATGTTTAATCAGGCAGAAAATTATGGGGTGCAAGATAAAAAGATAATGGGATAAAAATAATAATGTGTGTGTGTGTGTGTGTGTGTGTGTGTGTGTGTGTGTGTGTGTGTTTGTCTTAGTTGAGAAAATATCTTTAAAGATTGCAATTATTGTTCTACTTCTCCAAAACTGATGCCCCCCACCTTTTTCTTAAAATCTATCCCATATGTTTAAACTTAAAAAAAAAAAAAATTCAAATGGACCTTGAATTGATCATGTGGTCAAATGTGATGTATTATTTCATGATATATATGATGATAATGTGTAGCAGAAAGTAAAATGACCGGGTCGATCTTTGAATTGTAGGCTTTTGGCATGCAAGAGCTAAGTGACAAAGATATCTGTCAAATAATTGCGATACTATATCGTGCACTTGAGAATGTATTCCCCTTTCTTCCACTGTTTGCTCAGCAGGGGATCTGCATGAATTCATGACAGGACTAATGGTGCACAGGACTGATAGTTTCTGCCCATATTTCCACTGTGAAATTGATGCTTAGCGACGACAATGTCAAGAAGACTCAGAGAGACTTTCTGTTGGTTAAATGGGTTATGTCCACGTTAGCAAAAGGAAGAGTACTAACAAAAGTGGCACCATCTGTTTTAAACCTTCTATCAAATCACCCCCCACCTGCTCTGTCAGGTTTCTCCCACAGCTTCCCACCTGACTCTGGCATAGATTCATAGAACTAGACGTCCGTCTCTTGGCTCTGCTCAGCTTGATGTCGTTTTAACATTCACCGTTGTTGTACTTTTCTTGCTGATGTGACGATTCTAACTGTGAAGAGCGATGCTTTTGATAAACTGGTGTCGAGAATGGAGACAGAGAATGAGCTGAAGCTATTTATTCCATTATGGTCGTGTCTAACATGTCTTACATCAATACAAATAGCCAAGTCCACTGTTTTTCTGTTGCACAAGTCGTTTGACACACGTACCAACATGATGGGTTTTTTTTTTTCGTCTTTTTTGAAATTAATTCCACAGAAATACATTGGAAATCAGAGCCTTTTTGTCCCACTGTGCAGTCGAGGCATTTGCACCATCTTTTCCATTAATTCTGTTTGATTGGCCTCCAGCAACAAGCCTGCCTCAGCTAGGGGTAGTGCTGTCTCTGCAGTCAGCAGTGTGTTTAGTGGACATGTCTTTTTTGATATGGTCTTACCTGCCCAGGACTCCCAGGGGCTTCTGCTCCAGCCTTTACCGCGGCGTAGAATCAGTTAGGATGGGTTGTGTTCCAGTTCCTAGACTTTTAATGATTTTTTTGTCATGAAGCCTGATATCCATAATCTCAATGTTAATCTGAATTGATGTTGATAAAACAACAAATACAATCTGGCTTTAAAAGGGGCTTGGATATTATGATTTGAATTCATCCGTCCATTTTCGTAACCGCTTTATCCGCTGTCGTGGGTCACGGGGAGCTGGAGCCTATCCCAGCTGGCTTAGGGCGTGAGGCGGGGGACACCCCAGGTGTGATGCCAGTGCACCACGGAGCCACACAGAGACACAGACAACCACGCATCCACACACTCACTCCTACGGGTAATTTGGAACGGCCAATTAACCCGAAGTGCATGTTTTTGGAGGTGGGAGGAGAGAACCCACGCAGAGAACATGCAAACTCCACACAGAGAGGGACTCAAACCCAGAACCACCTTGCTGTGCGGCGACAGCGCTACCCACTGCACCACCGGGCCACCCCGTTTGAATTCACGTCAAACCTAAACATAAAAAACAATAATGAACTAACCACATGTAAGTACTTAGTTTGCGAGTTGGGAGTTGAAAACTATACTGACTCTAGTTCTCACAAACATAAACTTAACTAAAAAAAAAAACCAATAACTGCAAATCAACTTTTATACCAAAAACAGAATTCCTGCCACTTATCAAACCTGCCACACTTCACATGTCTGAGAGCTCACAGCTGAAAAGCTGGGTCAAGTCAACCTAGACACTCTGACACAGTCACGTCTAAAAATACTTGTTTGAAATTGTCTTATTCAACGACAGAATCAAGATTTTAAGTAAAACTACATCTGTTTGAGAAGTTTTTAAAGCATCTTGGTGTTTGCTTCAACAATATCCCATAAATGAAGTTCCTTTGTCTGGCACAAAATGACTTCCAGAACCAATTATTTTCAAACCTCAACAATGCTTGACTGGAGGCTGGAAGCACTCTTGTTAAAGCCAGCTGGCCTCCAAAGCTATGAATAACAATGCTGCTCCTGTTGTTCAGCTTACACCAGAGAAATGTGATTCTGTCAATATAGGACATCAAATCCATGGGAGCAGGAAGCTATTAGTCTGCTGAACGGGGTCCAAGTTGAGGAGTCAGGGGTCAGAAAGCAATAACTCACCTCTTTGTTTAGAATCATAAAGACATGAATGTCTTTTGCTGAATAGTCCAACATCTAACGAGCTGCAGACAGAGGCCTGACGGTACTTCCAGCTTCTTTCTTTTGACAAAGCTAAGAGGGTCCTCAACAAATATCTTTACCTTAACATAACCTTTTAAAAGCGAATATTTTCAATGCTGTGGCTAAATGGATGGCATCTAAAGGACGGCACAGACAGGGAGAGACCTCATACTCACACAGCGGAGGTAGACGAGACTACTGAAAAACTGTATGGATGGAGTGGTAGACATTAAATGAATAATAAAAAAAGAATGACTTTTATAATGTATTATTAATCAGTAGCCACAATTGTATATACAATTGTATTATATATACAGTCATCAATAATCGGTAACAATAATCACTTGTTATTCACAGTTAATGCTTTCCAGGACCACCCATGGAAAACAACTCATTCCAGCTGATATTTTACCCTCCACTAGAGGTCGTACTAGAGCAAATGAAGCCTCATGGAGCTTCGAACCACAGTGAACCGATTGGGATGAAAAGTTTCAATGCTTCATGGGGCTTCATCTGCCCCATGGACATACATGGACTTTCATTCATGTGTGGCTTTGCAATGCATCATCACTGGCCAACACAAAGTCCCTGTTTAGAAAGTAAATGAATGAATGCATGTTGTTTTGAATCAGTAACTCAAAGTAGTTTGGATTGATCATTGGTGGATTGATCAGTGTGGACTGATGATTGGTGGATGGATCAGTTTGGATTGATCATTGGTGAAATTCCAGTTGACTTTCTGCACACTGCTGCGGTACCATTAAGCAACACCAAACACTGAACCCTGCAGATTGCTGACAGGATGCTGCCACCATACTCTCCATTACATGTGTGTAGATCAGGTGTGCAAGCGTGATAGATTGTCATTCATTGAAAGTGATCATTCAAAATATACTGTGAATATCAATGAATGCTTGGATTCATTTCTTTGCTTGGGTGCAGAGATTGCAAATTTGGATGAGTGATAATTTAAAGTTTTAAATGTAAAGTATTTTTTAGAACGAGTCAATTATTATTATGTCACAAGCAACATTTCTAAATGTCTTGTCAGACAGAACATTTGAATAAAACCATATGAAATGATGAAAAAAAAAATGACACCGAAGTTGAAAATTGACAACGAACAATTGAAATCAGCAAATGAATAAAGATTAATGGTTACATTTTAAAAAAAGAAGCTGATGAGTGGCACAATATAATTAACTAAATGACTGCACATCCAACAATTTCAATGTTTTTCTACCTAAACTTGATTATTAATCTTCCTGAAAAATCTTTGCCTAATGGCCATTTTGCTTCAAAATGTTGTACCTTCTTCCATTCTGCTGTGAGGAGGGAGAAAAAATGTAATCCACATAGCTCAACGTAACAGCGGATAAAATCGAAGCTCAAGCGAAGTAATCCAGGTATGACCCTTTCCAAGTCGGAGGCATTAATGTATTTCTGTCTAAGGTGATTGAGTAGGGGGCCCCGGCTGATATGGCAAGCCTTTCTTTCTTCACCATCAGGCACACTTGCTGAGCTGTTTCATATTGTCAGAATGCACAAGAAAATAAAAATAAAAAGAATAAAGGAGAAATAACCGCTGGGATAGTACAACACTGAAATTCTACTACCCTAAACTGATGAATTGAGAGGAAGCAATTAAACTGCCTGAGCTCTGAAAATCAATCCATTAAGTTATAAATATCCTGGTGATGTCTTTACAAAGAACACTCTTAGCTTACATCTGCTCATTTCTGCAATGTCTGTTCACGGAAGTCATTAATCCAACAATGGATCTCACTGTGTTAAAAAGGATGCTTGAAAAATTCTCAAGGGGTTTCAGCTCATGCCAGGGAATTCTCCAGAGACCTGAACATGCATTTATATCATCATTCCTGCTCCTTTATTGTGCTTTATTGTAAGCAGCTTGTTGGTTGGGATGCATTCCTCCTTAATGTGCCATTGAGCTCCGCAGAAGTCCACCTGGGTGTTTTATGTTAGTCATACAGGGACTACGTTTGAACATCACGGGTAATGATCTGGCCCGTGTGCACCCAGCTGAGCAGAGTCCTGCAGCTACGGCCAATTGAGCTTCAAGGAACAATCATAGTCAAGGGGATGCAAAGAAAAATGAGGAGACTCAAGATGAAGGTTGTGTTTTCTTCCTGGTAAACTAATCAATCCCCCACATGAACGAGGCCTCAGAGGATTAGACTCCAGATTCCAGCAATATTTCAATCATTTTTTTTTTAACACTGTACAAATTCTTCCCTTGTGCCAAATTGTGTTAATTAATTAAATAATTATTTTTGATATATTAATTGATGAATTAATTCATGTTATTTATTTATTTATTGATTAATTAATTTAAATTATTAATTAATTCATGAAATAATTCATTAAATAATTAATTTCGTCCAAATGCAGTTTGTCATGGTGCAGGTTGTAAAATCCCAATCATGTCCTTTTATTTCTAAGGGCATACATTATGACATGTATCAATACGGGATCAATGGACAGTAAGCTTCTACCAGTGGAATTAAGGGCAATGGTTTCATACTCTAACATGCATTTTCACTGGAAGTGTCATTTTATTTTGACTAGACTGTATATAGTTGATAGAGAGCACGTATTGGATCTTATATGTGTTAATGTTCTTCCTCTTTGTACATGATAGGCTTCAGCAGCAGCAGTTCTGCCCCTCTCTGGACAGATACCTCAGACCTGAGACCTGATCCTTCTTTCACCACTAGGACCGCTTTGGCTTTCTATTTTCACATCTGTTCTAGCTGGGGAAGAACCAGATCCTGGCACTTCTCCATCCTGTCATTGCCCTTGCTGATGGTGTCATAAACTGGGATTCCCATTTTCAACTGTCTTCTGCTTCCTGTTAACCAGCAGTGTCTAGTTGGTTAACCAGTGGTTCTTCGTCCCACATGATCGTGGCTCTTTTCTCAACAACTTTACAATTCTCTTAATGCAATTTATAAACTCAAATTTTCTAGTATTATTAAAATTAATTATTAAATTAATTAATAAATAAATAATTTATATATAATAATTATATTTGTAATTATTATATCATATTTATTATATTATTATACATTATAATTATTGTTATATTATATTATTATTATATATGTATAATTATTATTTATAATTATAAATAATAATAATACATTTATTTATTATTAAAATCATTAAATTTTAATAAGCCTATACTTGACACGTGGCCAACACGTGAAGAATAAAGCATCGATAAGCTTTTATTTTTGCAAGAGGAAGCTCTAAAAATATTGATATGATTTGGGTTTTTTTCTGTTCGGGTACTCATACTTTTGGACGTGTCTAATTTTATTTTTTTATTGCACATCTTCTGTGAGTCCAGTAAAATTCATTCATCTTCTTCAAGACAAGACAACCAGATTTTTTTTCTCATTTCCAGCTACTTGTCACATTATCTGTTAAGCTGGAACCAATCCCAGCTGGCTTCAAGCGGGAGACGGTCTACACTCTGCACAAATTGCCAGTTTATTATTAAGACAAGGGAAGAACGATTTTATACTCCAGAAGAATTTTGAAAACAATAAAGAACACAAATTGTTTTCTTTTTCCTTGATATTTTTAGCTTTTACTACAGTAGCTTTGAAATTATAACATTCATGACTGCCTTTTCTTTATTTCATTTACCATCATGTACACTGTACAGAGCAGGCCATGCAGAAATTTGCATTAGTATAAAATACAAGAGGTAAATTTATTAAGAGTGCAGAATGAAATCTGATATACAGATTCAAACATGATTTTTCATGATATTTCTTATACAATAATGGAATTTCTGCTCGTATGTTTACATCATTAAACTAATGCATCAAAAAAATCTGTCCGGCTGTCAATCTGATAGAAATCCGACAGGCAGTGCTGAGATTAAAACCTCTCATCCTCACAAGATACTGATGAAGGTAGGATGAAAAAACTTCACTAAATTTAAACAAAAGACGTCTAAAAAATGAAGAAATGATCAATCATATCAATAACAATGCAGGAAAGAAGAAAGGAATAACTAACCAAAAAGGTTTACTCTTTGCATTGCTGAATAAACAGCTAGACCTCCTCAACTGACGTCGGACTTTAGTATTCAATGTGCATTTCAGACGAACGCAGTCGTCCAGAACCGATTCAATTTGAAAGGTTTCTCCAATTATGTATTGAGACCTGCTATTTGTTTGAAAGTTTGTTTTCACTCCTCAAATCTAGCACAGGATCAAGCATCAGTGATAAAGGTATATTTGTCAATGTGAAACACTGAGGTGCACATCGGAATGGTGGTCTGTATATAGATGCGTATGGGGCAGTAAAGTTGTGCAGCAGGTAGCGAGAAGGTTCCAGGTTTGATGCCTTTCTTTATGGACTTTGTTACATTGTGACAAATCCCCTCTGTTATTATAGAGAGCAGTCAGTGTAGCTGCATATCCCCACCGTGGAAGGACTTCTCATTCACATTGTCTCCTTCGTGAACTGAGGCAGCAGTGATGGGGACATGCATGTCATCCATTCAACTTGTCATTTTGGGAAGCTCTGCAAAATAAACCAATTTACTGCTCCCAGTCAGAGGTGGCAGCACAACATCATTAACAGAACATTAATTTAAATATTGCCATTAACTACAGTCCAAGGGATATTTTTTATGTAGCTCGCCTAGCAGTTGTTCCTGATGTGTTCTGTATCTCTGATGTTATAGACAATACTACCATTGGCAAAAAAAACCCCAAAGATAATATATAGATAGGATAAGCGCTGCTGGCTGCACCACTGTGCCACTCTAGTCGTAACATAAGGTGGCTAATAAACACAAGAAAACCCACAAACTAAGGTCAATACCACAAAGGTCAATGCTAATGCTATTCCTACTGCAAGCATTTTCAAAATATGACATTGTATTTTTGATCTGAAGACAGCTTATATTGATTCTTTGATTCATGCTGAGAAATTCTGATGAATAATTGAAAAACTTTTTTGTTATGAGTGCCTCTGGTTCAGGGGTTCATCTATTGGGGACCACCGTAGTAATACTTCTCACACAAAAAAAACAAGCAAACAAACAAACAAACAGTGACTAAATAATACCCCCAGGATTTGAGATCTGTGAATATATTTCAGCCGTGAATGAAGGTGAACTGAACGACCACACAACCACCTTCATAATCCCTAAAGCCCCTGAATGATTTTTTTTAATCTCAGTTCTACACCAACCATCAATCCTGCCATTACGTGATTTTGACAAAGGCCATAACCCTATAAAAACATTCCACACAAAGGGTTTATATGCTTGCTGGTTTGATGTACTCCTTCATGACAGATCAGTGTGATTCATGAGAATGGTTTGATGCATTGCAGCGTAGAAGACAGCTTACATTGATTCTTTGATACATGCTGAGAAATTCGGATAATAATAATTGAAAATATTTTTTCTTATATATTTTTTTATAATTTATATATATATATATATATATATGTATTTATATATTTTTTATATATTTATATATATATATATTTATATATATTTTTTATATTTTTGTCTTATATATTATTTATTTTCTTATATCTTGCTTAGGCAGCAACTGTGTGTCCACTACATCTGTCAGCTTGTATTATCTCAGCAATTTTTGATGTCAAACCATTTGTTATTGGTTGCTCAAGGGGTCACTGCATTCTGATGACAAGGTCAACACCCTGGACCTGTATTCAGAGGGGAGCCGGTACATGTTTCAGCAAATGTGTCTTGTGTGTGTGTGTGTGTGTGTGTGTGTGTGTGTGTGTGTGTGTGTGTTGGTGAGGTTCCAGCTATTCATTACTTTCCAAGACATGAGTGCTACAAACCGATCACAGCGATACTAAGACAAATATCCTGAAAATGTCAGATAGAGAGAGATAGAGATGGTGTTGGAGTGAAAGTGCTGCGTTAACTACGTCAGTATATTTGAAAAAAGAGATCAGTCATGTCAGTTAGCAATAACCATTTCATTCTGAAATCTATTTGTTGGTTTTCAAAAGAATCAATGAAGCACTCTGGATTTACAGATCATTTTCACTGTCCAAAGCTGTTTAAATCAATCCACTGGACTTTAAGAAGGTTTCTGGAAGACGTTTCTCCTCTCATCCAGGAGGCTTCTTCAGTTCTGGAGGTGGTTGGTCTTGTCCCAGATTATTAACCCTGTGAGGTGTGGTCAGTTCTATTCATGTTCCAACAATGATTGTTGAAACCCATCCGACTCCTCAACAATGGTTGATGGGGGCACCAGGGGGGTGTCAGAGGGGGGTCATTGAAATGTGAGTTTCATCGAGTCTTTGTTTGCTAATGGGCGTCATTAGCATAAGACACATTTTTTTTAATTTATTTTTTTTTTAATTTTGTATACTAATTATGATCCCTGATCACCTGTAGCATCACATTCATTTTTCATATCTCCTCCATAGCTTCCACGGTCTTCTCACTGACCCTATGCTAGCACTACCCTTAGCACTAGCACTATGGTGAAGTCTTCTCCTGCTCCTCCTGCTTGCACTTTCGAAAATGTTTTCTTTGGTTCGATTCTTCATTCACTATTACCAATCTGATGATCAGTAAAATATTTTTTTGCAATTTTACATTCAGAATGCAAACAGAAGACAACCGTCAGACAACTTTCAGACAACTTCATGGCTGTTTGCTGGAGAAACAACACTGGAGCCTATCCCTGCTGACTATAGGAAAGAGGTAGGGTACACCCCCTGGACCAGTTACCAGTTCCTTATAGGGCAACAAGGAAAGACAGACACCCAAGCCCAGCAAAAAAAAACCACACAGACAGAAAGTAAAAACTGCACAGAAAGGCTATAGGTTGAACCAAATCAAGGACCGTCTTGCTGTGAGGCATCAGTGCTACCCATGGCACTGTGTTGAATAAATGTGTTTAGATATTTTAGATTCCATTCAACTGTTTTCAAGAGCAGCTGCTGTTTTTGTGGATGATCACTCTGCTGCTTTCTACTCTCCTCTCTCTCCTGTTTTTGTGGCTTTTGTTCTGCTGTTCAGGGTTTAGTTGGTTTCCCATTGGGCAGACAACCCTGTTTCGTTGGCCCTATGTGGGCTGAACAGCGGTGGCTCCCTTGTTTTTGATCATTTTGGCTTGTCCACCAGCATTTGGTCAGTTCAGGAGGAGACATACTCTAGTTTCATTTCCTTTGGTTTGAAGTTGTCTTTTTTAGTTGTGTGTGTGTGTGTGTGTGTGTGTGTGTGTGTGTGTGTGTGTGTGTGTGTGTGTGTGTGTGTGTGTGTGTGTGTGTGTGTGTGTGTGTGTGTGTGAATGGGAAAAGTTCGAGGGACACAGGTCCCCCGAACAGAGCTGTATTCCAGGTGCTATTCTTGTGCTTTTCGAATCATCGGATTACAAATGATCACTATCCAGTGTAAGTGTGAACACATTGAGTCTTTGCCCCATTTCCGTGGTAAACACCTCAGGATAAACTATTCCACATGCACTGAGCTTGGGAAAAGGACACAACCAGGAAAAACTACAGCCTGGTGGCATCTCTGATCCCTGAACACACAACTCCATAGAGACTAGAGGAACTCCAGCAGTGGAGAGACGCTCTAGCAGTGGTTACCATCACCATGTATGAATGAGGAGTGACTGAATAATAGATCCACTGTAAAGCGTCTTTATATAGCAGTTCTCTACGCAAGATAAACAAAAATCCATTATTATTATTACTCTGAGAAGAGCGCCACTGTTTTATGTTAAATATTGTATTCAGTTTGATCAACATAAGATATGTTAGGAGAAAGAAAGCACAGCATCAGCATTTTGTGGACTTTTTGGTGAGATATTAATAGTGGGTCACTGCTTACTGATGGAACGCTGAAGCATTTGTATTCGGAGACTGTTCCAGGGACAGCGAAAAAGACGGCATATGTGCTTTGTTTGTGTGTGTTGATCATTGAATATTTGTTCAAGCATTTGTTCGTCACTCACTGTGTGTAGGGGATATGTAGATCCATTACAGAACCGACCAATGTAACGTCAGGGATCGTGTTTGATCTGTTGACATTATTTTGGTCCTCTTGTGCCCTAAAAAGTATTTGTGCCTGAGAAACATGAACAGTGACGGCTAGGCCAGGCAAACACTATATAATTTAAGAAATGTAAATTTCTTTTTAACAAATGTGTAGAAAATGTTATAATTTTTTTGGTAAAATAGTCAGGTCTAAATATAATATTGAAGCATTTTGAGGCATTCAGCGTTGCCATAGACAAAAATGAACCCATCCTAGGACATCTAATGCTTTGTTGTGCTGCAGTCAGGAGCCTCTATAAGATGTATGAAGAGCAAAAGATTCTCAAACCCTGCTAAGGACAGCACTCAGCGGGCTTCAAGATACAAAAAAATAAATAAAAGGAAGAAATGCTGACACTAATCTGCCTGTTTCCAGTCTGCTGATTGAGTCTTTCTTCTGTGTCAAGCCACCGACACACCAAAACTGTCTTTATCTCACTATTACAAACAATCAACTTTCAAATAAAACATGACTTAAATTTAAATGTTCATTTTACTGTGTATGAATACAGGTCAAAGTTTTACTACTAAGGAGATTTAAAAATGATTTAAAAATGATTTAAAAATGACTGAGCCCATGAAGTGTGTCTCTACACAAAACAACGACATATTCAGGAGTGTGTCAAATGTATTAAAAACACATTTTTGTAATTATTATTGTTCAGCTGTGTGACTGTATGAGTTTTACTCTGATCGTGTGTGTGTGCGTGTGTGCGTGTGTGCGTGTGTGTGTGTGTGTGTGTGTGCAAAGGCCTCCCAGTTATGCATGGTCATCACGTTGGCCCTCCCTGCACAGCAGAGCTCATTTATAACCAACCAGCCCAGATTCACCCACTCTGTGTCTGCATGTTCAGCAAGAGTGTGTGTGTGTGTGTGTGTGTGTGTGTGTGTGTGTGTGTGTGTGTGTGTGTGTGTGTGTGTGTGTGTGTGTGTGAGAGAGAGAGAGAGAGAGAGTGTGTGTGTGTGTGTGTGGACATCCATGCATAAGTTGTGTGTCCAACTAGCCCAGATTTACTGCAAATCCTTTCATTCATCATGAACAGAAAGGGAGACAAGCAGAGAGCAGTGTGACACTGCAGTGTGTCTCTAGTATGAACATGCATTAGATGTTACGTATGTTAATAACCTTCAATGGTTCATTAAAGATAAAATGTTTCCATCACAGTAAGAACAACAAGTAAAATTACAGTTTCTGCTTTCAAGACAATGTCTGTTCATTATTACTTTACTTCATATAGATAATGTATTATCCTTAAAGGAGCTTATAAAGAGTGCAGACATCGCCCAGCAGCACTGACAGCAGTAACTTCCATGAGGTATGAAACTCTGTTAACGGTGTGAGTTATCTATACAAGAAGTGAACAGAATAGACCGCCGCTAACATCAGGGTTAGGGTTTAGCACCCTGCAGATCTCTTCAGTGAAACAAAGCAGCACAAGATCAGCTTAAACTGGCCAACAAATGAATGTCGGAGCTCCTCTGTCCTGACCCGGAGCCCTACAGCAAGCACTTAACGCAGAACGCCCAAATTATTTCCACCGACTCCCCCTGTTGCGATTCCCTGAGTACAACACTTTACAGCATAAATGTCAGAAAGGGATCATAGTAAAATTACTTTCACTTTGTTAGACTTACCTGTTACTGCACTTTACCACATTTAAACACTGGAGGGGCGCTCCAGAGAGCCCCTCACCATGCTTTCTCTTCTGAAAATGCCCCATGGAGGTAACTGTAGAACATCATGTTGAATTACCTTAGGGAGTTACAGCACCAAATTGTTTTTTATCTGCTGAGGAACTGTGTAAAAAAGGGTTTTTTAACAGGGTTTTTTTTTTTTTTGTAAATCTGCAAATTATTTTTCCACTCTAGCACACTAGTCGTACTTGTAAATTGTTGTGGATATAAAATATCTGATCTAACAATAACTTTCTGGAGGGAAACCACTACAATTATCAGAACTGCTTTAACAAAAGAACAAGAAAATGACTGAAGTGAGCAGCGATGAGGAGGGGATGGAGACAAACACTGCAGGGTTCAGATGAGAATGGCATGTTTTCTTCTCGAAAAATGCCGATCAATAATTTGAACATTTGTTTGGCCTGTTTGTAGATGTTGTAACCAGTGCTAATGAAAACTCTCCTAAAAATGTATCTGTGTTGCATAAATTGAAATTCAGGAAAAACTTGACCTGAGGAGTGTGAGGTGAAAAAAAACAACAACCAAACTTTATTTTAAAAATGTGTTCTTAATTTGAGTCATTACACAAAAATCTCTTTTTGGTTTTATTTTTTTCTAACTGTGTCTGGTATAATGTGTATATACTGTATATTTTATAATATTTATTTTACACATCATCTTATTACTGTTATCAATATGATGTTTCTCATTTCCATTCAAAACTTGGATTAATTAAAATTCAAAGTGAAACTTTTCACTTGACTATGACCTGATTCTGCGTCTGAAGACCAATCCGGGACGTGAGATTAACCACGTCAGCACTTTCATGTCAACAGCAAAAAAACACATACTAGACTTTTCTTTACCTTTAATTTAATTTAATTATATTGATATTTTCAGGGGCCATTCCAAAAAAAAACAAAGCAATAAAATTAAGGTATGAGGTATGAATGGAAGAACGACAGTGGTATTAGATAATATTAGATTGACAAGCTATTATCACTCCACAGCAGCCAGGAAAACTTTTCAACTAGGTTTGAATAAAAGTGCAAAATACCAATTTGACTTGATTAGCAGATGGACAGACAGACAGATACACAGACTTTATGGACCCCAAACAGGGAATTTCATGTGTTAAAGCTACCATCTCCTGTCAGATGTGGCAGCTCGGCTGCTTCAACCGTGTCGAGAGGAGAGACGAAGACAGCAGTGAAGTTGAGTTCAACCCCTAACATAATGGGACCTCTAAGGTATCGGGAAGAAGGACGGACCGATGCTGCATTTCTGACAAAGGTATTTTTCAAAAAGTATAGCGAGGTGTTTCAACTAATTTCCGCCTCTGCAGTCTCAAAGTGACACTGACCTCTGTTTTTGCGTCTTGGAGGTTACAGCTATAATTCACACAATCCCCACAAGGCCAAAAGTCATTAAAACGTAATCACAGGTTATTTGTCTTGTGAAGTAAAAAATGTGTATGCGGTACAACGGATGGCTGCGAGTATGAGCTAGTCTTTCCATATACTGGTTTCTTTCCTGTGACGTCTACAAACGGGTGTATGAAGAAGGAACAGATCCAAAAAAACAATTTTTATTATTATTACTGACTTTAATATTGCAAAATTAAACATCTTTCAACATTTTTCATGATTAACCAAAAGCATCTGACCCGATTTACATGGAATTTTTTGCAGACGTGGGGCAGAGATCAGTCAAGTAGAACTAAAGTAACACTGTTCAATCTTGGCGGCAACATGCTGGAGCAATAATTGTCTGTCAAATGTGAGATAATCCGACAGATAAATCTGTATTTGTGTGGGCCGGCAGTAAAATGTCAGATATTTCCGTGACATGTTTACTATGATTCACTGTGAGAAAAGGCAGCAGCAGTTTCTAAAGCTCACAAAGCTTCATGGATTCATCTTCATGATATCAGCAACACCCAACAACCCCTCTGAGCTGCCTGTAGCTGTGTGTGTGTGTGTGTGTGTGTGTGTGTGTGTGTCTGCGTTTACACCTTACACGTGCATGCAAACCCAAATCGCTGTCACACACACACACCCTTCTCTGTCTTTCCACACAATACTCACGTGGGTATGAACACTTTCAAAAAGCCCCTTTGGGGCAGCAGAGTGTGTTTCTGAGACAGAAGGGATGTATCGCAGTTCGCTGCATTATTGATTGGCTGATTCCCCAGGGCATGTGATACAGACTGGCCATGTTGATTTTCCACTTCTTTCCACTTTCTCTCTCTCTCTCTCTCTCTCTCTCTCTCACACACACACACACACACACACACACACACACACACACACACACACACACACACACACAGACATGGACACACACACACATGCCTGCTTCGTCTCATAATCTGTGTTTAGTTCATGTTTGTAGTTTTTCTGCACCACTAAAAGCACACAGATGCTGAACCATTCTTGGGGAGTCATTACACTCCATCATAGACTGACTGCAGTCCCCCCCGGGTCCATGTTGACTCTGTAGGGGTGTCCTACATCTGTACGGAGTCACTGTATCTGCCCCGCTCTCCTTTAGGGTACTGATGTCATCTGGATACATTTATAGCAATCAGGTTTCCATCAGAATCACCTGAAGTTGTGAAGTCATTCAGGTCCCTCATATAATTCATTTGGCTTCCATTGAGCACTTCAGAGTGACATCAACTCGTTTCCATGCTGGAATCGCGTGAGGTTAAGTGGAACTATATTGGGTTTTATTGATTTCACTGGAGTGATTTCAGGAAGATTGTATAACTTGATATGGTATCAGGATATCAATGAAACTGAGCGCACGCTTTCAGGGAAAGACATTAGGGTTGTTTCATATGGATATGTAGCTCATTTGTCTGCACAAAGGTTAAGCTGACTGTACACAAATGTGAAAATCTGTACAACACTGAACTACATAAACTGGAGTAAGACCTACATGATGGAGGCTGTAAAGCTAAGAATGAAAAGTCTGTCAACAACCCCTTCCTCACCACGACAGACCTTTACAGCGACCGCACCACTATGGAAGAAAAAGACAAAGAATTAGACAGTTGTGTTGAGTGTGACAATTTTTGTTCATGCATACTTTGTAATTCATAATTTCCTATTACATTCATAAAGAAGTTGTTCTGTAAATAGTTTTAAAATAAACAATAAATACAGCAACTTATGATCAATTCATGTTAATTTCAGACTTAAAACAATGTAGCGATTTAAGCCCCACATATTTCCGGTCAAAACACACCCACTTCCGGTTTAAGCCCCGCCCATTCCGAGTGCAGATACGGATACAGATAATCTAGTTAATCTAGTTGGTTGATCAGAGACAGATAGTGGCGTACTCGCTCATCCCTAATTTTGACTATTGTTACTGTTATTTTGTCTACTTTCAATTGTTTGTTTTTCTCTTGAGTCTATTTTATTGTTTTACCACCACATGTACAAAAATAAAAAAAACATTTATTCATTCACTGATATCTTGCAGTACTATTTTCCCTCCAGGCTGGATCCGTAAAACAGAACCCACTTGAATTCACCGTTTACAAACCATGAGGGAAATGTGTCGCATCCTCAGGATTTGATGTCTGTGCAGAAAATAATGATCCATTTCATAGAATAAAACAACAAAAAGCATTCAGCTCTGTGCATTTTCTCCGTTTCCAAATTGAGTAATGCAAAACTGGCGTATTAGTTTGTTAAAGTCGAAGTGCTGATAAAGCATTATGTGACTAATTGTAGTGTAGATTCTGTATTCGCTTGATGTGGAAGCAGCTTTAATTAATTGAAGAGGCGCTCTTTTATCCAACTTCATTAATTATTACACATTAAAGTCTCAAGTGAGACAAACTGCAGGAGGGTTTTTGTAGAGTGCAGATGCACACTGGAAGGAATTATGTCTCTAAAAATACCATTGTGTTAAATCAAGTAAAAAAAAGCTATTAAATAAGTGTAAGTAATTCTCTTAGACGTTTGTACACTTGATATTTCTGCTCAGCTAGTTGTGCAGGCATTGGAGGAGAAGTCTTGACAGAAATAAAAAAAAAAATCATGTTGACTAGATGTTAGTCATGCACTGTTTCACATGCAGCTAAGCAAATTATGCATGACAATATTTTTAATGAGACCTTCATTGTCTGGAGAAGTTTATCTGCTGAAATGATGCTAACGTGTTTTGCGGCTCGCTATAATCGACATTGACCTGGACTCATTCATTAATAAAACTCCACCTACTCAACAGTGTGCATTATGACAGGACATACAGTGTTACTGCCGCACCACATTAAGGTGCAGCACGGAAACACCTCAGCATTATGGAAAATGCAATTACTGAATAAGTGTATCTGGTATGGAAGTAAAGCCTGTGGATAGCTTAGCCTAGCCATATTGGGTGGAAGAATACCAGGACCTACTGTTCTATTCATGACCCAGCTAATGTGAATGTGAAAGCTGCACCACCCCAGTTTCTACTCTTTAGGTACAAAGCTATTAATTCAGTTCACCACTAATGGTTTTATTTTTTTATTGGTAGGGTTGCGAGGATGATTTTTTTCTAGAAATCCTTTTAGGTCTAGTTGGTAACAGTTTTTGTTATAATGTGTTTTTGGATATTTATTTTAATGTGTTTTCCTATTATGGAGAACACATTTTTTCAGGTCTCTGTATATGTGTACTGGTCCTTCCTAAACCCACCAACTCCTAGAATCTGGAACACAAAAGCTTTCTGTATCACTAGAAAAAATAGAAAATTGTGCGGGATTGAGGAGATTGAGCGAGAACTTTCAAAACAGCGCCCGTCTTGACGTAACAAGGGGGGTAATTGACAGACAGATTGACGTATCCTGAGCCAGTCTGCGAGAACACCCCCTTCTCCCCCCTGATAAGGGCATGTTCATTCCCAAGGTGAAGTTTGTGTTCAGGCTAAGGTAGCAGTGTGAGGCAACATCCTGACTCAAAGCTAGTTACTGAAAGTTGCTCACAAGCTGTTGAAGTCAGCTAGCATTTGAATAACTAGTTATCTCTGCTTTGGTCTGTGTATGTGTAGATTGCCTGTGTTTGTCTCTGTACCTGTATCCTCAGTGTCATAGTGACCACACACACGCACACACACACACATACACACACACACACACACACACACACACACACACACACACACACACACACACACACACACACACACACACATGCATGCATATATGCCACGTTTTTATGTGTAAAGTTGTATTTGGCTAAGGAGTTAGCTCCACTTTGGTCACACGTACATGGCACGTTTTTATCATATTTGCAGTTGCTCAAGAGTATTAGTAAAGTGCTATTTTGATACTTAATTGATACCGAGGGGGGAACTGCTTTTTGTTATAGATAGATGGATGGATGGATGGATGGATGGATGGATGGGTGGATAGATAGACAGAAAGACAGATGGACAGACAGATAGATAAATAGATGTCCTAACATGTATGTCCTAATAGGACATATACTTCACTACAGGACATACATATACTACATTAACAGGACATACTGTATACTACATTAGAAATACAAAGAGTACAAAAGAGCAGACAGCAAGAGGCCTGCTTGGTGGGTAAAGTACATCCCTCTTACACTGTAAGACACTTTTTTAGAAATTACATAAATAACCTAAAAATACAAACTACATTTCCCTCCACTCTCTCCACAAGGTGATGGAAGTTCTTCCTGTATGTCATTCCCTATAAATACAGGCATGGATAGGCAGGACTTCCGCTTTGTCACCAAACACATGCTACTGAAGCTGGTGACGTTTCCTGTGTGTCTTTTGATATTTCCTTGTAAGCTAAGTTTGTCTTTATTGAATATAATTTATTGTGCATTCAAGTTGAAGTTTAACTAATGTTAACTTAATCATGTATTTTACTAATTTCATGTTTGAATCTATTGTTTATTGGACACAAGGTGGTAATTATTTGCCTGTTTTGCAGAACCATTAGCATACGTCATTGACACTCATCCAGATTGTCACCAATACGACTTCCTGTGTGGTCAGTGTTGCTGCCAGCTAGAACCTTAATTCCCAACAAAATTGGTCCTTCGACCCAGATCGCTGAGCCACACACCACTCAGTGACCTAACATGACCGACAAACAACCAGGCAATATAAGGCCTACTGATGAGCCCCGTGGACCTGAACCCACTGAATGTCAAGCTCTCCCTGCTAAGTGCGTGGATGGACCCGAAGGTGGCTTTATGCAGAAGATGAAGCCACCCCAAGAAGGTCTCAAATGTCACCTAAGCCATCTATACCCACTCAAACAGAGCCTACTCTGTCACCTGAGCCCCTTCTACCAACCTCTCAAAAAGAGGACCAAATCCTTTTGCTATCAGTACCTTGTAAAGTCATCCCAAACCCACATGTTCGTGACTCAGGGGCCAGACTGAAAAAGCCTACGCGGCCCCCTGATTCGATGCCACAACAAAGGATATAGACATGGTCCCAAGACTCCCATAGTTCTCATAGTAAGAAACAAGCTTTAGTCTCCCTAGATCTCACACAAGTAGGCAGGTAGCAGTTACAAGAGCTATTTCAGTGAGATCCAACTCAGCTCGATCCAGTTACAGCAAGTATGTTGTTGATAATAATTTAATGAAAACAATGTAAACAGAAACAATAATTAAATAATAACACAATTAACATACATTGTTTATGTTAAATAATAATCCAAACCTTAGTGTTAGTTCATTATCTGGTTAGTTTAAAACCTTGTTAGTCAGTTAAAAAATCTAGTTAGTTTAAAAACCTACTTAGTTTAGTTTAAAGCCTAGTTAGTTCAGCTTAAAAACCTAGACAGTTAAAAAAATATAGAATTTATTATTTTTTTATATAATTAATTAATATAATAAATAAATGTTGATGTCAGCAGTACTTCATCATTAAGTGACCTTGTAGCTCTTCAGCCACAGCGGACTTTCTCTGCTGGGCTTTCCAGACGAGTTCATTGTCTTCCCTGGTATGAAGACTGATGGTACAGACTGGTACTACTGTGTAGGCAGGTAAAACATCTATTCACTTCATTTGAGTCAAATAAATAGCTGTTTTTGGGGCTTTGATTCACTGATTGCTAGATTTTTCTCACACTAGCTGCACTTTTAATAGACACATTGGCAGACAGTAAAGAACAAAGAGCACAGGGTTATAAAGTACCTGTGATAATTGAAACAATCATTGAAGCAGATTTATGAAGTAAACAAATTATGGAGCTGATTGGATGAAAGGCTTTGTTTTCCAGACTGTAATGATTACATTTACACCTGTCTGACAGATCACATCACACATTCAGCATTTCCTGCTATCAACATACGACATCCAAAGAAGCAAGTTTAATGCAATTAAGTATGATGTGGACAAAGACCTACATACATACTTGATACTACGCAGTCATCATTAGATTTCTTTACAATAAAATGAAGGTTAAATACACGACTAGTGTTGGCTTTAGGGGGAATAAAGACTCAAAGCCTGTAAAGATTCATGACTTGCAAATTCCACTGAAAACCTCATTTGAAGTCAAGTGGTCTTCAAATTCTCTTTAAGCCTGGTCTTTTCACAGTGCAGCGGTTCTGCCTGAGCTCCACTCCCATTGAGAGGTGGGAAAAGGTAAAGTGGATGTGACACATCATGAATCAGGACGTCAAACTGTGTCTTTCTACGTGGAACCACAAATCCTTCATTAACCATTTAATGCACGACAAAACGTACACAAAACATGGAAACTGGATTGATTTGGTAGGTTCAAGAATACTCCTAATCCATGTAAGACTGGAACATGTGAGTTTTGTACATTAAGGCATATTTTACAGCTCAGAAGATTTAAGTGCAAGCAAACCATCATTGATACTTTCGTAAGAAGTGAATTGCAACCCTTTGCATCCAGGAACTTTAAATCAATCTGATCGAATTCTCAACGCATCAAATATTTACTGTTGTATATCATTGAAGGACTTACTCGTGTATTATCAGACAAGGAGCATGTCGAATACGACATTAGTCCGGTTCTGTACGAGACCGACGCTTCATGACAAAAACTATTTCCAAACTGGGTAGAAAGTCATACATTATCCTACATATCTGTATGCACTGCTGTTATCGTATTAAATACTAATCTGCATACACAGCATGTTGGATGGTGTCGTGTATCCACTTTGGTATTCTGCCAATGGATTATAATATAAATTAAAATGTATATAGAATTTGCAGGAGTTAAGTAGAAGCTGCTGGAAAAGCTCAATATACATGAGCACGAGAGAGAGAACAAATCCAAGCTGCACGTACATTTTACACTGTAAAATATTTGCAGTCATGAATGAAGTCAATAAGAAAAAAAAAATAGGGACAGGGTTAAATTTTTTTAATCAGTGAGGATCCTGATTCATTGTAAAATTCTTTAGAAAACATTGCATATATGAGTTGAAACTATAATGTTGAAACACAGTAATGACTCACTTAATCCAAAGAGCACTTGAAATAAATATATTTATTTATTATTATTATTATTATTATTATTATTATTATATCATATATTATAATATAGTAATAATCATATTATATTATTATTATTTTATATTTATAATATCCATCCATCCATTCTCTACCGCTTATCCGGGGTCGGGTCGCGGGGGCAGCAGCTTAAGCAGGGAAGCCCAGACTTCCCTCTCCCTAGCCACTTCGTCCAGCTCCTCCGGGAGAATCCCAAGACGTTCCCAGGCCAGCCTGGAGACATAGTCTCTCCAGCGTGTCCTGGGTCGTCCCCGGGGCCTCCTCCCGGTAGGATGTGCCCGGAACACCTCACCAGGGAGGCGTCCAGGAGGCATCCTGACCAGATGCCCGAGCCACCTCACCTGGCTCCTCTCGATGCGGAGGAGCAGCGGCTCGACTCTGAGTCCCTCCCGGATGACCGAACTTCTCACCCTATCTCTAAGGGAGAGCCCGGACACCCTGCGGAGGAAACTCATTTCGGCCGCTTGTATCCTGGATCTCGTTCTTTCGGTCACGACCCACAGCTCATGACCATAGGTGAGGGCAGGAACGTAGATCGACCGGTAAATCGAGAGCTTTGCCTTTCGGCTCAGCTCCTTCTTCACCACGACGGACCAATACAGAGTCCGCATCACTGCAGACGCTGCACCGATCCGCCTGTCGATCTCCCGTTCCATCGTACCCTCACTCGTGAACGAGACCCCGAGATACTTGAACTCCTCCACTTGGGGCAGGATCTCATCCCCAACCCGGAGAGGGCACTCCACCCTTTTCCGACTGAGGACCATGGTCTCAGATTTGGAGGTGCTGATTCTCATCCCAACCGCTTCACACTCGGCTGCGAACCGTTCCAGTGAGAGTTGGAGATCACGGCTTGATGAAGCCAACAGCACCACGTCATCTGCAAAAAGCAGAGACGCAATACTGAGGCCACCAAACCGGACACCCTCAACGCCTCGGCTGCGCCTAGAAATTCTGTCCATAAAAGTTATGAACAGAATTGGTGACAAAGGGCAGCCTTGGTGGAGTCCAACCCTCACTGGAAACGAATCCGACTTACTGCCGGCAATGCGGACCAAACTCTGACATCGGTCGTACAGGGACCGAACAGCCCTTATCAAGGGGTTCGGTACCCCATATTCCCGAAGCACCCCCCACAGAACCCCCCGAGGAACACGGTCGAACGCCTTCTCCAAGTCCACAAAACACATATGGACTGGTTGGGCGAACTCCCATGCCCCCTCAAGGACCCTGCGGAGGGTGTAGAGCTGGTCCACTGTTCCACGGCCAGGACGAAAACCACATTGCTCCTCCTGAATCCGAGATTCGACTTCCCGACGGACCCTCCTCTCCAGAACCCCTGAATAGACCTTACCAGGGAGGCTAAGGAGTGTGATCCCCCTGTAGTTGGAACACACCCTCCGGTCCCCCTTCTTAAAAAGGGGGACCACCACCCCAGTCTGCCAATCCAGAGGCACTGTCCCCGACGTCCACTCGATGTTGCAGAGGCGTGTCAACCAAGACAGCCCCACAACATCCAGAGCCTTTAGGAACTCTGGGCGGATCTCATCCACCCCCGGGGCCCTGCCACCGAGGAGCTTTTTAACTACCTCGGTGACCTCAACCCCAGAGATAGGAGAGCCCGCCTCAGAGAACCCAGACTCTGCTTCCTCATGGGAAGGCGTGTCGCCGGAATTGAGGAGGTCTTCGAAGTATTCTCCCCACCGAGTCACAACGTCCCGAGTTGAGGTCAGCAGCGCCCCATCCCCACTATACACAGTGTTGATGCTGCACTGCTTCCCCCTCCTGAGACGTCTGATGGTGGACCAGAATCTCCTCGAAGCCGTCTGGAAGTCGTCCTCCAAGGCCTCACCGAACTCCTCCCACGCCCGAGTTTTTGCCTCAGCAACCACCAAAGCTGCATTCCGCTTGGCCAGCCGGTACCTATCAGCTGCCTCAGGAGTTCCACAGGCCAAAAAGGCCCGATAGGACTCCTTCTTCAGCTTGACGGCATCCCTTACCGCCGATGTCCACCAGCGGGTTCTGGGTTTGCCGCCACGACAGGCACCGACCACCTTACGGCCACAGCTGCGGTCGGCCGCTTCGACAATGGAGGCGCGGAACATGGTCCACTCAGACTCAATGTCTCCTGCCTCCCCCGGAACGTGGGTGAAGTTCTGCCGGAGGTGGAAGTTGAAACTCCTTCTGACAGGGGATTCCGCCAGGCGTTCCCAGCAGACCCTTACAATACGTTTGGGTCTGCCAGGTCGGACCGGCATCTTCCCCCACCATCGGAGCCAACACACCACCAGGTGGTGATCGGTTGAAAGCTCCGCCCCTCTCTTCGCCCGAGTGTCCAAGACATGCGGCCGCAAGTCCGATGACACGATCACAAAGTCGATCATCGAACTCCGGCCTAGGGTGTCCTGGTGCCAAGTGCACGTATGGACACCCTTATGTCTGAACATGGTGTTCATCATGGACAGTCCGTGACGAGCACAGAAGTCCAATAACTGAACACCATTCGGGTTCTGATCGGGGGGGCCGTTCTTCCCAATCACGCCCTTCCAGGTCTCACTGTCAATGCCCACATGAGCATTGAAGTCCCCCAGTAGAACGATGGAGTCCCCAGTGGGAGCGCTCTCCAGCGCCCCCTCCAAGGACTCCAAAAAGGGTGGGTACTCTGAACTGCTGTTTGGTGCATAAGCACAAACAACAGTCAGGACCCGTCCCCCCACCCGAAGGTGGAGGGAGGCTACCCTCTCGTCCACCGGGGTGAACCCCAACGTACAGGCGCCAAGCCGGGGGGCTATAAGTATACCCACACCTGCTCGGCGTCTCTCACCATGAGCAACTCCAGAGTGGAAAAGAATCCAACCCCTCTCGAGAGGACTGGTACCAGAGCCCAAGCTGTGTGTGGAGGTGAGCCCGACTATATCTAGTCGGAACTTCTCGACCTCACACACCAGCTCGGGCTCCTTCCCTGGCAGAAAGGTGACATTCCACGTCCCAAGAGCCAGCTTCTGTAGCCGGGGATCGGATCGCCAAGGTCCCCGCCTTCGGCCACCGCCCAGCTCACAGTGCACCCGACCCCTATGGCCCCTCTCACAGGTGGTGAGCCCATGGGAAGGGGGACCCACGTTGTCCTTTCGGGCTGCGCCCGACCGGGCCCCATGGGTGCAGGCCCGGCCACCAGGCGCTCGCCTTCGAGGCCCACCTCCAGGCCTGGCTCCAGAGGGGGGCCCCGGTGGCCCGCGTCCGGGCAAGGGAAAACGTGCTCCACTGTTTTCATTCATCATTAGGGGTCTGTGAGCCGTCCTTTGTCTGGTCCCTCACCTAGGACCTGTTTGTCATGGGTGACCCTGCCAGGGGCACAAAGCCCCAGACAACTTAGCTCCTAGGATCATTGAGACACACAAACCCCTCCACCACGATAAGGTGACGACCTTATAATATATTATTATATATTATATTTTATTATTATTATTATATATTTCTTATCATTTATTAAATATATTCATTTTATTTATTTATTTTTAGGGGGGGGGGTGTTGCTGTATCTGGTTGTGCAATTTTATTACATGTATATAACTGAAAAAAAAAAAATTCTCTATTTTTCATTTCTTTTTTCATTTTTCATTTCTTTATTAAGAGACTGAAAGTTGAGAAGAAGCAAGTAAAGCAAAGACGACCCTTCAAGGAAAGGAGAAATAAATGCACTGATCATGATGGGATGTTTCCAATCGAATGCAGACTCACTTACTATCCTGTGTTAGTGAAACCCTCTGGCTGCTGAACTTCATTCCGTATCATGTTCGTTTAAATTGTTTAAATACAGATATATCTTTACCAGAAAAACCTCCCCCGCACACACACACACACACACACACACACACACACACACACACACACACACACACACACACACACACACAAGAACCTGCTGAAGTCTAAATGTAAATGAGACGCAAAGTTTTTAAAAAAGTTCCTGCTGATGAAAAACTCATGCAGACAGGGAGAGAGATGGGGCAAACTGTTTGTGCGTGTGTGTGTGTGTGTGTGCGTGTGTATGTGCAGCGGCAAGGCCGTGCATTTCACACCTAGACCTTCAGTAACGTTCTACTGAGTCAAACCTGCATAAATACATCCCATAATACTGTAAGCGTTTATAACGCCTCTCGAATGGGACAGAACCATCACTTCTGAAAGGCGTCAGCCCCACTCCTTTATTGTCACTCACACAGAACAACCCGCGGCCACGCCTTTATAGACGACACACAACTACGTCACAGAACTAAACCCACTGAAATGACCATAATTTATGACACCACAACTAGAGAAATGACATACAAAAATACACTAACACACTACTAAATGTTCCATCACCTCTATCAGGTAAAAAAACTGGTTATTTTCCAGCAGTGACGGCGTTACAATGAAAAAAGTCTCTTTTAAATATAAAAACTTGAATAAATAAAATGCTTCTACTCACCAAAACAGCTGTTCAAACCACTTATTAAAACACAAAATCTATTCTCCTTTCTTCCCTCAAGAACACGTTGATGACTTGGTTGTACAGTTTATCCGTGCGTTTTAATTCCATCAGCAAATCCAGCAACAAATTAGCTAATTCAGGGGTCTCACTAGAGATTCTCTCCAAATGTGCTTCTGCATGGAACTGCCTTCTCAGAGTGAGTATCCAATCACAGGACACCTACATATTAGGACAATTTAGGGCCAGTTAGTAGGCCAACTTGTGGTTTGATTGGCTATCACATCTGTACATCTGTCTATAAACCATATGTGCCCGTTCACTCACAGTGCAGCTAACCCTAACCCTGGTTAAGTCAACTGACTTGAATACAGGAGGTCGTGGATTCGAATCCTGGTCAGGACAAACACCATCCAGTCAACTTTCTCAAATGCAGGAGGGGTATGGTTTCGAATGCAGGAGGGTGTGGTCTGGAATGAAGGAGGGTGTGGTTTCGAACCCCAGTCATGGCAAACACTATCCAGTGAGGGTTATTAGGTAAGACCCTTACTGCTATACCGGCCTACCTCAGTCATGAGCGAACACAAAACACAGTCATACCGGCTTGGACGTCGCCTGGATCAACAAGGTCCGCGTCAGTTGCTAGGGAACCAGGGCAATCTAATGCAAACTGATGAGAAATGGGTTACTGGAACAAGACATACATGGACAAGTGTGGAGAATACGGAGTTGTTGGAATGCTGCTACACGAGTAATCCCAGAGAGAGGATATATGGGGCGGATGTGGGACAAATGGATTTTTCGAAACCCACAATGACGGCCAACAAAGAAACAGCTGTTAGCCCAGTGTTCCAACATCTGTAACCGAAAACTGCTATCACAACTAGAGATCGATGAAATACTACAGCAATGCTACGGCAAGAGGGGGCAGGATGCCAGGTCACCGAAGCTAAGTTGTCAAGTACCTTCAGTAGATCTGCTAGAAGATGTGAATGCTGCGATAGCAACCATCCCCACAGGGAACACAACTGAGACCAACAAGTTGATTCACAGTACAGCAACAGTAATCCTCGAGATGCTGGGATATAAGATCAACACAGGGCATAACAAGCAATACCCTCCATGGAGGAGACGCTTAGAGGCCAAGATAAAGGTGACACAGAGAGAAGTCAGCCAGCTAACTTAGCTGCAGAAAGGGAACATGGTGAATAAAGGGGTACACAGGAAATGCAACAAGCTCTACATACCTGAAGCACTCAAAACTGCCAAACAGAAACTAACAGCTCTGGCTACCCGACTGAAGAGATACACCAAGGAGATAGAGGCCAGGAGAATAAACAAGACCTTCTCCACTGAACCAGCAGAGGTGTACTCTCAGTGGCAGGGAAATAGCAGCCGGTCAGACTCACCAAGACCGATGCCCAGTGGCTAGTGGACCTGAGAACTGACCACAGCAACCTCCCAGAACAAAAACCAGTAACCATCTCAATGGCAGACATCCAAGAAAGAGTGTCAAAGATGAAGAGTTGGTCAGCACCAGACCCAATATGATTCATACATACTGGCTAAAGACGCTAACAGCACTCCATGAGCGTCTAGCAACACAGAAGAACCAGATGCTAAGGGATGGGACACACTCAGAATGGTTGACTGAAGGCAGGACAGTCCTGATCATGAAAGACCCACAAAAGGGATCTACCCCATCTAACTACCGGCCAATAACCTGTCTCTGTACAACATGGAAGCTCCTGTCAGGCATCATGGCGGCTAAGATGAGTAGGCACATGGATCAATAAATGAGTTGGTAGTAACACCAGGGGAGCCAAGCACCAGCTACTGGTGGACAGAGCAGTACACAGAGACTATAAGAACAGGCAGACCAATCTGTGCACTGCCTGGATAGACTACCAGAAAGCCTACGATTCAGTGCCACACATGTCGATATTGGAATGTCTGGAACTGTATAAGATCAACAGGACACTAAGAGCCTTCATGAAGAACTCAATGGGAATGTGGAAGACAACACTAGAGACTGAATCCAAGCCAATTGCCCAAGTTAACATCAAGTGCGGCATATACCAAGGGGATGCACTATCACCACTGCTGTTCTCCATAGGCCTGAACCCCCTCAGTCACATCAACATAAAGAGTGGTTAAGGATACCGATTCTGAAGCGGGACAACAATCAGCCATCTCCTCTACATGGATGACATCAAGCTGTATGCCAGGAATGAGCAAGAAATGGACTCACTGATCCACACCACCAGGATCTACAGCAACGACAAAGGGATGTCATTCGGATTAGACAAATGTGGCCGGATGGTATCGAAAAGAGGCAAGCTGATCAGAACTGAAGGGGTTGACCTACCAGGGGGCAGGATAGAAGACATCAAGGACAGCTACAGATACCTTTGAATCCCACAAGCTAATGGAAATCGTGAGGTGGCCGCAAGGAAGTCAACCACAGCCAAATACCTCCAGAGAGTAAGGCAAGTCCTGAGAAGTCAGCTAAATGGCAAGAACAAGGTCCGAGCCATCAACATGTATGCACTGCCAGTCATCAGATCATAAGGTGGCCAAGGGAGGAAATAGAAGCCACAGATATCAAGACTAGAAAGCTCCTCACCATGCATGGGGGGTTTCACACCAAGTCCAGCACCCTGAGGCTGTACACTAAGCGGAAAGAGGGAGGCTGAGGACTAGTGAGCATCAGGGCCACTGTCCAGGATGAGACATCAAAAATCCAAGAGTACATCAGGAAGATGGCCTCAAAAGATGAACTGCTCAGTGAATGCCTTAGACAGCAGAAACCTGAGGATGAGGAGGAGGAGGAAGAGACAACATAGAGGGACAAGCCCCTACACGGCATGTACCACCGTCAGATACAAGAAGTTGCTGATATCAAGAAGGCCTACCAATGGCTGGATAAAGCGGACTGACAGACAGCAAGGAGGCACTGATCATGGCAGCACAAGAACAGGCCCAAAGTACAAGACCAATAGAGGCCAATATCTACCAGTAGATCTGACTCAAGGTGCCGGCTATGTAAAGAAGCCCCAGAGTCAGTCCAGCATGTTGTAGCAGGGTGTAAGATGCTCGCCAGCTCAGCATACATGGAAAGGCACAACCAAGTAGCTGTGATAGTGTACAGGAACATCTGTAACCAGTATGGACTAGAAGTACCCAAATCCCAATGGGACATACCACCAAAGGTGGTTGACAACCACGACACGACAACGCTAAGATCCTGTGGGACCTCAGCTTCCAGATTGACAAACAGCTGCTGGCTAACAAACCGGACATAGTGGTGGTGGACAAAGAGCAGAAGACAGCAGTGGTGATAGATGTGGTGATTCCAGCTGAAGACAACATCAGGAAGAAGGAACACGACAAGATTGAGAAGTATCAAGGGTTAAAAGAACAGCTGGAACAAATGTGGAAGATCAAAGTCATTGTGGTCCCCGTGGTAGAAGGAGCACTTGGGGCAGTGACCCCCAAACTGGAAGAGTGGCTCCAGCAGATTCCTGGAACAACATGTGAAGCCTCAGTCCAGAAGAGTGCAGTCCTAGGAACAGCTAAGATACTGCGCAGAACCCTCAGACTCCCAGGGGTCTTGTAGAGGACCCGAGCTTGAGGATGACACACAGATACCACCCCACAAGGGTTAGAGGGACATTATATCTATATATATTTATATCTATCTATCTATCTATCTATCTATCTATCTATCTATCTATCTATATATATATATATATATATATATATAAGTATGTATAAACCTCTTGTATTAAAACTTTTCATCTTTAAGCTGTTGAAGTAAAACAATCCCTGGGGTCATGTTTGACCTCCCCTGTGGAAGAGTGGATGTATTGGTAACTTGTGCATTCAAGGGTCAAAGTAATACTGACCTACACTTTAATAGTATTGACTCCCGGTTAGTTCCATTTCAAGATAAAAGGCAGTCAATATCCAGTCTGAAGGTTATAAAGAGGGGTTAGTGGGGTACAGCCTCTCAATCAATGTGAGGAGCTGCTTACTCAGGTTTCGTGGTTCCTGTGAACAGTTGGGTAACAGGAGAGAGCAGACAACTAATCCAGTTCCATAGCTCATTACAGTAATCCCTCGTTATTTGCGATTAATGCATTCCAGGACCACCCGTGAAAAACAAAATTTCACGATATAGCGACAAACTACTTATTGTATTCTTTACAGTAATTTTTTATGCTTATAAACCCTTCTCATACTGATATTAAACCACCTTATATCTGTATACCTTTTGCCCCACTCTTATAGACTGTGTAAAGCACTTTTAAGTGTTTCTGCAATAGTGCACTGCGTTCCGTGAGTCACAGAATGTAGCATACTTCCAGATGCTGTCAGCCAATAGAATGTGCGTACAGTATCACATGACTACCTACTAAAAATCTGTGATGTTGTGAAGCCGTGCATCTTGAAGCACGAATAAGCGAGGGATTACTGTAGTCTCCAACTGCTGCCAGCTGATTAATTCAATCTTTTCTTTTCCAACCCCTTGCCCCACTTTTTTTTCTATATCTCTTTATTCTCATAGACAATCACTGTTTCATCTGCGGCCAGATTCCACATTGCTTTCTTGAAATGTATTTTTTGCTAGTATTTCCTGCCCAAAACAAGAAATCATCCAGATAAGCTAGAAAGGTCATCGTCTCTCACCGTTTCTAAGCCTCCTTTGTTTGTTTGGACTTTACACAAATACAGCCTGTAGCGTCACTCCTGTGTACAATTTTGATTAGCTTGCAAAAAAGCAGCATCAGCATCTATTGCAGGCATGTACAAACTACTGCCCACTGCTATGTTTGGTGTTTCTTTATCACTTTTACCAGATAAATGCTACAAGAATTGCGTCCTGTATAGGAACTCTTTACCTGGACCACACACATGGTTGATCATAACCTCATCCTCCTGGTGCTTCATTCAGTTAACCAGCTCTCAAGTTTGAAGTCATCCTCTCGGCTCAGAGAGGATAAATTCAAAATTAACAACAAAAATGACCCCAAATGATGACTTTTTAATATTCATAAATAGTGTACTTCAAGATGAGGTCCATTAATTGTGCAACTGTCCAGTCGTTTAGCATTCAGCCAGCTAGTGTTAAACACCCTTAGGAAACTCCAATTCCAGTGTATTCTTCTGCACATCGAGATAATGATTATTGAATTGATGATGTTATACCTATAATTAAACTCTCTTCAATCCAAGATGGAGAGCTTCTCCATAACATATTAAGACATGTATAACTGTGATGTAGTATCAGGTGAATTTGATGCTTCAATCACTCACGAATGCCTCTGCTACAAATTCAAGTTGGATATTTACTGGTATCTGATACGCAAGGAAGGTCTAAAAAATAGCATGCTATTGAGTTGCATTGTGGGAAATCTTATATTTCAGGATGTGTGAACCGAATTGGCTTCACCTCTTTAAGTTCTCTATTTTCTGTAGGTATCTACTTTTCAGAATGCTGAAGAGTTTCTTTTTTTAATTGAATAGAAGTTAAATCTGCAGAGCAATGTCCATGTCGTTCATCTCTGTGTAAGCATGATTGGCAGAAATAATTTTTAATCTCCCTGAAAAACAAAGCAATGTTTTGCCCAGACAAAATTCTTATTTTTAATCTGGAATATTAATCGAAAAATAACAAAATTCAATCTCCATTTATCTAAATGCTAAAACAATCACCTTTTATTTTTAATGTTTTTTTTTTTCTCTCTGCCTCAGTGTCTTGGATGCATAGACACAGGCACAACCAGAGTTTCTGTGTTAGCTTGACTTAACCACACCGTCAGGCTGTAGCTGCCAAAAATCAGAACATTAATTAACATTAAATCCTGTCAGCACATTAAATAACGTCGGAGTTAAGCCGCTGGCCATTCTTCAAACGGTGCAGGTGATGAAATTAATATTTTATCATGAGTGAAGTATTATGTCACCCACCATCAAATCCACCATTAATCAGACTGAATATTTAAATCCAATCTGAGGACTGTGATCAGTGGGCGTTATTAAACTGATATCACACACATAGTTGTGAAGAATCCCTTCTCATCATCACAAAACACATGCATGTGCTTACCTGTACAAGATAGAGGATTAGGTAACAGCATGGATAACATATATTTTTCTTTAAAAGGGTGATAAGAAGTTAAGGTCTCGTAAGGTCTTTTCTGAGACAGTAAACTATTCTGAAAGTTTGGATCAGTATTCTGGAACTGGCTGTGTGCCTACTGTGACCCTGAACTGGACAAGCGTGAAATACAAGCATGTTTTCATCTAACCCTGATCCTTCTGTTATTTTCTTAGCAGAGCTTGAATAACACAATTGGAAAACAAGATCAACCGCCGTCAGATAACAAGACAAAATCCTCAAAGAAAGAGCTGCACACAGCATGAAAGGACCGCTGACAAGGAGATAAAGAAACTACTGGACCTGACAGATTCTTTGTGATGTACTATATTATATTCCCCACACAGGTTAGGTTTTATAACATTCAGGTTTTCTAACACAAGATGGAGAGGGCTGTTGCCTCAAGAAGGTTGGGGGGTTTGATACCTTTCTATGTTTGTGTGTTCTCCCCGTGTGTGTGTGGGGGGGGGTTCTCTCTGGGATCTCCAGTTTCTTCGCACCACCAAAAACATGCAGTTTAGGTTACTAGGTCACACCAAATTGTGTGTGTGTGTGTGTGTGTGTGTGTGTGTGTGTGTGTGTGTGTGTGTGTGTGTGTGTGTGTGTGTGTGTAGTTTGTTCGTTTGATGTGGCTGATGAGCTGGTATCTCATCCGGGGTGTACCCAGGCTCTTGCCTGTCGCTGACTGGGATAAGCTCCAGTGGACAAATCTGCTCTAGTGGACAAATGCGATGCAGCTCACTGATCCGGGACTTGTGTTTAAGACACGTTAGAAGCACACACTACTCACCAACATGCACATACATAGTTTGTACAGGTCCTGTAACACACACCCACACAAGGGACCTGTAAGCAGGCAATGGGCGGGGGGAGAGGGTAGATCGGCGGGCAGCTTCTTCTTAGTGCACCCCAGTAAGCAACTTGTAAAGGGGGACGGCACCATGCTCAAGGGCGCCTCGGCAGTGCTCGGAAGGTGAGCTGACACCTCTCGCTGTCAACTGACAATACGGGTGGCTGGACGGGAGCGGGAATCGAACTACCAATCCTGCCATCATTGGACGACCCGCTCTACCGCTGAGCCACTGCCGTCCCATTAATATTGACTAGACTTGGTAGTCAATATTAAGTAACTGATTGTTAGAGTTCAAATAATGTGAGTTTCTTTATACCCTTAATAATAATCTTCAACATATGAGCTGATGATAAATCAACACAAATGATTGTTTAAAGCTATCTCCTTTCCTCTGTGTCCAGTCTTTACTTACCTAAGCTAACCACAACTTGATGGCATTGTCCTTTTTAAAACACAGATAATCTCATCTTTTCAAAAGCCCTTTGTAAATCTGCCAAATATAGAACCCCAGTACCTAACTACTGCTAAAATTAACTGAATGATGAATGATGAAAGAATATCAATACTACAACAAACTTAACATTTATAAAGTTTATAAAGTGCTGAAGGAATGCCTTGAGTTGAGATAAGAGCATTTGTAGCAGGACATGCAAGGGGAAGATCAGTAGGACAGGAGACACAAACGGAAGAAGAGCTATTTTAATTCCTGATCTCAGATCATATATGACACTGCTGGAACATCTACAAAGAAACAGACATGCATAACAGCAAATCCTCCTGACTCACAGGGTGTCTTAGGGGTGATTATAAAGCATGGACATGCTGAATGACATCAAGGCCAACGTTAGCAGCAAGGGGGGACTCACTATGAGAGTAACCTGTGAAGCTGAGCCAGTGTGAAATGATCACCCTGAGGATGCTTCGCTAATAGAATGGTTAGTGTTTTTTGCTTGTCTCGTGTTGAAGGCAGGTAGGGTGTAGTGGGTGGGCTTAATGGTACCACTTATTTGTTGCAGAGATCAGAACCACATGTATTCTGGAGAAATGTTTGAATCTACATGGACCGAGGCAAATTCAACCTGACCACCACAGGGTTTATGACCTTGTCTACTCCAATTTGATAGATAAACCTCAGAAACACCAAGTATGTTAACTTGCAGTTCACCATGATGAGATTGGAAGTGTGGTTGTGGGATGGTGGCAGTCCAGTGACGAGGTCCAGTGAGATGTGGGGCCAGGGTCTTTGAGGCACGGGTAAGAGCTGAAGCAGGCTGGTAGGGACTTGATGAGTAGGCTCGTGCTGGCTGCAGACTGGGCAGGCCTCCAAACACTCAAGCTTGTCCTCTGCAGAATCACGTCTTTGGTACGGTGGATTCCTGGGTGAGTATGGAGTCGTGGGCCCACCGGTGAACATCAGACTAGAGACTGGCTGTGGTGAATAGACTGTGGACAGCAGGCACTAGTTGCCCTTTTGAAGCACCTTTCTCTCTTGTCTCAATGTGATAGGTGAGAAAGACAACCAGGCAGGAGGATGGGAGGAAGTTGTCTGCACTGGTGGAGGATTTCTCCCACCTGGAGAACGAATAGGATAGAGGCCTGACGACAGGTCTATATTTTGGCCAACTGGATATACAGTATTCCCAATATTTTTGTGGCCAGTCCAGACCAGATTGGTCAGCGCCAACCAATGTCACCATTTCCTCAAGAGCCAGCTTTACTACCAAGAGCTCTCTGTTGCCAATTTCATAGTTTCTTTTGGTCGGGGACAGATGTCGGGAGAAGAGATGAAGCTTCTAGTCCTTTGCAGACCTCTGCCAGTATGAACTGCATCTCAGCCCTGTGGGTGTGACATGGTGGGTAAATGTTTGGCATCTCCTCCTTTCAGTGGCGTTGGCACATCCTTTTGTCGCCATTCGGTGGTCGTCCCTTTTTCACCCATTCCCTTTAACATCCTTAATGTTTAGTTGCCTATGAAGTCTCCATAAATTAAGTTAATATGTACAAAAAAAAGAAGAAGAGTGCATCAAAATAAAAATAAAAGAGAATTATAAACAGAAGACTAAAAGTGTGTCTTCAGGTTAGACTTAAAACTGAGAATAGTATTAAATGATTTTATTTGGGTTGAGAAAAAAGTCTTTTTTGATGTGTCTGCGGAGATGGCAAGGGGCTGTTTTATAGTGCACCTGAGTTACCTTGAGGCAGATTAGGTGGATAAAAGTTTGGAGATATATAGATGTGTTTGACCATCGAGTTCTTTAAAAATAAAAAGTGAAACTTTGAAATCACTCATAAATTTCACTGGAAACGACTGAAGCTCGGCTAAAACAGGAGTTATGTCCTCATACGTTTTGGTGCCAGTGCAGAGTCTTGCAGCAGCATTCTGCACAAACTTGAGTGTTTAAAAGTTATTGCATTAAGCCTCTGTGAAGAAATTTGTAGTATTGTAAATGTGAGGTAATAAAAGCATGATTCAATGTATTTTTTTAGATTAAAAATTTCAGCTTAGCTATTGTTCTAAATTGATAAAACTACTCTATAAATGGACCTATTTCTCCATTATGTTAAGTTTTTTAATCATAAAGCAATAGATGCTCGATGAGAAGCCTCCCAAAATATAAAAGCAGACATTTAATAGTAAAACTGTTCACGTAGCTGCAGAGTGCAGTGCATTTACCCTCTGTAAAACATATGATGGGGTAATTTTGCCAGTCATAGAAAAGCTTTTACTGCTGGTCATCATTTAATCATGTCATGACTCAAACAAGACTAGTGGAGAAACCAAAAGCATGACACAAAAGCAGGTGGATCAAGAGTCTCAAAAGGGTTTAATCAGACAGGCAGGGTGCTGGTACCAGGAAATCACTCCAAAAAAAGCAGACAAATCAGACAGATGGCAGGTGAACAGGCAGAATCAAGCAGGGTCAAGCACAAAGCGATCAAAAACTAAGGCAGACAAGTCCGACGAGGGGTGGCAACAAGCAGGGTCTGGAGAGCAGGCAGGATCAAAACGGGCTTGAAATGACATGATAACTTAGTAGCACCAAAACAAACAAGATACCAGTTGTCCGGAGACGTGACAAATCATGTTTTGTGGCTGTGCTTGTGGACTGCCATAGTTGATGTCAAAGCACCACTGCACTATATATTTTATATACCTACCACTTTCATTGCATCCTCCACATCCTTTTATGAAATTACCTTCCCTTTTCATCATATTTTCCTTTATTGGGACATTTTGCTACAGTACTGCTGCACATCATCGCTTTAGTACCACTGCTGGAGAGACCTACATACATGGTACGATTGACTAAGACGCTAAATAAGATCTACTGATATCTGGAGGCTAAAAGAAAAAGAAGTATAACAAAAACCAGGATATATTCTGAGACATCTACATCATGGATGATCTAAATAATATCATAATTGCATTAAATCTACATTTCGAGACGGGGTGACCTGCTGTAATCTCGATGTGTGTTGCTTTTCTGTTCCTAGGCTTGTCTACTCTGGCTGCCTAGAGTTCGCTGCACCTGACGAATCTGAGATCTTTCCGAAAACCGTAGTTTCAATCAATTTATTAAACATACATGATGGTCACTTGCTTTGCAGTGACCATCAGTCCCTGGACCACGCTGCTGTTCTGGTTCTCTTGCTTGAACTCTCTGTGGTTGGGACTTCCTTGCTGGAGCTCTTTTTTTCTGGCTCTTTTTTTTATGGCTGTCTTAATGGCTCTTTTAATGGTTTTCTTGTAACAATTCTCCCTCTGTTTTGACTCCCCTTTTCTCTGTTCTGGCTTTCTCTTTGTCCTTTCTTCTCTATTTATTTTGGTAGTTTGTAGTTTCGTCCTGTTTGCTGGTCCTGTTGTGTCTATACAGGCTGAGTTGCTGTGCGGTAGGCCCCAGCTTTGTCCTCATCCACTCCTTCATGCACAAGTACTAATTTATGTTTAACAGAGGATATCTGGATATTCCCTCCTCCACATGACCTCGTCGTACACGTATGGAGCATCACCACAACTAAATTCCATTTGGTTTTGAAAAAGGTGTTACTCATAAATAGCAAAACATTGTCCTCTGTTAAAGTCTTATTAGTACTTTATCGTAGAAAAGTCTGTTTTAAAGAAAGGTAATTAAAGAAATATATATATATATTTTTTATACATATATATCTCTCAATATTGTCAATATATCACTCAATATCGTCAATCAACTACCCTGTGATGAACACTGGATGTAGCACACAGTCAAAGTGAGCTAATGCTGATAAAAAAAATGTACAGAAACTTCCCTCTGCATTTTGCTGGTAGCCATGGTAACCAGTGGTAATCTGAATACTGAACCTCAGAAAGAGCTGCAGCTGACTGCAGCAGAAAGAAGGAAAAGTAAGACTAAACACATCAAGCACATATATATATAATCACATAAGAGAATATACAGCAAATCAAAGTTCTGATAGGACATGGCTGGTGTGTAGGTGTCACAGACACACAAGGGGGGCCAGAGGCCCCCAGAGAACGATTATTAGCTCAAGTGTCAAACCAGGAGACAATCCTGGCACAACAAAACTGTTTTGTTGCAGAGTTGACTCTTATCTCGTCCTCCCTCATCCATCATGTTGGATGAAACTGTTGTTTCTCAAACCCTATAGCTGTCTTCCAAAAAAAAATTTTTTTTAAATGTATAGGGTTATATATGTTAATCAATTCCACGTCACACTTCATTTCATCAAGCAAAGCTGAATTATTAATTAACGTTGTATTTAATATAATCGTGACATCTGAACAGATTTATGCAGCAACACTTTAGGAACAGTGTGCAGCAGTGATCCTGTAATGTAACTGTCCCGACAGCTGCTGCATGAGGAATAGCAGCTCAATGTTCACGGTTTGAGCTCACTGCGATTGCCAGCATGGGTATGATGTCATTGCTAAGAGGACAATTCATCATTAGAACATCAGGAGTAATCTTTAGCACATTTACTACTTGTTACCTAATTGATTTATTTAGTTTATATATTTTGTACAACTTATTACAGCAGCCTTCACCACCGTCAATAGATGTGTGTGTCTGCACTCATCTTCATCAGTTCACCTCGAATGCTCCATCATGGATTCACTCATATTAACCAATGTTAACCATATTAACCAACATTTCCATCCATTCTGTAACCATTTAATGTCAGTTTGATCCGTGTTTCTGACGCTGCAATGATTTTGAACGTTTTTTTCATCTGTCCTGTGTAACCCTTAATGTGTCTAAATACTGTAAGCTCATTCATTTCTTCAAACTGGGCAGAAAAGTCTGAGTTTTTATTTTTGGCTCTATCTCCTCGGCCCTCCTGAGCACCCTTGTGTTCATCTGCTCTGGAGAAAGCCCCTTTGTTTTCATGAAGATCCTGCAGTTGTTTGTCCAGGTGTTTTTGATCATCCTATTCCCCTTAAGTTGACAAGCTTTTTCTTTTGGCAATACCAGCATTCTTTTTGGTGAGATTTTATCAAGCTTATTTACTAAATAACAAATTTAACCTTAAATTTAGCTTGATTTTAATATCAGTTTGATTATATACTAAATTCAAAATGACTACTGCAAGAAGGACCAGTCCACAGCGTCACAAATACAGCTGCTGACAGCACAGAGTTAACAGGTTTGGGATGGGATAAAGCAATTAGAAAAGTCACTAATTCATAGGACAATCACACCACTCCATTGCTAATCACACAACCCTAAAGAGCATAAGGACATCGGTCTTGACGACTTTACACAGAATAGTAAACAAGTATTTACATTTGAAACCTTGATAACAGAACGTTACCATGGAGATGGCATCAGTTGGTTTGGAAGACAAACACACTTTTGTGTGTTTGGGGCAACATTATGTATTTAAATTAATTTAACATAACTCATTAAATTTGCAATTCAGTTCAATTTTAAACCTTTACTTGACGTTTAAAATTCAATTTGATCCTTTACAATGAACTTCAGTAATGTTTTTGAGTGTATGAGCAAAACCTCTGTTTCCCCTACTTTTTTTTTTTAAACTTTTGTCACACACGCCACACACACACACACACGGAGCCGTTACGGCTTCATCGGACGCAGCGGTTTGTTTTCTTGTGACAGCAAAGAAAAAAAAAAAAAAAGTTTGATATTATTATTTTTTACCGTGGAATTTCCACGAGTTGTTCTTTTTATCATATAAGAATAGTGTTTCTGAATCAGAGCACATGAACAACAGTAAACTCACCTTGAACTTGTTCAAGTGTGTTAAGGAAAAACACACACACACACACACACACACAAACCACTCCATTGCTAAACAACTGCACAACCCAACTGCCAACGGTCCCATTACAAGAGGAGAGATATTGATCCAAATTGTTTTTGCACTTTCATTCCACCAGAGTGAACAGCTTGTGTACTACTTAGTGAAGTGAACACAAAGTGGATGAACAATCAGATATAACCTTTTACTTCTCATGACCTGAGGTCCACTATTGGTGTACTGCCTGTACAGTGATACTGAAGCCCATGAGAGCTTATTGTGTATATTTTTTTATTATTGCCTTTATAAATTTACTCCTAGAACAGCTTGATGTGGCAATGCAGATAGCAGAAAAGGGGCGATAAAGGTACCAAAAATGCACCTTTACATCAGAATGGCCTGGAAATAATAAAACATGCAGGCTCTTTTTTCTGGAACAAAGTGTTTCCAAGCCTTCATCCCTTCACATTATGAAAAGCTCCGGTGTGATCAACAAGGACAAAACTTCACCGCAACTTTAAAGAAAACAAAGACTGACCTGGGCTGGCAATGACTCAACCAATGCAGTGACCAACGGTCCTGAATGGACAAAAACATGTCCTGAGCAAACCTGTCACCTCATTCATGCACACACACACACCACACACCACACACACTATGATTTTTTAAATGTAACCCAGGGGTTTAACCCATTTTAATGCACTGGAAAGGTCAGGCTGTGACACGTGTACTTGACGGAATAATGAGATCATGTATGAATCACGTACCTGCAGCACTCGCTGTCCAAGACTCTCAGACTTTCTCAATTATGTTTGTCTTCCTTCCTTTTGTTATTCAGAGACAGAATAAATGCTGACATTTACCTGGTCTGCAATGGTCTAATCTGTTGTGATGAATAATAATGTTAAAATTCATGTTTTTCAAATTGCATTTGGTCAGTGAAACTAACCAATTTCTGTTTCACAGAAACAGGAAACAGAAATAATGATCTAATTCATGTGGATTGTTGGGTGTCAGTATTCTACAGTATGTATTTCATCCCGGACGATATTTTCTACACAGTTCAACACAAATCTAATTTGATGTATCTGATTTGAAACTCACCTGTATAAAATAGGGATACACAGTAGACACAGATCAGATTTGGGATTAAAGATGTTGACTTTTTGATAAATTAAAAAAAAGGTGTTTTGCATTGATTGTGAAAAATTACATGCACATGAAAATGAAATTATTTCTATGTTCATCACTATAGTTATGTAGTTCATGGTAATGTTTTCACTCAAATGCAAGCGCAGCTCAAGCTGATAGGTATGTCATGTTGTAAAAATAGTCGTTAGCCAACACTGAAGTGGTAAATACAGTGGTGCCTCTACTTACGAAAGTAATTGGTTCCAGAAGAAATTTTGTAAGTAGAAAATTTCGTAATTGCGTTTTCCATGCAAATGTCCTAATCCGTTCCAAGCCCCCAAAATTCAGACATAAATGTTTTATAAAGCATAAAAATGCATCAAAACATGTAACAAATACATGTTACTATTAGATTATTACACAATAAATGAGAGTTGTGAATAACGTAAAGAACAAAGAATAGAATAAAGAATAATAATGCTGGTCATTAACCTTTGAACTGCTGTCCTCATTGTTTTTTGCCCTCTTTGGTTCATGCGCTCCTGCCTCACCATGAACAACAGAGTGAATTCCAGTCCTCCTTCTGAACTTCTCCAACCACCCACGCCATGCCTTAAACTCCTTAAACTTCCTTTAGTTTTAATAACGTGGTGATTGTAGATGCATTACGGACATATTCTTTGGAGAGATCAACCAAACGCATCCCTTTTTCATGCTTTTCTATCATCTCTTGTTTTGTTTGTACGGACAAAAAAACTCTTTTCTTCGTCTTTTCTTTTCCTCTTTTCTCCGTCACTTTCTTGGGGTCCATAGTGAAAACTCTAAAAGTTAATATATTTACGTTAAACTATCAGAACACCTCACGGGTCGAGGGCCGAATGACGAGGACGCTGCATAGACACCTATCTAGCTACACACAGAGGTCCCTCTGAGCCAATGGGATGCCAGGAAGATACTAGGTAATAGCCAATGGCAGAGCAGCTATGAGAATGTTGCGTTCAGGAACCTGTGGGAGCTGTGAGTATCAGCCCATACTGTATTTTTACCTTTCGTAACTCTAAATTTCTTTCGTAACTAGAGGCGATATTTTCCTGTTGAGGCGTTTTGTAACTTGAAAATTTTGTATGAAGATACGTTTGTAAGTAGAGGAACTACTGAATCAGACAAACTGTAACGTTAAGCCTTGATCCACAAGGAAGCAATGTTAGCTAAAAAAAACCCTAAATAACACGAAACTGGATTTAAAAAGCAAACTGCAGCAGCTAGTGGTTTGCTCCAACAAAGAAGAAGTTCAAGTTCTGAGAGCTTCTGACCTCTGTTAACCACTGCATAACAGAGACTGCTAACTCATTGCTGCCATGTTCTCTTCTTTGTGTAGAAACTGCTGCTCATTGCATCCCTAACAGGTTACAGTAGATGCTGAAGTCACAGCACTTTGCTTGTTTTATTTCCAGCACAAACAGGGGTGGCCTGGTCTCCTCATTGTCTTGTTATTTTGTCAGTCTGTACAGAAAGGTCTACTTTGTGTTGTGCGATCCCATTGATCTAAGTGTAATAAAAAAGGTACAGTAATACAGAAACAGCCAGCTCCATTTTTCAATATGAACTATATTGTAGGAGGAAAGACTGAAATGACACGTTTAACCTTTCAGCTGTTTCAGCTTCCAGTGTGTTGGAGGTGTGATTTCCTGTCCAAAAAAAGGATGAATTAGCCGTGTGTGTTTGATGAAAAGCAGGTTGACTTGGGAGGAAGTGATGGCCTGAGGGAGGAATGATGCAGAGAGAATTACAACAACTCCTAATATAACCTTGACTGGCTGGGCTCGTAACGCAGGAGGGAAGGGAGGCATATGCAAACACACCCCCTCTCCGTCTGCACACAAGGCTGCACAGCCTGACACACTCGCCCCTGCTTCTGCCTCTCCGCCGTTCCATCACACACACACACACACACACACACACACAGATGCATCCCGTCTCTTTCTCAGCGACACACACACGCCTGTCATCACCGCAGGAACGCTTTCAGAAATGCTTTCTATTGTTTTCTACCACCTTTTTTTATTTTTTTTTTCTTTAATGAAGAGATGGTTGAACTCACAATTTGGTAAAAAGTCGCTGACCCAGTTTCCTGGCAGCGGGGGCTCATCGCTCCCCAAGCATACCAATGGAAGAAATGCTTATTGATGATCACGGTTTAATGACGAGTTGCTTTCTGTACAAGGAATGAAAGCTGGAATGAAAAAAGTGTATTTACTCCACCACAGCCAATGCAGAGTGAATGGCTGGTATAGTTCCACTCTCCAGTGTAATGACGGTGTGTGTGGGTTTGCTCGGTGCTGTGTGTATTGGGGAGGTCAGATCCGAGGAGGTGTGGGGGCAGCGTTTATTGCTGAGCTTTGTAGAGGTGTTGTGTGTTTTTTTTGCATTGGGGGTACTGGTAGTCATCATCGTGGCAGCGGTCAAACCCCGGGTGCTCAGCGTCAAGCGCAGGTGAATTAAAGCTGCTTTATTTGATTTTTTTCTAATGTTCCTCATCCATTTTTAGAGTATTTTCAAATAGAATCTGTTTTGTCAGTTAATTAAAACTCAGAAGCAATGCTTCTTGGTGCACCCACCTACAGGACGGGTTTATCTTCAGAGCATCAGAACCCCCGACAATGAGAGCTCTGCTTCTACTTTTACTTCATTTTTTTTCCATCTATCCATCATCAACCGCTTATCCGGTGCCGGGTCACAGGGGTAACAGTCTCAGCAGGGATGCCCATACTTCCCTCTCCCCAGACACCTCCTCCAGCTCCTCCAGGGGGGGCCCGAGGCGTTCCCAGGTCAGCCCAAAGACGTAGTCCCTCCATGAGAGGACTGGTGCCAAAAACTCTGAAGCTCAGTCCACTGGGGTTTCAAACTGGTTGCACATGGTGGTCCAATAGGTGTGTCGTGGACGGTGATTGTTTGGATTGCTGCCACCAATCAGAATCAGGCCAGAAAGTCTAGATTCAGAAGTTTGACGCTGTGGTCATTCAGACACTCCTTAAAAGATGAAAAACACATTTTGCTGTCAGGTTTCATAACTTACTTAAGGCACATTACGGCTGAACAATGTTTCTGAGACAGACAGAGGCTAAAGTAACAGGGAAGAAAAAAATAAAATAAAGAAAATCCTGTAAAGCACTGAGACCTTGACCATCTGCCATCTAAGATAAAATGTTCATAATGCTCTCTAGCAGCACAAATCCTTAGCGGGTATCCGAATGGGATCTAAATGGTGGTCAGTGGTGTGCCATTGGTGGTATAGTGGTTAGCATAGCTACCTTCCAAGCAGTTGACCTCACATTTGACTTGAAGGCAGCATGTCAGATGGTACTTGGTGATGTCTTAAGCAGCAAATAAGACTGAACTACTGTATACTTAAGTCTAACAACAGTTAGAGGACACTGGTGTGCTTTTCTTTTTTCTTGTTTTGATCACCTAAAGGACACGCTTCACAAAACAGGGATGTCTGGAAGCCCCTGTGCATATTTTAGCTAAAACAAACACCTTGGGGTTGTGTTTGATAAAGACTCCCAGGCTGACCTTGACAGGTAGATGACAGCAGTGTAACTGTCGACTAGCTAACAACAATAATACTACAGGAGTTCATTCTGTAGTTGACTGAGAATCATTCAATTTGTCGAAGAAACAGACAACAGTTGTGCTGTTTACTGTTGGATGTATTGAGTCTCAAGGTGAAATTTCCACTGACATCCCAACAGGTTGCAGTAAGAACTCTGGAAGATTCATTATTTGGAGTTTCAATCAGGTTTTTTCTTTTTTTTTTTAATTGAATAATTTTACATTCATTTAGTATTAATAGTTACATTACTATAATGCATTTCTTTTAGCAAATACATGCCAATTCATATTGATATGAGTTACTAAAAACACAGATTCATATTAGAGTTGAATGTATATTTTAAATAATAATGAAAATAATCAACCTGAAAAAATTAGATGGTACTCAATGGTTCTGATGTCATTTGTATTAGTTCCTGTTCCCGTCACAAACTAATGATTTGCTGCAGGATGATGCATCTTATTCCTGATCTAAATGTTTAAAGTTTTGAACTGTACCAAAATAATGCCGACAGGCATTCATTGAACACATACCTAGTTCAGACAATCATAAAAAAACATTTCCAGGTTGTTTTTACTTGTAAAACCTGTGACATATTTAACAGTGTAGTGGCCTAGTTAATTTTTTTTTTTGTAGGAGCAGAAAATGATTTTGTGTTAATTAATTTTGAGGACTGGTACGACCCGTCTAGGGGAAAGGGAAGTAAACATAAAATTTAACCAAGGTTAACAAAGGGGTAAATTGATTTATTAAACATTAAAAATTTCAGAGTCATTTAACAGAGATTAATAAGAACAAGAAATTAAACCAAGAGAGGGCTAGTGTCAGAATAAATGCCCACAGCTAAATCAAAATCAACAACAGTTAGCAGGGAGAGAGACGACAGACGAAACAGACAACTGTACAGCCAGAGCTGCAGCCGTCGCAAGGACATATTTTCTTGCAATACAGAAAGAAAAATCTCAACAAAAGTTTTATAAAACTACTATGTGTAACATTCACTCAACTATTCAACCTTTAAAATGCTCATTGTGGCTACTGGCTGCAACATGAGGAGCTTTGCATCTAGAAAACACCCCTGTCTCCATGTTTTAACCTCAAAAGTGACCCCAACAAAGAAGAAGAAAAATTCAGTTAAATTGCAATTTCATAAGGCAGAAAAGTACTAAAGTGCTTCAAATGAAAGGAACATTAATAAAAATAAATGATTTGAAAAGATACATCAGAAATATCAGAAGTGCAGAGAATATTTCGTGGCAACAGATGTTTTCCAGGTCTTTTACCTTCAGACGACATCTGATTTTGCAACAAAAAACCAGCTGATTCTTGAACTGTATTGGTTTCAGTTTTCTTCTTTCTGGTCACACAGATTTATTTTTTTGTAACCACACATCATGAATAAAATTCCAGCTATTAAATTTTCACTTAACAAATTAAAAACATTTAAAAACAAAGAGCGAAAAGCACTGCAAGTCTCTTATACTCACTAAAAACATGAAAACTGTCTCACAAAGAAGACCAAAGGGACACTGGTTTGACACAACAGGGTTAAAAGCAGGGATAAAAGCATTAGAAGCGATGGCACCATGCAGGATTCTCTACTGGGGGGTCAGCTGGTTTGCTGGTCCAAGCAGTGGGTGCTCTGTCACACAGTCCTTTCTTGTTAATCACTTTCTCACAGTTTTTTGTAGAGGATTGTTTTGTTGGTTGTGTAGGGGCTGACTGTCTGACGGTCTCTCCTAACAGGGGACAGATGTGAACCTCTGGGAAAGGATCTCTATTGTCAGGTTCAGACCCTCCATTGTAGTCCAGGAGGAGGCCCCTCTCCCTCCCAGACAGTCTTAGCTTCAACAGTTCTAGCACCCTCTGAACCCCAGTGGACGGATGTTCAGCAGAGAGCCCATGACCTGGGCAACGCTGGCCCAGCCTGGTCCACGTTGGAGGGTCAGGGTCCTGGTTTGGCACAGTGCTGTCAGCAGCCCAGGTGTGGCTCCACTGAGACGTCCAGCCTGGCTCCATAAACTAGTGGCTCCTTCAATAACCAGAACAGAGTCAGAGCTTTTTCTTGAACTGCTTTTAAAAAAAGGACCATCACTTAAAAACACCTTGATAAAAAGGATGCAAACCATTTATTTTTAGAAATTCAGAATCAATTAAAAACAGAATCCAGCCCCAAATTACTCACACATCTGAATATACAGCTGGCCACTTGTCTCCACGTCAGATCTGCTGGTCTGGTCAGAAACCGCTGGATAAACTAGAATCTGAATGTGGCTGTTCTACTATCCACCCCCCCACCCCCCATCCTTTCTTGATAAAAACAACACCCCCTGAGGTGCCCAATGTAGCCCATCCCAGAAAAAAGTTTAGTTTGGATCTGGGCTAAAGACCTGATGGAGGGTCCATGGAGGCTAAGCGGTGCCACAGTTGTGCTACCAGATTGTTGATTACCAGAACTCGACCTCTGTAGGACATTCTAGGGAGGAACCATTTCCATTTTTTTAAGTTTCCCTTGTAGTGGACACTTGGGAGAGCTGTCTCACACCAGACAGGCACAAGGAAGGTGTGACATCACGGGGTTAAAGGGTGTAATAGGGGCACGCTGTGTGAATAAAAACACTGAACTCATGAGGCTCTGCATGATTACAGTCTAAAACCCCATTCTCAGTAGAGTTAAAATCCCCACCCAGGAATAAAAAATCCTTCGAGCCACAGCATTTCAGTCGAGTTTGTATTTTTTCTAGAAAGCTCTTCCGCTCTGCACTCTTTATTGTAGCATAAATATTCATAAAAACCAGGGTGCGGTGTTCAAATTATGCCTCTGCTAAAAGACACCTTCCCTTTATGACCTGCTCGACCTCCAGAGATGTTGGGTTAAAAGTTTTGGAGAACAGGAAGCCCACTCCACCACCGAGTGTGGTGTTATGGCTGGAGCATGGTATTATGGCCCACCTCATCGCTCTCATCGCTGTGTGTTTCTTGTAAAAAAAGAACATCAATATTTATCCTCCTTGCTGTGTCAAACACCAGGGCCCTTTTCTTTCCGTCTCTGGCTCCACTTACGTTTAACATCCCTCCTCTTAAAAAATCCATGATGAGGGAGAAGTTAAAAGTAAGAACCTTAAAATAAATAAATAGAAATAAAATCATCTATTCTCTGTTCCGTACCTGAATCAGTGCTGTTGTTCTGTTTACTGAAGGGACATATCTACTGGGGTTGAGCTGAGTACTTGTTTCAGACGAGTATCCGGTATGGATAATGCATTTTTGACGAGTATGAGCATGACACGAGTAAAACGCGTCAAAACTTTTGCACCTTCATTCATGAATTCATTCATTTTCCTGGCTGCTCCAGCCGCTTGCGCCGGTCACGGGGAGCTGGAGCCCACCCCAGCTGGCATAGCTGAAGGAAAATCCTCGGAACTGACTGTCTTCAAGCTCTGTGATTGGCCAGTCACACTCTCACACACTGATCTCTGTGCATGCTTCACTGTTTAACTTTGTGTGAAAAAAAAAAAAAAAAAGGCAAGAATAACAAGATGCTAACAATAAATAAATAAAAAAACAAAAAAAAGAAAGAAAAAAAAAATGAAAAGAAAAAGAAAAAATATAAAATTGTGTTGAGTATTGTGTTGAGACAGTTCTTGCTATTGCATTCACTGTATTCATTAAAGCAGAAACAGTGTTGGCAAAAAATTGGCAAAAAATTCTGGTTCAAAGCACTGCTTTGTTGATCCCCCTTAGGGGAAATTATTTTTTCACTCTAGTCTATTATCGCACAAACATATACTGTATATATGTGTGTAGAAGCCCTGGAACACACACACAAAAAGACTGATGAGGCTAATACAGCACAAATGAGGCTAATCCGGGACAGGTGACACTATAGGATAAGAATCACCTGCAGTAAAACACCAAACACTGACACCTACTACACTTAAATTAGCTAATTAGTCAGTGTGCTCTGGGTGTTGTTATTTCTGGTCCAACATCCTGCAAAGTCATAACTGACACCATAAAGAAGCAACGGTGGTGTTTTAGACGTCCTGCATTAAACAGCTGTCTTCTATCACTGACATGGACAAAGACAGCTTCTGCTATAGACTGTATTTCAACTACTTGACCAGTCCTCTCATAAATGTTACTGTAGTCTAGTTTTTACTTCTTTTAAATTTGCAGAGTTGTTTACCACAAAACAAGCAGCCATAAAGTCCAAAAGAAGTTTATCTGTTTGTCTTTTATTGAGTGTTGCAGTAAGTGCTGCAGTAGCTCTAGTATATGATAAGAATATAAAAGAGAACGTTTGTTCCATACAAACATCGCCACTGTTTATCAGAATCAATGCTAGAAGAATGCAGGGAAGAGGAAGGTACTGCCTGTACAAAGTAGACGGACAGACGTTGGATGGACAGACAGATAAATAGTCAGTTGTATTTGTATGATGCCAAATAGCAACACACTTTGGACAAAGACCCTTTCTAAGCAGTTGTCGACTGAGTTTCGTTATTGTCATTATTCTTTAAACTCAACAACTTCCCCTAGGTGTGGAGAGGAACTCCTTAACAGCAGAAACGTCAAGCACACCCAAGACTAGATGGCCGTAAGTGGCACATACCACTCTGAACATACTTTGGCCAGTTGGGATCAGGGCAATATAGCAAGAGAGAGATGGGACAATGGAAGAGTAGAGAGAGTTGGGGAGGACAGTGGAAACAAAGAGATGAGCGGTAGACAAGAAGGGGGAACGAAGAGATACGAGGGAAGTTTGAGGGATCGCAGTGGTGATGTAGTCTCACTGACCATCAACAGAGCAGCATGATAACAAGATTTTTCCACGACTGCCAGAACCCTCATCAACTCTGTGATGCTGGTCCCTCACCAGTAGCAGAAGGAAAAAAACATGAATAAGTCACAGTTGTTTTGTTTCAGTGACTCTAGTGTATTCTGAACAAACCCAAGATAGCAAAGGTCTTTAAAGAGCGTTCGAATCGCCATGATGTTCATTTTAATTGCTTATAAGTGTGCTAACCAATGTCTAGACACCAGGTGCTTAATATCTACAGTCCTGGAGACTGCTGGCAGCCACCCTGCAAGATCTGTAGTGTAGTCTGGAGCCCAGTGCCTTTTTATCACCTCTCTTCTACAAGAGACTGCACCCCATTTTCTACGTAGGTTACATGAAACATTCTCTCTAGTCAGATCTTAGGCAATGCAAGCTGCATCTAAATAGGCATTTTTACACATTTCTATCATGTAATTTAAAACAAATTCCAGGTGATTGATTTTTTTTTTAAGTCAGAGTAGTACCAGCAGTTTATTTTTTATCTTTCGTTGTAATGTACAGCTGAAACTACATCAGCGATATGCTTATGCAACAATAATGCTGCATTATCTGTGGGTGCCTGCAAATAATTATAGGTAAATCAAATCAATCTTATAATCAGCTCCTCTTGTCTCTCGTCTGGATTGTTGCAGCTGGGAAATTAGTGGACACTGATTGGATTTTAATGAGTGGATTAAAGCACAAATTGTAAAAGTGTGGCAAAAATGCAATTTTGAAAAATGAGGACATACCCCATTGCCCCACACCTTCTGCGATATGATCAAATTAAACACTGGGCTTTAACACTCAAACCACTGCAGAGAAGGGAGTTTGCAAATATGCTGAGCACATTCCTATAGAAACCTAATGAGATTAGTGAATTCAGCAGTATAGGTCCTGCATAATGAAAATACAGCAGCGTAAAAAATATCACTGTAGAAAGCTGTCACGTACATTTACAAGCTTGTGTTATGACACAGCTTATTAAAGAGTTGTAACAAGAAGAAACAGATGTAAAAGGGTTCAAATAAAAAATATTTAATAAACCAAAGTTTGTTTTAAGATCTACACAGAGGGAAGACTTTCATAATTAACAAAAGGGTCAACGAATGCTGCTCAAACAAACAAATCAATAATGTATAACCAAAAACAGGAATGATGAATTTGTCTATGAATTAAAGTAACGTGAAAAAAAAAAAAAAAACTACATTATTATCTACTAGTGATGCCAAGTACGGGAGCGGGAGTTTCCACAATGCACGTATCGAGGCTTGCTTCATACGGGGGAGGAGATGAAAATGATGATGCACGAAAAGTCGCTGCCCGGGTGACACCACGTGACTGAACCTGGAAGTGGTTCGAGTTTTGACAGCGATATACTGTATACCTCTGAGGCTCCTTTCAAAATGTGTTATTTTTTTGATGGAGACAGTTTGGAGACTTTTTGGATACACTTAGAGATAGTTTGGAGAGAATAATAATAAACACCAATAATGTGTCCCTTAAGCCCAAAGCATAATAATCACCCATACCCTAACCACCCTCACCTCACTGTAAATGATCATTTCCAAATAATCATTTTCCACACTGCCAGTGTGTGTGTGTACATATACAGTACATACGTATATACTGTATATACATCTATATACAGTATATATATATAGAGAGAGTATATAGTGCGCCCTCAAGCACTCAAAGCGTCAAAGCTCGTGACTTTGACTGGTAGGCGGTCACGTGATACCGTACACGCATTCTATTGGCTGAATGCATCCGGAACTCCCCACTGTTCAGTGAGTCTCATACTTCCGTGAGACACAAAAATGCTTTAAACACTTGTGTGGTTTCTGGAAGAGTGTGGGAAAAGGTAACACAAATAGGAAAGGTGGTTTAATATCAGTATAGGGAGGGTCCATAAACTTTATACTACTGTAATTAATAAGATAAATAGATCGTGATCTCGATCACGGATCCCTTAATCGCGTGTGGTTTCTGGAACTCATTAACTGCTAAGAGCGAGGGTGTACTGTACATATATACTGCATCTATATAGAGGACGCCCATGTTCTCTATGATTGAAGCTTCGAGTTATGAACCAGTTTTTAACACAATTTTCCTAAAGGTAGTTTTCAATTGTGTTGAAAATTAACTAAATAACTTTTATTTTATTACATGTAGGTTTATTTTTTCTTTACTTAAAGCCTGCTTTATTATGAATTATGCAACAGGTGAGCGTGTACAGTGTATAACCAGAGAACATTATGAGAAATCACGTATGACATCACATATTATACAATTGTAGGACTCCTGAGGCAGCTGACGGGTATGGGTACTGTAGCCCAAGTGGTCAAAACATCGGGTCTGGGAAGAGTTTGGTGAGGCCATGGAGGAGGACGATCGGTCAGCCTCGAAGAAATTCTGGCAAACCACTCCTCAGCCTCCCGGGGAACGTCTACTCCAGGGTACTGGAGAGGAGGATTAGACCGATAGTCGAACCGCGGATTCAGGAGGAACAATGCAGTTTTTATCCAGGTTGCGGAACACTGGACCAGCTTTACACTCTCCATCGAGTGCTCGAGGGTTCATGGGAGTTTGCCAAACCAGTCCACATGTGTTTTGTTGATCTGGAGAAGGCATTCGATCGTGTCCCTCGTGGTATCTTGTGGGGAGTGCTTCAGGAGTATGGGGTCCAGGGCCCGTTGCTGACGGCTGTCCGGTCCCTGTATGACCGAAGTCAGAGCTTGGTTCGCATTGCCGGCAGTAAGTCAGACCTGTTCCAGGTGCATGTTGGACTCCAGCAGGGCTGCCCTCTATCACCGGTTCTGTTCATAATCTTGATGGACAGAATTTCTAGGTGCAGCCAGGATCCGTAGGTAGTCCTGTTTGGGGACAAAAGGATTTCATCTCTGCTTTTTGCAGACGATGTTGTCCTGTTGGCCTCATCAAACCTGGACCTTCAGCGTGCACTGGGACGGTTTGGAGCTTAATGTGACGCGAGTGGGATGAGGATCAGCACCTCTAAATCCGAGGCCATGGTTCTCGACCGGAAGAGGGTGGTGTGCCCTCTCCAGGTCGGTGGAGAGTCTTTGCCCCAAATGGAGGAGTTTAAGTATCTTGGGGTTTTGTTCACGAGTGAGGGAAGGATGGAACGTGAGATTGAAAGATGCATCGGTGCAGCTTCTTCAGTGATGCAGTCGCTGTATCGGTCTGTGGTGGTGAAGAAGGAGCTGAGTCGCAAGACGAAGCTCTCGATTTACCGGTCAATCTATATTCCTACTCTCACCTATGGTCATGAGCTTTGGGTCATGACTGAAAGGACAAGATCCCAGATACAAGCGGCTGAAATGAGTTTCCTCCGTAGAGTGGGGGGGCGCACCCTTAGAGATAGGGTGAGGAACTCAGTCACCAGGGAGGAGCTCGGAGTAGAGTCGCTGCTCCTCTGCCTCGAGCGGAGCCAGCTGAGGTTCCTCAGGCACCTGCCTCCTGGATGTCTCCCTGGGGAGGTGTTCCGGGCATGTTTTATTTTTTATTTATTTTTTTAGTTCATTTTTCTTCTTTCCAGACATGTTATTACAACATATTTCACTTTTATCAGTGTTGGAACATCAGCAACAACATCCGAAAAGAAAAAAAAAAGGGTGGAAGCCATTGGCTTGTAAGGTTCGCGTCCCCTAAATCATCAACATCTCTCTCATTGCAACACATTGTCAACCAAATTCGTACATTGCATGTCACAGTTCAATATCAATTAGATGTTCTATCGGGAGGAGACCTCCGGGAAGACCTTGGACATGCTGGAGGGACTATGTCTCTTGGCTGGCCTGGGAATGCCTCGGGATCCCCCCGGGGGAGCTGGAAGAGGTGTCTGGGGAGAGGGAAGTACGGGCATCCCTCCTGAAACTGTTGCCCCCGCAACCTGGCCCCAGATAAGTGGTTGAAGATGAATGGCTGGATGGATATTATATGACCCAAGCTATTATTATGGTACATTGTACTACGACCATCCTGGATCTGTCACTCGTGGGGGAACCTATCCAGTTCCAACTCACACCCATTTAAAAAAAAAAAACATCATTCCTCTTCATTCTTCATCATTTTTCCAAACAGTCTGTATGTGTGTCTCTTCTAAACATCGATGGCAAATGGAATTAAGTAACCGCTACGGTATTCAACAATTGAAAATGTGGGACGAAAACACAAAAAAACACAAAACCACTGCAGACACCTAAAGGTAGACCTACTTCTGCTCATGCAGCAGCCATAGATGCACACACACACACACACACACACACACACACACACACACACACACACACACACACACACACACACGTTTGTCAGCCTTTGGATCCGTGTTATTACCTGCAGATCTTTGCCTACACAGCAACAGAGGAAACATTGGATACACATTTACTACTTATAGCGCTGTACACACACCGATCCAGAAATCTGATGAAGCATGAAACATCTGCACACACACACATACACACTCGTGTCCCAGGTGAATGATTGACATTCACCTAAATGCTAAACCTCCCTGTGGCTTCCTGACCTTTACTGGTTGTCAGAGGCAAAGAACACTTCTTTCATCGAGACCGGCGCTCTTCCTAGTTGTCATTTGATCATCTGCAGGACTTCCAGTGTCTTCATTCACAGCTTCACAATGACTTTTCTCTCCGTGTGTCTTCATTCATTGCCCTCTGTAAATTATGATTTAGACTTACCCAATGTCACAAAGTCTAGAGATATTATAAAGCGAGAATTATCATGTGACAGGAACTGCAGCTAATCAAGCTATTAGTCAGATATAGAGTGACAGTGGAACCGATTATTCTAGTTCCGTATTTTTGTAGAAGAAAATGATCAGTATCACAGGATGAAGTGAGATCCTTCTAATAAGGTTTGATTTGAGGCAATAGCTCTATGTAATGGTTCTCAGTAGAGGCCGAACAAGTCAGTTATGACTATATCGCTCTGTCCATCTTACATCTTCATATGTCATTTCAGAAGATTTGAATTATTATTATTATTGTCTCACATTTTGTTACATGTTAAAACAATAATGCAAAGGATTGTTCAACGAACATGCACTAATCAACACATCGGATCTTTAAGAACATGGAGTACCTTTTCCATGATGATGCATTGTGAAAATCCAACAAAAATGAGAAAAGAACATAGAGCTTTCAAAATAATTACACATGGAATGTTATTCATAAATAGCAGCAGAATCCAGAAAGCTGATTTGATATGGAATGGTACAGTGTGTCTTTTTACAACAATTATGATTCTTGATATTTTCCTGGGAGGAAATGGGTTTCGATGTGTGTTAATCTCTATGCACATGGTGGCACATTATATCATGTGAATGCACAGAATTGGCTCATTATCCGGTATTCAGCTGCCAAGGACTGAAGGATTACACTTAATTCTATAAATAATTACCACCTTCAGCACGGGGAATAGATGAAGGAAGTTTACTACGAAGACTTTAACTCCAAATTAACTCAATACATATGGATGTCTTGGAAGTTGATATATACTACGGGGATTAGTGAATCTTTGCCAGTGTTACTGCCTTCAGAAATATGATAATTTAATTTAAAATGTATATGTTATGGTAATTTATTTTAATTCTATTGCCAGAAATGGCATTTAGCCTTCGCCGCATTGAGAGTCCATATAAATAAGAACGCGACACGCACTGTACAATTCCCAGACTCTCATAATCTAATCTGAGATTTTAACATGCTAGGCTAATGAATACGTTGGAGGCGATCCAGCTGCGTTCAGGGATCGGACACGGATGCATCCCTATCTGTTTTTGGCTGTCAGAAAACATAGCATCCCTCTAATTTTGCCATCATGTGAGAATGACAGCGGAACCATCTTCTTGAGATGATGTTTGCCCTCACATGTAATGGAATCCTATTTTCTTTCCCTCACACAGTCGGAAATGTTACATGGACAAATCCCAAGTTCAAAGACCTTTTGCTTCCAGCCAAAAATACTCTCTGCCTATATTGGATAATTTCCGTGAGACGTCAAGCTGCTGAATTCCCACACCTCCCTGCTCTTACTGGGGGTTTGAATGCTGGACGGATGGAAGGAAACACTCCATCAAGTGTGACCCACTTAACTGCTGGAGAGGCACCAAAGGACCACCGTGGCAATTATTTAAACCTCCGCTTTATTATTCATAATTAGCAGACGCTGCACAGTGTGTGTGTGTTTTTTGTGTGTGTGTGTGTGTGTGTGTGTGTTTGTGTGTGTAAAAAGCTCTCTTAATAACGTTCCACCAATACAAAGGAAAAATGAGATAGAACAATGTGTGCCGTACTAAGGTGTGTGAGTATTTATAATGATGTCTCTTGTTGCACGTATGAGATTATGTGTGTGTGTGTGTGTGTGTGTGTGTGTCTGTGTGTGTGTGTGTGTGTGTGTGTGTGTGTGTGTGTGTGTGTGTGTGTGATGAGACCAGCTGCCACTCCAGTGCAGAAACAACAGCCGTGTCTCAGAGTTCACATCCGTATGAATTCATATTTTCTCTGTTGTCTCCGAGGCCTCAGTAATTAGCCGCTGCTTTAATGAGCCTAATATCACAACTTCAACTCACACTACAGCACTCTGAATGATAAGAAGCTGGTAAGTGTGTGTGTGAGAGTGTGTGCTGCCTCTGTGTCCGTGTGATGGAGAACGAGTGTCGAGGCGATGAGAGGGTGTTTTACGCCAAGCCTTGATGATCAAGTGCTGCGTAATTGAGTGTACCGTTATGAGCAAGTGTAAAAAAGAGTCAGAGAGGAAGTGTGCGTGTGTGTGTGTGTGTGTGTGTGTGTGTGTGTGTGTGTGTGTGTGTGTGTGTGTGAGGGAGACTCAACCACATTGTGCATTCAGTTCAAGGGAAATAGCCAGATTATATTTTTACATCCCCATCAGTTTATTACCCACCTACAGGGATGACTTCTGTTCTGCTCTGTGACTATTATGGTTTACCAGAATGATTTCCAGATGAAAGGTTCTTGTCTGGGCAGTGATCACAAAAACATGTTAAGTGGTAATATTCAGAGAAAAAGCAAAATGTTTTATAGCTGAGAAAAAGAGATATCATTACGCTGTGCATCATTTTATAGGTTTTTTTTTTTTCATTTACACTCCCAGAAACGTATAAAAAAAAACTAGTGAGAGGAAATTAACAAATTACAGAAAACCTCTTATAGTTGAAAATAGTTGGATTTAAACAGAAAAGTGCTTTAAACAGTCTATCAGAGTGTTTTAAAGATAATACAGATAGAAGGTGGTTTAATATCAGTATGGGGGGGTTCATAAAGGATTAAATTACCATAAATAATAAAATAAATAGTTTGTTGCTATATTGCGGAATGTTTTTTTTATTGCTGGTGGAACACATTAACCTCAAGTAACGAGGACTTACTGTATATAATGCTGCTTATGACCCATACCCGGACATGCTGATTTCAGATACGGATACAGATGATTTATCTGTGTCCGTATTACAATTTACTATTGTAAATTACTATTATTATTATTATAAATTATTATTATTATTATTATTATTGAATTATTGTAATCACTATTACAATTTCTTTGTGCAACATTTTCTTTCACATCACCTCCCAGTCTTCAAAGAGGAACCAACCACATCGTTCTTCATTAGCCACAACCTAAAATTCAAGTTTCAAGTTCAACTCTCTTTATTTGCATATCCCAAACTGGGCAATTTTTAACATAGCAGGTAGCAGAAAAGTCTGAAAACACAACAAATGTAAAGAAACATGAACAAAGACAAATACATAATCACAGGATCCAGATTGCAACAGTTAAATAATGAGAAAAAGTAAATAAATGAATAAAAAGTGGGAGCTGTCTGCTATTATGAATGTTAATTTCTTGAGCACCTCCTCATCATAAATATGAGTTCCACGTCTTTTCAGTGACTTTGGTATTGATGGCTTACTAGTAGGATATATCTTAACCGTTATGACATCAGCATCTTATTTATAATGACGGTAAATGTTGGAGAAACCTCATATCTGCTTGAGAGCAGCAGTTGAAAACTCCTTTTCCAGCAATTAGAGGACTCAAAAAGAATAAACGTTTGGACTGGAATGTATACAGTTGATTTCAATGCTTTTATAACCAGGAATTTATTTTATTTCTTTTATTTTTCCCCCCACTGTTACATTACAAATGTATTGTCTTTGACCTTGCATTATGTCCATTTTTTTTGAAGGCATGTTTTAGCTGATAGTCTTCTTTTAAAATGTCACAGCCGTGTCTTGTCGTACAACCTTGTTAGCTCCCCTGATTCTACAGACATCTAAACAAACCCATGTTAACTCTGTTGTCGTCTCATGAACAAATTGGATAGCAATCTTTGAGCCAGAGAAACAGAGGACAAACATATGGATGACAAAATATCACTACATATTGCAGCACTGCCTCAAGAAAATGGCTCAAACTGCCAAATTGGAGCTGCAAGAGAAACCACAGCAGAAATCTGTTTGGTTGGGTTTGTGGAATGATGTTAAGTGTGCTCTTTTTGGATAGTGCCTTTCCATATATATTGTTGTGATGTAGCGCTACACAAATAAAATTGATTTTACGTGACTTTCAGAATTTCTGAAATGATGAAGTGTGAGCTGCAGGTAGACTGCAGGTGCAATAGCCTGAATACTCTTGTTAGCAGTGTCTCATTCACAACCTGCTGGGAGAAGGTCAGCACCCCACCGGTTTGAGTACAGCAGCCGTGTCAGGAGAGAGATATGTCTTCATCAAAGGCGTTTGACATTTGGGACTCAACATCTTTCAGTCTGCCTGCTGAGAATAGCCAGAATTAGAGAAAGAAGCGTTTTTCAGCTTCACTTCCTAGCATTTAGCCTGTCATTCAACCAAAGCTATTTTCATTTTAGTTTTAAACAAGATTTCTTGGAGAAGAGAGCGGTCACACCAAAAATAATGACTGTCTTCTTCTTCTCCTTTCGGCTTTTCCCTTCAGGGGTCGCCACAGCGAATCAGTGTCCTCCATCTAACCCTGTCTTCTGCATCCTCTTCTCTCACACCAACTACCTTCATGTCCTCTTTCACTACATCCATAAACCTCCTCTTTGGTCTTCCTCTAGGCCTCCTGCCTGGCAGTTCAAAACTCAGCATCCTTCTACCAATATATTCACTATCTCTCCTCTGGACATGTCCAAACCATCTCAGTCTGGCCTCTCTGACTTTATCTCCAAAACCTCTAACATGTGCTGTCCCTCTGATGTACTCATTCCTGATCCTATCCTTCCTGGTCACTCCCAGAGAGAACCTCAGCATCTTCATCTCTGCTACCTCCAGCTCTGTCTCCTGTCTTTTCCTCAGTGACACTGTCTCTAGACCAAACAACATCGCTGGTCTCACCACAGTTTTGTACACCTTTCCTTTCATTTTAGCTGAAACTCTTCTATCACACATCACACCTGACACTTTTCTCCACCCGTTCCATCCTGCCTGGACACGTTTCTTCACCTCTTTTCCACGCTCTCCATTGCTCTGGACTGTTGACCCTAAGTACTTCAAATCCTCCACCTTCTTGATCTCTTCTCCCTGTAACCTCACTCTTCCACTTTGGTCCCTCTCATTCACACACATGTACTCTGTCTTACTGCGGCTAACCTTCATCCCTCTCCTTTCCAGGACAAACCTCCACCTCTCTAGCTTCTCCTCCACCTCTTCCCTGCTCTCACTGCAGATCACAATGTTATCTGCAAACATCATAGTCCATGGAGATTCCTGTCTAACCTCGTCTGTCAGCCTGTCCATCACCATAGCAACAAGAAGGGGCTCAGAGCTGATCCCTGATGCAGTCCCACCTCCACCTTGAACTCCTCTGTCACACCTACAGCACACCTCACCACTGTCTTACAGTCCTCATACATGTCCTGCACCGCTCTAACATACTTCTCTGCCACTCCAGACTTCCTCATACAACACCACAGTTCCTCTCTGGGCACCCTGTCATAAGCTTTCTCCAGATCTACAAAAACACAATGCAGCTCCCTCTGGCCTTCTCTGTACTTCTCTATCAACATCCTCAAAGCAAATACTGTATCTGTAGTACTCTTTTTTGGCATGAAACCATACTGCTGCTCACAAATGTTCACTTCTGCCCTTAGTCTAGCTTCCACTACTCTTTCTCATAACTTCATTTTATCCTGACTAATCTTTGCTACTTCCTGGTCCACAACAGTCACCTCTTCTAGTCTTGGTTCTCTCTCATTTTCCACGTTCATCAACTCTTCAAAGTACTCTTTCCATCTTCCCATCACACTACTGACACCTGTCAATAGACTTCCATCCCTATCCTTAATCACCCTAACCTGCTGCATGTCTTTCCCATTTCTGTTTCTCTGTCTTGCCAACCTGTATAGATCAGATCTCTATATCTATATATGTACTGATTATGTACTGTGGAGTTGAGATGATCTGAGTCAGTATGGGTTCCCTGCCACCTTACAAAGACTTGTGAGTTTGGTAAACTTGTTTCTTTTGCTACAGGATGAATATGCCATCAAAGCCTGAAATATTAATTGCCAGAAAAATCCTTTTTTGGAAAATAAGATCTTAATGTAACCTTCTAACACATTTGGCAAACAAAAAAACTTTACATAAATTTGTGTATGAGTCTTAATTTTGGAAAAAAATCTGGATTTTTTTACATGCAAAAACTGATGATCAGGAAAAAAAATCATGAAACTTCTGATGTAGAATTCCCAAATTCTGAAAGACAAACTGTAATAAATATGATAGACTTGGATTTAAAGGGATGTGTAGTTGGTCTATGTCACTTTTCTAGACTGACGCTTTCCCCTTTTACCTCTGGACCATCAACTTCAGCAAATCCGCCTTTGTTGTGTGTAACTCACATTTCAGGAAATTTTTGGATAAATTGTTTTTTTGAAAGTGATTTGAAATCCTCTGTTTTTTCCACATGCAGGCCTGTTAAATTGTGCAAAGAGGGTAACATGTCCTCTCATGTGCTTCACTAATGTCAGAGAAATGTCTGAGTTTAAAGAAATGTGGATATCAAGTCTGACATTGTTGTCTTCTGAGCAAGGGTTTAACAAATGACTCACACCCATACATCTCATTGGTTGTGTTGTTTAAGTGAGTCTGTAGGGCCTAAATTACAAAGGTTTTCTCCATAAAGTTCAGTTTCATTTGCTCTGGCTTTCTGAATCGGTTCCTCACTGCAGTGCGATGGAAGTTTCAAACGTGGTACTGTCATCATCACCTTAATTTACTAGACCACCTCACTATGCAAACATACTGCAATCTCACAAACATTACACAATACATTCACACATACACTGAGAAAAGGTGACTCATATGCCATTTTGTCAATCTGACTACATCTGCTGTCTTCATGAACTGGGAGTGAAGCTCCTTTATTTTGTGTCCCAGTTTGGGGATTTGGGTGGAAATGTGTCGTGCAAATATTAAGCCTGATGGTTCTTCTCCTTCTTCTTTTTTATTCCTCCTCCCCTCTTCCTTCTATCCCTCAGCTCTCAAAACAAATACCCCTCTAACTCTCCCAAAGTTACAGGGAATAAATTGGAAAAATACTTTTTGACATGTTGAGTAATGCATCAAATTGTCTTCTCTTTCCCCAGCAGCCTGACTGTTCAGCTTCATCTGTGGGCCTTCTCCGGGCAAATGGATTGCTTCCATAATGCTCTCTTTATCAGGCTGACTGACTGTGCTGCTCTTCGCTGTAAGCAAAGGAAAACTAACATGCACCCGCACACGGGTGGGTTGGTACATGTAGAGTCACAGCCCACTTCATTTCAGATCATTCAGCAACACACATTGCTGGCCCCAATGGGTCATATAACACTGAGAATCAGACAGAGAAACAGAGATTGATTCTGATTTTTTTTTAAATCACGTTTATTCACAAAAGCCAAATTACAAGATGGACACAAAATCAAAAAGAGATTCACGCAAACAGGAGCTCACATGTCTAAAACAAATAATATGTAGGAACATAAGCAAAATACACTGAAATGAACACAAGTTCCTCAGTCAACACGGAACATAAGACACCTTTGACACACCATAGGTTCCTAAAAGTGTCTAAATCATTCATAGCTCTGAAATAGTTCAAATACAGTAGATCCTGATTCTTGTTTGGCACATTCTTCTCAGAGAGAGAGAGATGCAAATGTTGACTCACTCAAGGACGTTCCTCAAACCACATGTCATCATTCAGATCTTTGACCACATTTCCCAAATGAACACCTTCTCTGCTCCCACCAACATTTAAATGGGCTTAAAGGCTTTGATGTCATGTTATCCTCCAGGCCTGTGATCGCTGCAGCCGCTGAGTCTGCTCACCAAGGACAGAAGGAGCTGGTGCTTGTAGTGTGTGTGTGTGTGTGTGTGTGTGTGTGTGTGTGTGTGTGTGTGTGTGTGTATGTATGTGTGTGTGTGTGATAAATAAAAAGCTCCATTTTGAGACAGTTACTGCATCTTACAGCAGAGAAAAAAGGTTGTAAGAACATTTGGGTTTAAAATATGTTTGGGAACGTTGTCCTTCATGCAACCGTGTGATTAGGATTCTGGATTTAATTACTGTTAAGAGATTTAACTTGTTTAGTCATTCTGAAGATTAAATGCATTTGAAAGATAGATGTGCATGATTTTAAATAAATCCCCATTCTCCATACTTTGTATGTATTGTTTCAAACTGGTTCATCTGGAATGTACATTATTTTATTTTTGTCTTTTTATATAATTGGATGGAATTAAACAGAAAAGTGAACTGAAGCTACAAAATGTGTTCAGGACATGGGATCAATCAATCAATCAATCAATCAATCAATCAATCAATTAATCAATCAAGTTTTATTTATATAGCGCTCAATCATGGCAACAGACATTTCAAAGCGCTTTTAACAGACAGAAAAACCCAACTGAACCCTCCAGAGCAAGAATGAGCGACAGTGGCGGGGAGAAATTAATTGCCTTGTTGAGGAAGAAACTGCGGACAGGACCCAGACTCTATTGGGTGGCCATCCGCCTTGAACGGTTGGGTGGAAAAGAAATAAAATGAATACAATGACAGGGTAAGAGAAAGAGAGACAGAGAGAGTGTCAGATAGTCCAGATAGACTCGGTGTCTTTATGGTTAGAGTTAGACGACTGGGGTTGTTGTCTTTGAAACATGTTCCCCATCATTTAGTTGGTAAATTCAAGACACAATTACAGCTGTATGGATGACCTTATGGTGGCACTGAGGAAGAAAGGAAGCAGGACCCCCAGCCGATAGATAAATAGATGGATAGATGAGGGGGGATACTAGTGGGAAGAGTCAATGCTGCCATAAATTCCACACCACCCTCTGCTGACTTATCTCCAGATGACTTCTCAAGATTCACTGGCAAAATGTTCCATAGTTGATATTAACTCAAGATATGAATTATGTTTTGCAGGAGTTGAGTTGTGCTGCCATTATCCTGATGGTGAAGGTTAAGGTGTTCATTAATAGTGTAGATTAACAGTTAAGTTTCCTCTTCAGACAAACGGGGTCATGTAATCAAGAGCTTGAGAGCCTCGTCTCCAAACTGAAACTTAAATTGGATTTGTTTTTTTTTTTCTTTTGGAACAAATGCTTATTCCCCCTCCTGGCAAGGACCCAACAGAGGCAACTTTACCCCGTTATTAGATTTAGTTCATCTACTCGTTTTGACTGCCCCTGAACAGTACTTGGGAAGTTAGACTTTATATATTATTGTCGTTTATGTTTTATCACCGGTTTTGGAAGCTGCATCCACCATTGTATATATCTATATGTATGTACGTATGTGTATGTGTGTGTGTGTGTGTGTGTGTGTGTGTGTGTGTGTGTGTGTGTGTGTGTGTGTGTGTGTGTGTGTGTGTGCATGGGACTACCAGTGTGTGCTAGAGTGAGGACTAATAATTTCCCTATAGGGATTAATAAAGTTGATTAATTTTCATCACATTTCATAAACATAAGGTTTTGCTATAGACGAAGCCAAAGGACAAACCAAAGACGCCGTCCACTTTATTAAAGTAACAAAGCCACTAAACATAAAGAATCTGGAGTCCCCAGAAGAAATTGTGCGACACAGCAAAGAAATAAATTCAAAAGCCATTGGAAAGGCTGGAAATCTTGACATGAAGTACAAAGATAAACCAACAAAATGAGGATAAAAGACTGTCAGGAGTATAGAACAGCTGCTGAGTCACAGAGAGGAAAGAGAAACAGGAAAACATGACTCATGAAAAGTGAAACCTTCAAAATAAAACTCATGAAAATAAATATTGTGACTACTTAGCTTTTAATTTTACACATTCGATATCAGTTGTCAAAGCAGAAATACAAGTTCTAGTATATTTATACTATGTGTACTATCACTGTTAAAGCACATTGAAATGTATACTGATAAATACTGTTTTATCTCCTTGCTGTCTTCTCTCAAAAGACATTAACATGACTATCGATAATGATCGTTCTAAAAATACCAAGGAAGTACTTTGAATTAAAGCCATTTATTATTATTTGTTATACATTTATATCTAGTCCTTAGCAGTAATAATCAAGTACATCCAAGACCATTCAGTTCTATAGTGAGGCTAATTTTATTTCCCAAGTAAAATGCGTACCACAAACACTCAAAAAGATTAAAAAGAAGAATTCAGAATGAAGGACAAGAGCGACAACACGCCATGCTATGGGTGGTCTGGAAGGACATCTTTAACGTCTCAGCAGGAGTTAAAAAAACAGCTAAAAATGAACCCTCTCAATTTCGAAGTTGATGAATATAGCATATTTTTATTTCTATTCTATTTTCTATTTCTATTTTCTATTTCTATATTTATATTTATTTTCTATATTTATATTATATTTATTTTCTATATTTATATTTATTTTCTATTTTCTATTTCTATTCTATTTTCATTTTTCTTTCTTCCACCAACAGACACATATATTTAGAATAGATGTAGATTAAAATATAAGTGATAAAATGCTTCCAATGTGTAACAAATAGGGTAAAAAATGTTCATGGTCATCTATGTATTTCTTCTTGGAGCTTTAATAATATTGTTGGATATTCTTAAGTAATGGAAAGAGTTGCTAACTGGATTTTTCCTGTTATATTATACAAATGAATGGATGCTCTGACGTCCATTTTTCCACAGAACTGGTTAACTTTCAAAATCTATTGTGTACATATTTGCCTAAATTGTCACAGTATCCCAGCTTTTCAACAGATTCCCTTAATACTCCAAATGCCATTCATAACAATCCACTACGCCTGAGTGACAACAAAACAATCCAATTCAGGAGGAACGTCAAGTCTCAGTGACCTGCTCAGCATCCACAAATCACAGATGCTTATAAGCAGTCGTTGGCGATGACAGAACTGCTATTCTGACTTAGTCAAGACTGACATGATTCTATGAAAGCCATTCCTGAGCCTGGGTTCACTCCACTCCACGGCTTCAGCCTCATAGGACGCATAATGAGGAACATCAGTGAGGAATACTGACCAATGATGGTGTGTGTGTAATTTTCTAGCTGTGCATATTTTTCATTTTCATGTTCAAGGTTGCCTTTGCCCATTGAAGAAGTCCTCCAGTGTTTCCACTCTCGTAACAGTGTTTAGTATGAAGTCATAGTGGTCTTGAGGACCCCTTTTTTGTCAATCTAAACAGTCTCAAATCTCTCTGAAAGTTAGGGTCTTTGCCCTGAAGCTGGAAATACGTGTTGTTGTTTTTTTCTGGAAAAGAACTGTGACAAGAAGGACGGGGCTCTTGCCAACAGGGAATGGGTTGGATGGTGTCCAAGACGAGAGATGAGGAGCTTCTCCTGCTGACTTTCACCTCTCTGACCTTGTGGTTTTAATAAGTAGAGCTTATTTGAATTATACCAGGCCTCACATGTTTTACTCACTACCGCTTTGTAGCTTCAAATTAGTTAACAGAATAAAAAAGGATGTCATTGAACATGCCTTCAAACCAAGATTACGGTCAGGTTTGTATGTTTGTATGTTTAGAGATCGAAATAATACAACATGGACTCAAACAGCCACAAAGGAACGAAAAGGAAAGACATGAAGAATACATATGTGACACCAAAAAACATTCTAAAATGAAATAAAACAAAACCATGACAACCAAAGGGGGGGGGAGCTCTCTCTGTCAGAGTATTTCAGAAAAGTTTTGAAATACAAAAAAACAAAATGACATTTTCTTTATACTGACCAAATAGTCCTAAGATAACATGTCACGTGAGGCGGGATATGGACCCAAATGCAGGACACCAAAAGTGAATCTTCCATCCATGATTTATTAAACAACTCAAAAATTCTCCAGACAGACAAGAATCTCCAAAACCGAACAGACTACCAGGAACCAAACATGAGAAACGAACCCGCTCTGAGCTCTCATTGAGCCAGGCTTAAAGAGCCTTAGAGTCATTAGCTCAAAACAAGTTCAGGTGAGATGATCACCACGGGGTGTGGATGAGCTTCAGGTGTGGAGCCGTGGCTCCACCCACCAGCTTGGCCTCTCCCTGCCACACGCCAGCACTGCCACGCCCAACCGTGACAGTACCCCCCCCTCCTCAAGGGACGGCCCCCGACGTCCCATAAACGGTCCCAGGGAGGGTCAGGAACAGGTGCAGGATCAGACTGGGGCGGGGTTGCAGGTTTAGGATCAGACTGGGACAGGGGTGCAGGAACAGGATCAGACTCGAGGCGGGGAACAGGCGCCGGAACGGGAGCAAGCTGGTGTCCGGACGAGAGAACCGGAATATGCTGGGTTCGGGACGCGGGCACAGGAGCAGGCTGGCGTTTGGGCACGTGGACCGGAGCGGGCACTGGAACAGGCTCGAGGTCTAGCAAAGACGGTGGAGCTGGACTGCCAGCATACGCTGCCAGCCATGCCCAGGTGTCTCTTGCCCGCTGTCTCCACTCGACAGCCTGTTCCAGAGTCCAGGACTTGCTGCTGGTCAGGGCAGTAAGAAGGTCGGTGTCCACTGGGTCCAGTTCAGGCTGGTTCATTCTGTCACATGAGGCAGAATATGGACCCAAATGCAGAACACCGAAGACACCGTTTTTGTCCATACCTTTAATAAAAAAAAAAACAAACTACACGTGCAAGATGCAAACAATTCTCAGGCAGAACAAGGCAGAAAAACAAAACAGACTTACAGGACCAAACTTCTAAAAACGAACCAGCACCAGCTGTGACAAGAACCCTGGCTTAGGAAGCCTCCGGACAGTAACACCCAACGATGGTCAGGTGTGAACAATCAGAACGGGGTGCGGATGTCAGCTCAGGGTCGTGCCCTCGAACCAAATGGAGTCCAGGCCCAGGAACAGGAGCAGACTTGAACTGGGGTGCCGGAACGGGCTGGCGTACAGGCGTGGGGACGGGAGCAAAAAAAAAAAAAAAACTGTCACGGTTGGGCGTGGCAGTGCTGGCGTGTGGCAGGGAGAGGCCAAGGTGGTGGGTGGAGCCATGGCCCCACACCTGAAGCTCATCCACACACCGTGGTGATCATCTCACCTGAACTTGTTTTGAGCTAATGACTCTAAGGCTCTTTAAGCCTGGCTCAATGAGAGCTCAGAGCGGGTTCGTTTCTCATGTTTGGTTCCTGGTAGTCTGTCCTGATTTTGTTCTGTCTGGAGAATTTTTGAGTTTGTCATTAAATCATGGATGGAAGATTAACTTTTGGTGTCCTGCATTTGGGTCCATATCCCGCCTCACGTGACATAACATGAAGCACAACTTAATATTTTGCAAGGGCTTTCTTACCAGCATCTATATTGCAAAAAACCAAACAACACATTGGAAACAGGATATAAGCTGCATCTTAATGGAGTCCTTCTGTTTGTGAAACTACTGAAAACTACTTATGAATTGCAGTTCCTTCAAACTGTACAAAGGAAATCCAGGTAATGACGGTTTTTGCACATGTTCAAGACCTGACGGTATATATCTACACCCTTTACTCTCTGGAGTAACGTGTGTTTGTGTCAGAAGGTAATAAAGTCTCATATGATGCCTCACATTCTCTAAAATGTTTTGTGCCACAGAAAACAAGCAAAATGCTCGACACATTCATCTCCTAAAAAGCCATCACTAACACTTTTCATAAGGGAGAAAAATAATTGCCTGTTCAAGTGCTTTTTTTCATAAGTTTCACGTCTAATTTGGCAACTCATGAAGTGTGTCATGGAGGGAGAGAGAGGATGGAGGATCACAGCTTTCGCCTCCAGTCTACATTTCACCCAGAAAACTCGTCTTCATTTTCTTCTTCTTCTGCATTTCCTACTTTTTTTCTGCTTTGCTTTGTCTTTTTTTTCCAACCAGAATTAAGCATTTCAAACTAACCTTCAATCAGGTCTTTTTTTTATTTTATTTTTTTACCTCGGAGGGTTCTCCCCCCTCTTTCCCTATTTCCTTCACAGACATCACTTTCAGCAGCAACACAAGTCTTTATTTCCTGTATGCCAGCACAGTGTTACTTCCCATTTTTTTTCATGCTTAGCTGACAGCGTAACAAGACTTGCATCGTGAGGAGTTGGCGCCAAACGAGAGTCAGCATGTCATCTAAACTGTTACGGATAAAGTCTTACACAGGCACGGCGGGTGAGAGTTTAAAAAATTTTTTAAAAAAAGCTGCAAAGCACATCATCTTCACTTGATCATCCCTGCAAATCCCCCGGGTGCAGCGGCAGCAGGCGTGCAGGGGGAATTTAGAGAGGTCAGGACATAAAAAAAAGTCAAATGAAAGGGAAATGTTAGATGAACAAGGCAAAGAGGAGAGGAAATGAATCCAAGAGAGATGGAGGGGGAAGAGAACGAACAAGGATATGAAAGAGACAAGAGTGGTGGTAAGGTGCTGCCATGATAACGTCAGGGGGAAACTGAGGCTGAGAGCAACAATCTGGTTTATTTGTGCTTTTGTTGATCGTGATCGACGTCCAGAGAGCAGCGAACTGTAAGCCTCATGTGCTGCATAGACATGACACCAGAGGATTGAACACATTACAAGAGGGGGAAGCTTCATCTGCATGATGAGCAGAAATGGTTGGAGAGGCATTTGATACACGTCCTGAACATTAGTCCTGACTGCGACGCTTAAGCCCTGATGGCTTTTTTACGTAACATATGTTGTAGCTGTGATGATGCCAGCAGTTGAAGGTGTTCCAGGAGATGTCATTCACATAGAGAATAGCATTAGTTATTGAGTCTGACACACAGAGGATAATGTATTTAAGTTACAGCAGAGATGTGATGCCAAGAAGAAGAAACAGATGCAAATGGAATAGTAGTGCTTGTTAAGGACATCGGTGCTGTTAGGATCCAGATTCAATAAACTAGCAGATGTTCCTACAAAGCATTAAACCTATTAATGTTTATTATTATCATTATTACTATTGGATAAGAATGGATGCTGTTTAATTTATTTATATTGGTTTTAATATTCTAAGTAATTGCTTGGAATTTTTTGATGACAACAACAATAAAAATGAGTATTTGTCTTTATTTGGATGTAGTCACTCTGTGGTGTAATTGTGTATCCCTGTCTTTATGACAAGGACATCAGAGCATCCATTCATTTACATTTTGAAATTAAAATCACATATTTTAATAACATCCGTTGGAGATTTGTAGGGTGTTAAAGCAATTATTTTGGTGTTAAAATCATTAATACAAATTATTATAACACAGTCAGAGAATCTAGCTGGATGTCTGGATGCATGATCACTGATCTCAAATCAACAGTCATGTTGATCTACGTCACAGTGAGTCGCTGAGGCCCAAGAAAGTGCAGCGTCAACATCAGTGCAGTTTGGATTTGCTACACCCCTTAATATTGCAATGTTATAAATAAACAGGCAAAAAGCATGGAAGCAGAAGGAAAATGGGAATATCATCTATAATGACTCCAGAGTCTGGCCAAGACCCACAAGTCCAGCTTAGTGTTTTAATATTAGTTGTCAGATGTCCAACTACACTGTATTTGAAATGCATTGCCCCAAACCTATGTCTAGATGTTCATGGAATGCCAAATTGCTTTTTCAACTAACCACACGCCACATCCAACTAGTTCCCCTCTCTGTCCCAACCTACGCTGAAATAGGCGTCTGACGTGAATAGCGGATATTCTAGAGGTTGTTGATCCACAGATGTGGCCAACTCTAAGCTTTCATTAGAGTTAACCCCATCAACCCCCTGATAGCAGACATCTACCAACAGCTAAAGGATGCTAATTAGGGTTGATCCGGATACTCGTTTCATATGAGTATCCGGTACGGATAATGCATTTTGACGAGTACGAGTACGAATACGAATAAAGCCGTTAATACTCGTGATCGGACTGAAGGAAAATCAGCCGGACTGTTTTCACGCTCTGTGATTGGCCAGTCACACATAGTTCCCGCCCCTCCCTACAGACTGCAGTTAGAGCGGAGTTTCCCTGTCCCACTCTCTGTCTCCGGTACACGCAGTTACTGATCTCTCTGTTCGTGGCTTCACTGTTGCTCACGTCCTTATTAGATTTTCTTCAGCTTGTCTCTATTTTGGTGTTTGGTTATGTGGTGAACTTTGTTTTTTTTTTTGTTTTTTTGTTGCACGTACGTGTGCATTTAACCCCCGCCTCGGTGTTAAAGTCTTTTTTTTTACCTGTTCTAAACTCTGTTCAAATTAACAACGTCTATACTTAATATTTTAACTGAGACATAGCGCACATACACACACACACACACATACACACACACACACACACACACACACACACACACACACACCATAATCAATATTGTTTAACTTTATGTGAAAAAAATGGCAATAGCATTAGGTACTAAAAATAAATAATTGAAAAAAAGTACTAGAAAAAAATTTAAATGAAAAAAGAAAAAAAAATTAAAAAGTTTTGTTGAGTATGACAATTCTTGTTCATGCATACTTTGTAGTTAATTACTTTTTTTATTGCATGCACTTCATTAATGCACTTTGTGTTTACTCGTTCTATATATAGTTCCTTTACTATTGTGATCAAAAAGCGTTGAATCTCAATTCTGAGGCTCTTCAGTAAATATTAATTCATAGACTTAAAAATATTCATGTTCTGACTCAGTTCCATTAAAATGTTGTTCTGTAAATACTTCTCTTACTTTTGTGATCAAAAACATTTATTTGAATTTCAATTTTGAGGCTGTTCTGTAAATAGTTTTAATATAAGCAAAAATACAGCAACTTGTGATCAATCCATATCACTTTTAGACTTAATGTGGTGATTTAAGCCCCACCCATTTCCGGTCGAACCACACCCACTTCCGGTTTAAGCCCCACCCATTCCGAATACAGATACGGATACAGATAATCTAGTTGGTTGAACAGATACAGATACAGATAGTGGTGTACTCGCTCATCCCTAATGCTAATGTAGTCAACGCAGTCTCAGAACTTTGAAACTGAAGTGTGTATAGGTAATCTCCAAATGAAGTACATGTTGGCAGATATTTTAGTGAGAGAACCAAAGCCCAAATATCATCGCAGAGCAAACAAAAGTGGAGCTAACCAGTTAAACAAATACAAGCTGATTTCATTCAAACTCATAGAAGATAAAATGTGGCAACACTAACCTGTAGCCTGGGTGCAGTTGCTGAGTCCCATGTGGTTGGTAGTGATCATTTAATGAGTCAGTGTCGAGGCAAAGCCACATTTGTACTTACGCTCATTGCTAAAGCAAGCCCACGTGAAGAGGTTCACACACGCAAACAAACTAAAGTGGTAGCCGGCACAGTTCCCTTATCTGGGTAGAAGGATGTGTTTTGCGTGGACGGGACCAGGCTATGTCGCGGAATTTCAATTTTTGCGGATGGTCCAGGAACACATTAACCGTGAGTAACGAGGGATTACTGTATATACATATGTATATATTGAAACTAGGACAAAAATGTTTTTCATAATATGAGACCTTTAACACTTAAATGTCAAAGATTTTCTGGTAGTCCTGTAGCTACCAGGATGCTAGCTGAGTACTTTGTTGGTTACAATTAGCATCAATTCATCTGCAATTGTGGCCATTACCTGACACAGGTCACTGGATTCCAGTGATGTCTATAGATGTCAATTATGTTTTTACGGGAGAGCTGGGGACAGTCTGGTGGAGCTTGTTAGGGAAAATCAGAATCATGAAATTTGGAACAATGACAACTGATTCAGTAACGAAACCAAAGACGACAGAGATTTTGCGGAAGCTTATGATACTACAAAGTTTGTGCATGCCAGTGTGCACCTGCGAGCAAACACGGTCTTGTTCTGTGCAACGTATCTTCTGATTATCACAAGTGATGTACTGGGAATGGCTGTGTTGCGCTGCCTGCTGCTGCTTCTTCTCCTACCCCTTCTCTGCTCTGCTCTCCCTCTCCTTGTCTGCAGTGCTGAAGCGTGGCGGGGGATGGGTCTGGGCTCGTGGGCAGGGCCTGGTCTCCACACCTCAGCTTCATCGGGGTGTTTACCTGTGGCCTATTTAGCCACCTTTCCTCTTTTGTTCAGCGCCGGAAGATTCCCTAGTCATGCACTCTGTATCTCGCCACGTTGCTGACCTTGTCTCCTGCCACGTGTTCCAGCCGCAAACTTTTGTTCCTGTGATTCTCTTGTTTTTGGTCTACACGAGTATGTCCCTGAGTAAGGTGATTTTCCGTTGTTACTTTGTTTCCTAGTTCTATTCCTCAGAAGGCGATTCTGAGTTGCTATTGCTATAGTAAGGTGATTTTCTCTTGTTACTTTGTGCTTATGAAACTTGTTGCTCTTGTACTCTGCATCCAGGGTCCCGGCTTTGCTTTTACTTCGTGGCACGTAATGCCATACCAGGAGGAGTTCTGGGAGAAACCTAGGACATGCTGGAGACCTACATATTCCAACTAGCCTGAGAAGGCCTGAATCTCCTAGAGGAGCTATGAGTATCCCTGCTGAGACTCTTGCCTCTGGTCGGCTAGGATAGGCTCCAGCACCCCGCGACCCACGACAGCGGATGGGGCAGGATACGTCGATGAATGAATAATATTTTTATTGCTGAAATCAGAAATATTGGTGAATTGTCCAAGGTGCACTCTGCCTGTATCAGACAATGGATGGACGAATGAAATGACGTTGGATATTTCTAAACAGAAATGGAAAATCTGAGCACTTACCAATGCAATTGCAGTTTTTACACAGTAGCTGAAGAGTTGTAAAGATGTGAAGGAGACATGGTAATGCCAAAAACACATTCTATCCCAACAGAACACAAAATGCTTGGAGTCATGACTTAATTATCTGTTACTTGCAATCCTGTGTTGTTAACAGCAGAAAAATAAAAGTAATGTTCTTCAGAAATGATATGCTTCAGCTGGAGCTTGACCTGAGAATAATTGGGTTTTTAGTGACTTTTTACTGTTAGAAGTCCACTTTGCAAGCTTTTTGTTGACTTAAATAACAGCAATTGAGCTTCATCGGCAAATGAAGAAGACCCCCATTCTCACGTGACATGAAAAACACGGAGACAGCTTCATTCACAGGAGCATGAGAAATGGATGAAAATTTCCACCATTAATAGATATTAATACTCAGAACTGGTGGTTTTTGCAGTCACATATGCATTGTGTAAATCCTCCAGGTGGAACCAACTTGATTAATGTAGTTCCGATGTCATAAAACAGCCATTCTTTTCAATGTATTGAGATGTGGACATCGTTCTTTGGTACTTTCTCTGCCACTAAATGACAATAACAGTAATGGCTCATAATAAAGGCCTTTAATGTTGCCCCCTGTCTGATTTATGTGGCAGACATTGCCTCTCTTTGGTGTAAATTACCATTTCTTTGGTGATTTTACTTGTAATTCTTAATAACTGATGCTTTTTGCAGACATAAGATGCCCTCACCTCTTTTAATCTTTTATCACTTGCATTCACATTGCTGCATTTCTGCCCACTAACGATTAAATAACGATTATATTTTCACATAAAAATCGTATATTATTTGGACACAGTTGATGATCTTTTTTGTCACCCTTGTCTGTCTGCATCTGAACTGAACTATAATATTTATCTTCAATGTGTTTGTTTTCATCTTCTTAAATGGTATCATGACATTACATCACCTTTTCTTAACTGTCTGTATCTTCTGTGAGCACAACTTGGAATATGGAATAAAAGAAAACATTCTTTATGCAGTGTTTTAAATACCAAATAACGCAATGCTGACGTTGGACTATCCTGTCCTGTAATCGCAGAGGACTGGAGCCTGTCCAGGCTGGCTTTAGAAGAGTGGTGGGGTTCACCTTGGACAAGTCGCCAGGTCATTACAACTAAACATGCAACCAACTGTTTGCCCTTACAGGTAATTTAGAGACTCTATCTATTCATCTGTCACCAGAGAGCAGAAGCCTATCCCTGATGCCCCTGGTCATCACATGGCCACAAAGAGTCAAACAACCATTTACACTGTGATCCACACTTTGGGGAAACTTAGAGTTAATTGTTTTGTTTGCTTTAGAAATGCTGAAGGACTATGGAGAACCCAGATGGAATCCACACAAAGACAGAGAGAAAATACAGAACAAACAGCAAACAAAAAAGGTCCCGGGTTGGCATTAAAAAAAAAATAATCTTCTCATTGTGAGGCAACAGAATGAACCACTACAACACTGCACTAGGCCAGTGGCCTCTGGATCTATTCATTCATCTTCTTGAAAATAAGAATATCTTAATCAGTCACATGAATCTGGGTCAGCCTAGACCAGCTGACTACAGGTAGGAGGCAGGCTACAGCTTGGACAAGTCATTGGTTCATTGCAGGGCTACACAGGAAGATAGACAGTCACTGACACGCTCATAGCTAAAGGCAACCAGTGACCAATTCACCTAAGAATGTGTCTGCAGGTGGGAGGAATCCGGAGAACCCGAGAGAGAAGGGCCCTGGGTGAAACTGAACAAAGTACCCTCTGATTGTGAGGCAACAGTGCTACCCACTGGGCCATCATGCTACCCCTTTGGATCTATTTTATACTAGACGTAAGTTCTTCATCTTACAGATACATAGGATCCAAAGAAACAGGGTTTTCCTGTACATTGAAAAACTTCAAATAAACACATATATACTGTATATAAAACAAACTACCACAAATAATACATTTACATATTGAAAGTTCTTTACACAACGTGCATGATTGATATAGCAGCAGTTTTTAAAATACAAAGTGTGCAAAACAGCCAGAGGTTGAACTTTCTATGAAACACTGTTGACTGTCAAGGAGTCTGAATGTAGAGGGAAAGAAAGAGTTCTTGAGTCTTGACGTCCTGCACCTCAGACTCGTGTACTTTCGGCCTGACGGGAGGAGAGTGAATAGTCTATGTTGGGGTGCCTGGGGTCCCTGGTGATAGCTGTGGCCCTTTTCTGGACTCTGCATCTGTAGATGCTCTGAAGAGAGAGCAGGGGACTCCTGGTGTTGTAGAGGCAGTCCTTAACACCACCATCATGTGGTCCATGATGGTGGTGCTGCCGTATCACAGATAGAACCCACTTGAATGGCTCTCTATAAATCTGTATTATTCCCACATATTCATAAGAGTGCCATGTCGCTACTCCTCTCCACCGATTTTTTATGAACGCTGTTTCATAAAAATATGCTGTCCCAGATCCAGATTAAGATCTAGATTGGATACAGTTGCACATAGCTGTGGAGCATCATGCCTGGATATTTTAATTAATTGAATTTCCTACTCTCATTATTACATTCTGTAATAAAAACAACAGTAAAAGGAAAACTTGAAGTTTTCTTCAAAACAGGTTGAAGTAAGCGAAAAAAAAACCTCAAAATTTAACTGAATCAAATCTTCATTCAGGATTTACATCTCAACACAGGTCTTCTTATTCAAATCTTGTGACAAATTTTCAACATATCCAAGCTAAAACTAGAACAAATTTTGCGAAAGAAAAAAACAAACAAAAAAAAACAATAGCTACTGAATTGAAAAATAATAAATCAAAGCCACATTGTCACAGTGCACTCTTTGTATGTCTGTATGGACAGAAATGTTGCAATGAACCTCCACACCCTAACCCTAACCCTTTTCACTAGCTAATATCTGCTATTAGCTAGTCAACAGTGTTGTCTCTGATATTAAAATTCCTAAAAATAATTTTAGACATTTACTGCATCCATTTTCCATTAACCAAAGCCTTCTCTGCATCAAATGAGCACGGGATTTACTTTGTGATATTGACCAAATACATTGACTTCCACTTTGTCAAATTTTTCTCACATTTGAGTCTTTGCATTTTGGCTGTAGAGAGCATGAGAAAGCAGAAAGAATGCAGGTTGTTGGGACAGAGGTGGTGTGAGGACACCGGGTAACTCTATGTGAGCAACACACACACACACACACACACACACACACACACAAACACACATACACACACAGCAGATGACAGCGCCATCCATTTGAACCAGAACAAGGTCATGGCCTGACCGCTAGCCCTATTCCATCTAACTTATCTTTTCACTAAGTTCTATTTGTTTCTTAAAAAGATACCCCAAGCCTCTGGTAGGGATGACACCAATGGTAGAATGTCAGACACACACAGTAAACTTAATCATGTTAATATTTTGCCTGTAGCCTTCCATTTGTTCCTAACAAGTGAAGCTATTGGGCTGCTTAATAGCCTGTGTTTAGCGCTACTGTTTTTAATCTGTTTTGCTATTTTCTTAACTATTTTCATGTATTTTAACAAAGAACTCATAGTAAGGTCAGCTGTAATGTGTTTACATACACGCACTTTATGTACATGTATGCTCAGCAAAATATCAAAGGCAGATTCAGATTTAGCCTTCTTTTTTCTTTGGGTTTTTTTTTTATCAAAAATTAAATGATTTATTTCAGCTATGCTTGACAAAGCATAAAGGAAACATTTTCAGTAGATTTTAGTAACTCCAGAAAATGTGTCACCGATCTTCCACCACCACCTACGTGTCAAAATGATTGGTTTTGTGAAACTCTCTGGTGTGACCAGGCTCTGTCTCAAAGTTCAGGTCACAGATATACGCAATCATAATAACACCTTCACATGTAAAGTCATCAGTATCGCTAACATCAAGCAAAATGTCAACCACCAAAGTGCAAAGCATTTAAACGTCTTTACCAAGGGCCTTTGGCATCAGCTGTTAGTTCCTAGTCCGTCTACAGCCTTTAACAAAAGATCGAGGATGAATACAATTACATAGAAAAGGATTCAACACTTAACCTTCCTGAATCTGGATCTTTTGTTCATCTGTGGAGTTAAATAAAATAAGCACAAATGCACCCAAGATGGAGAAACTCACAATTTGTATTGAAGTTCATGTCACTCCCATGATCCCATGCTAGCAGCTGTATGTCTTTGAGTTCTTGTTTTGTTTGTTCCTCTTTAGAGACCCCAAGATGAATAAATGACAAACATTTAATCTACTGTATATCTGATGCCCTTAGCTAGATTAGGAAAAAATGCACAATCCACTGTGAACAAGGTGTGATCATACCACATCTGTCAGGGAATCTCCATCAGGTATGAATCAAATCCGTACAATCTGGCCTCAAATCACTTTCTCACCGTAAGCAGAATTTGTCTGGTAAGCAAGACCTCCAGAAACTAATCTCTGACCTCCAGAAACTAATCTCTGACCTCCAGAAACTAATCTCTGACCTCCAGAAACTAATCTCTGACCTCCTTCAGCTGGGTCCTGCAGGTCTGACGGTTCCCTCTAGGATAGCCTGGATCATTTGCTTGAATGTAATGCAGCGTGTTTTCTGAAAATCTTACCATATGTGAGTTATTGGTTTAAGAGTTGGGAAATAGTTTTCAAAATCACGTTGAAGTGTTTACTCCAGTCTGAAAAACCCCTACACTGGCCAACTGTGCAACAGTTTCATTGAATCACAGTGAAATTTCACCTCACATGTGTCATACATGGGTGATGTAAGTTATGACCTTATCACAGGTTCAATCCCCACAGCATTAACATATTGATGTGTCTTAGAATGGGACACTATCATCTTATATGAGTGAACAGCTTTGAGTAAGAGACTATACCTTTGTTTATTGACTCTGTGACAGAGGAGACGGCCAATGAAGTCAAACTCTATAATCATCCAATCTCACGAGACCATCTCACGAGACTATCTCACCATCTGACTGTATTTCCACTTTGTGTCATGAAAACCGGTATATCAACTTGTAGCTAGCTTCCATTCGGTCGATGACGCATGCTAACATGCAGTCCTTGTGCTGGATGTTTGCTGCAGGTCTTCAAGTCTTTGATAAGCACCTTTTCCCAACATCCTTACATTGACTTTATTGGCATTTTTACTCTGCATTTGTGCTGAAACATTTGAGACTTTGCAGGGCTGTCGGGTTCTGACACTGTTCTCATGTGTTCATGAAGCAGTGGTGAACAGATAGGCTGGGGGACTTTGCCTATAATATCTCATAGCTATAATCTTTCTAAGAGTGGTAAAGACTTTTAACTAGGCTACAGAGTTAGACATTGCACCTGCAGACAGTTTTTAGAAACAACTCTAAGATGGAGCAGCTCTGGATGGGGAGGAACAGTCTTCTGTGAAGCAGCATTATGCTGAGCACTCTGAGAATCAGACAGCCATCTGCCCTACAGCGGTAACTTTCTTCTTCTGCTCCATCCCACTTTCTCCCAACTTATTACTCACATCTTTCTCATATATCTGCCATTTCCTCCTTCCGGACTAATTTTGCCTGAACCTGTACAAGTAAACCAAAAGCCATCTAAAGAGGATGTCTGACAGCCCTTTTGAACCTTCCCTCCCTTACTTCCATTTGTCTACCTCTTTCTCTTCTTTCTGTCTTTTTCTCGCTGACCTGGTTCTGTTCGATCCTGCTGGAAGGCCTACTGTTGTTTCCACTAGCATGATTCTGCACACACCCCAACACACACGGGCACACACACACACACACTTACACACACACACACACACACACACACACACACACACACATACAAACACTCACTGACAGCAAGTGTCGGAGTATAGAAAGTCATGGGAAAAACATTTGTCTTTCATTTCTACCATGCTTACTTGCCTGCTGTTTGAATTTGTGATCTTGACTTTACTCATGCTAAACCAAGTATGCAATGTATGTAATAATGTGTGTAATCATTATGCCAAAAAAAAGGCCAAATTAGTATCAAGTTGTAAAAAAATATCAATTCCTTCCTTTTCCTTCAGTAAACCTAAAGAAAAACAGAGACCAAATCCAAACAAATGTTAATTCACTTCTGAGCCACTGACATTTAAACATGAATGAACAAGATTACATCAGTTTATTAAATAGCAAAGGGGGGGGGGGAGTGAAAATAATTATGACTTTGTCATGCAGTTGAAAGCCCCTATAAAAGGCTAATACTGTACGGACTCTGGGTAATGAACATTTTGCAGCTTTAACATGAAAAAAATGTTGGTCAGCTTCCAGGGATAAAATCACACTCTTTATTAAAATGTGACCAAAATCTGTCCACCAATCGATCTTTTTGCACAGCAGACTGATGATCGTAAAAGGGCGGGTGAAACATCGTGATTACCAGTGACTGAGCTCAGGTTTCCACGGAGCCAACATGCACTCACCTAAAAGGATTGCAGTCATTATTAAGATCATCAATTACCTCTTTACTGTCAAAATGTCTGCTGGAAAAAAGGGTCTGTCCAACCTAAAGCCTCTGCAGGTGAATCTGTAATGCCTGTACTCTGATGAATCATGTTTAATAGAACTTATTAGTTTAACCAAAAATTGATATATCTACACTAAAATTATTGGAGCAAACACAATATAATGTATAATGCAAATCAACATACCTCATTTGTCTTAGTCAGGAACTGATTAATCTACAGTTTGCACTCATCTTAAATTCCATTTAGTATTATAGTGTACAATGAAATATCTTTAACAAAGTGAGTGACTGAAGAAACAAAAGTGACATTAGGGGCTTTATTTCCAAATATCAGTTTAAAGCAGGAATCGGGAAACTTTTTGACTCACAGAGCCATGAAAGCAAAATATTTGGAAATTTATTCCAGTGACAACCATATATATTCAGACTGAATTCAACTTAAATGTGAATATAATAAGCCTCTAAATTTATTCTTTTAAATAATGTTGCTGTAATAGTTGATGTGACTTCTGGTGCTGCATTGGGTTTGTGAATGGCTTTGTAGTCTGGTAGGTACATGGTGAGGTTAGGCTTCATGCAAGCGTTGAGGCCTTCATCTGTTAAACATGATGGTAGGTTGGACTTGATGTTTTTAAGATGTGAGAATGGCTGCTCACATGCGTGCGTAGATCCAAATGTGGTCAATAAGGCAATACTCACATACTCAGCCACTTCTGCTTCAGAATGTCTGATGGAGACACCAGGAATGTAATTCAGATCAGCTCTGCTCACTGAACACTCGTTTGGATGGGTGATGAATTTTAAAAAGATGAGCATGCTTACGAAACTCTTCAAGGGAGCTTTGAAAAGACTGTAGGAGACTATGAGACTGATGTGAAGCCGGCTACTGTTGGAGATCAAAATCTTGAGCCTGCTCACTTTGCATGCATCTTTAAATTGTCTCAGTTTTTCGAAATGTAGTAAATGACCTGTTTCAAGATCTATGATAAAGGACTCCAGCTTGTTTTCAAAAGCAAACAGGGATTGTTGAAGGGCAACACTGTATTTACCTGGCCTCGCATTGTCACGTTGAGCTGGTTGACGTTCAGTCATATCCAAGAGTAAGTTAACCTTCGGTTTCGGCTAGCTCAGAATGTGATAGTTAATGTCCCTGTTCTACGTGGTCCCCTTGGCTTTTGTTATAACCCACATCATTTTCTTTAAGGATAAAAGGGCGTGGATTCTTATGGGTTAAAGTACTTTACCACAAAATTAACTGACTTGTAGCTAGCTACCATAGAATGCTAGCTAAGGTAACGGTAACTGTTAGATAATCACCTAACCAAATGTCCAAGCTACAGGCAGGGCTTTGTATGGACATATATTTTCCATGTATGTTACAATGTACATACTGCAGCTTACTGCATCAATTTTCAATTGTTTTAGGAAGTTTGACTTAATTTCACTTACCGTGTAAAACTATAAACAAGGAGAAAATTTGGCAATGATTTGTCTCGTCTCCATCCGATGACGTCAAAATGGGGGCGGAACTAAATTGCATCAATGCGGAATAACTGCAACACTGAGAACCGTTCAAATCAGAATGTGTTAAAATAACACTTAGAGAGTAGAAATCGACTCAGAAATGTTTCAACTCTCCAATATTTGCTGTGTAGCACTGTCTTGAAGGGTTTCAGTGTGTGTCTGTCTTAATATAATTTACTAATACTTTTATAGATAGCTGGTTCTTGTTGTTCATTGAGAAGTTTCTTCTGCCACCAGCACAAGGTTGACATCCTGTCTTAGACATAGAATTCAAACGGTTTTACCGTTCATAATGTACACCTTGTATCGCTTGCAGAGTCCGTCAGACTCAAACAATCAGCCTGGAATACCGCTATAAATTGTAATAATTCCAATGGATATTCTACATTATTTTCTTCTTTTTGGTTATTACTATAGAGCTATTAAACACACACACACACACAGGACACTGTAGAATAAGGCACATTAGGTTGCAGTCAGTGACCTGTCTCCACTATTGTGAGACAATCATTGATTACATGGCCAATAATTGTGCCCTGAATTTCATCTGGGACAGCCTGATGGCTCCGTGCTCTTCAGGCTCTTCCCACTATTCCACCACTGTACACCCTTACTCACCTCCTCTTTTGCTTCCTCGTCCTCAAGCAGACACTCGTCCTACTTTGTTTGCTACTTCAGAAATTGTGCTGCTCCTGCATTAGTTCTATATTTGCATGTTTAGCAGCATTCGGAATAATGGGCAGCACCTGTCAGTTAAGTAAACACACTGTTTGACCGGTCATCTGAAATGTGTGAAACTCCTCATTGGTTAGCTCTAGATTTGCTTGATGCTCAATTAATCATACTACCCAACGTTCCAAGAGATCCATGTAGAAATTTAATTCTTTTGTGAACACTTGCCACTTGGTCTGGACCTTTGTCTGTGTTATTTTCGATCCTACAGTACTCAGTACCAAATGCAGCACTCAGGACATGACCTTAAGATATTTGAACTCCACTTTTGACCAAGACTCCACACCGACACATAGGTACAGGATGGGAAGGTAATCAGATTACCAGACCTCAGTCTCAATAGTAAGAAGCATAACCGTAAATTTAAGATGTTAAATTGAAGTACTGAAGCTGCTGAGAGTAGACAGGAGTAGTTGTGGTTATGACATACAGCTGATTTCTAACAGATCTATTTCATGGAGGAGTGTGAAGGAAGCCTAAAGAGGATGAAGTTGCAGGATACAATACAGGATGTGAGCAGACTGGGATGAATATAAGAAACGGTGCTGTGACTGCAGGCAAAAATAGATAGACTAAATATTATTATGCACTCAAAATTTTAAATCTCCTGTAGGAATGACAACCAGATTTAATAATCTGGGATCCAAGACGGCCGCCCATCAGACGCTGTGGCTTCACTTTCTCCCGACAAAACATAGTTTTTGCGTGTTTTGTCTTGTGAGCCCCAGTGTTTTTGTACATTTTTGTCACGTCTGTCTACAGAAATGACAACATACTGCCGTGAGTTTCTACTTGAAGCTCACAGAGCAGAATTTATAGGGTTTAAAATCTGCTGACACCAGAGAGCTGTGGTGCCACGGTCTGCTCCGGAGGCCCACTCCACTCCAAAGGCAGAGGTATCCGGCCCAGGCTAGGGGCTAACCCAAACAAGCCAGCGATCCCCACCATCGTGCTGGCCAATGGAAGCTCTTTGGACATCAAGCTGGACCACATCCGATTCCTTCGCTCGATCACAAGAACAGTGAGACAGTGCTGTGTTCTTGTGTTTATGGAAACATGGTTTAACAGGATCCTGGACTGCACCACTCAGCTGGACCGGCTAACATGCCACAGAGCTGACAGAACTCTTGTTGATGAGGGCAAGACGCATGGTGGAGCTTTTCTGACCCTGGCTTGAGACTCTAACTATGCAGATTCAAAGACTGTGTTTCCGAAATTGCCCCAACACATAGACTTCCAACCCGAGGAAACAACATACTGGAAATTGTTTTTACTACCCAGGGAAGAGCTTACGAGGCCTTTTTCCTGCCACATCTTGGTGCCTCAGACCATATTTCTGTTAACTGCTTTAAGAAGAGAAGAAGACAATCAACTTTATTAATCCCCTTAACGGGGAAATTACTCTTTTTCACTCTCTATACACGACTATTTGTGTTAGATACATGATGATATATTTGTGCAGGCTCCTGAAACACACAACACACAAGGGGCCTGTGAGCATGCAGTTAGTGAACACACAACACAACAGTACATGGCTGTTGGAGCAACCACTTCTGGCAGCGCTCCAATTGAGCAACTAGTAAGCCTTGCTCAAGGGCAGTGGCTGGGAGGTGAGCTGACACCTCCCATGGTGTCAGCTCACCATGGGAGGTGCCATGGGAGGTGCTCTTCACAGGAAGAGCAGATTAACTAGATTAGTTAAGAATTTTTGTTATTGTAGCTTTTGTGACTGATGGTGGAACTTGACCAAAAATTAGTAATGTAGGATGTCAGTTACCAAAAAACAGAGGAAAGGCATACAGACATTGGCTACGTTCAGACTGGAGGCAAATCGGATTCCAATCACATTCTCTTTCATATCCGATTTTTAGGGCTGACTGTCCACACTGTTTTTAGCAAGTATCCAAATTGGATCTTACTTTGTTCAGACTGGGCCAGCTTGTTGATAATAATCAGCAATAATCAGCTCCAACTGCTGATCACTGCTGATATGTGCTGTCAATCTATGATAAAAGAGCTCCAGTTGTAAAAAAAAATAAAAAAGATACACAGTAACATCTAGGGAAGAATATTTTCTGTTTGAAATATGAAAATTTTATGTCTAATGTGTAGAAAATCATAATTAACCGTGTTTCCATGGAAGTGGAGGTCATGTATCACCTAGTATATTTTTCACACATCATATAATTGGGTCACTGTCTCTTGTGACTGTTTTGGTTGTAAGTCAGTGCATACATTTTATATTTATGAGCTATTTGCTTAAAATACACATTTTTGTGGAGATTAGCTGTAGTTTGAGTTGCTGTAATTATTTTTTATCATAATTAGACTTCAAAAACACAGCAAAGAATAAAGCAGCCTACAAAATAGTCAAGGAAATTCCGTCCAGCTCCAGTGATGATGAGTGTAGTGATAACAGTGATGATGAGTGTAGTGATAACAGTGATGATGAGTGTAGTGATAACAGTGATGATGAGTGGCTGCCAGAAAAGAACAGAAGCAGAAGAATTGAGGATGATGGAGATCTGACAAATCACAAGGTGTTGTTGATAACTTCTTCTGCAGCATTTCACTCACCGAGACCTTGAAAGACCAAGGCATCTATGGCACAGGTACATGCAGAGCAAACAGGCTGAAGGGAGCAAATTAGAAACTCAGGAGTGAGAAACAACAGAAAGAACTGGGTGGAGGAGCTTCCTGTGTTGTAACCATTAATGAGAGATCACTGTCACATGTTAGCTAAAAAGTCCAGTGAGGTCTCGTCCTGTGCTGGCCAGTTTCCTGAACATGTTGCCAACAGATGGGTCAAAAAATAAAAACAATGATCCAAAAACCCCTTCTCTGTGGATCTTTACAATCAATACATGGGTGGGGTTGATCTTGTTAACCTATGTCTGGCAATGTACCCCCACAGACATTGAGACAAGGTGTGGTACATCTGAGTGCCTTGACTTGATATCTGGTCTGGAAAAGATGAGACTGCTCCTCTTCAAAGCTTCTGTAGCTCTTGCACTGATAAATAGTGGCACCCTAAGGCGAAGCAAAGGCCAAAGCCCCAGTGGGACCCCACCACCCGTGATGCAGAGAACAGTCACCAAAGTAGCTCATGAGATCAGGTTTGGTACAGGATATCACTGGCCCCAACTCACCGAGGTGAAAAATGCCAACAATGCCATGATGCTGCATGCACATGGAAGAGCAAACACATCTGCATGCAATGCTGTGTACCCACTCTCTGCCCTGGAGGCTTTGGAAACTTTCATATAGCATAGATGTGATGAACATAGGAGTTCATGGAGATGCAGAGACTAAAATATCAGTGTTGATATTTCCCACGAATAGTTCAAATGTTTATTAAAGCATAAATAGAAACATGGGTTTGTATATTTACAGGAGAACATCAGTTACTTCATTTTTACAGTAGGTTTACAATGCTTTATGTTGAGTGCTCAGGCCAATGTAGTCAACTGGAATGTGAAAAAAAATCACATTTAAAAAAAAACAAAAACAAAAGCTGAACACTGTTTTTCATGAAGACTAAAAACACTTGAGACAGAAAAATCTTGAACAAGGCTTTCACGGTGCATGCATCAAAGGGTTAAAGGTTTATCATTGGACAAGCCATTTCAGTCACAGCTGAAACTTAAAATTGGTTAGGGGATAAAAAGGAGGATCACAGGAAGTTATCCAGGATTGGCCAGTTCTTGGTAAATATGTTATATTTCAGTGCTAAATCAGGTGCAGAAAGTTTTTTCATTTTTCATTTCAGTGCAGTCGAAATACCAGGTGATTTGAAAATGTTATTAACAGTAGGAAAACAAAAGTCTTGTGTTATCTTCACTAGAGCTAATTAAGCTTGCAGAGTAAGCAGTTCTGACATTGAAGACCAAATCATTAAGCAGAGACTACAAAGGTGGTTGCAAATGGTACAATTACCTTTAAATCTGCCACTCCCCAGTGCCTAAGCTATGGCAGGATTCGTCAACGCCAATTAACCGCATTGCACACTACCCGGTTGAAGTAAGGTCTCGTCATCCACAAGGAGAATAAAAAGTACAGTTTAGAAATAATCTAGATCAGAGCCCATATTCATATTCTTAAGGTGGGACACAGTCAACACCATGCTTAAATATATTCAATATTTTATATCTAATGGGAGGATGACCAGAATATTAAGTGAAAATTTTAGTGAAATCATGAGCAGCTAGTTTGGATCTGCTGACACTGTGCTTGTATGCAGTGCACTGCAGTATGCAGACCCATATTGGGGGAAAGAGACTGATTACATCCACTTGCATTATCTCTAAATAAATGCCCCATACTCCCTTGGGTCCTGAAGCCATACCTGTTCACAGTTCTATTAATTCCATGGTCATCAGACATTGAAGTGTTGTAGAAGAGGGGTCTTAGTTTTAATCATAAAGATTAGATTTAGACCTCGGTGGAAGAGATAGAGTGAGGATTAATGGATGAAGGACATCCAGAATGAGGGCAGCACATTGGGTAGCACCTGCCTCACAGCAGGGAGGTCCCGTTTCCCTTCTGTGTGGAGGTTGTAGATTCTCTCGTGTCTGTGTGGGTTCTCGCCAAGTGCTCCAGATTTGTCCCGCGTCCAATAACATGCAGCTTAGGTGAATTGATCACATTGATCAAATTGTCTGTGGGTTTTGGTGTGTGCATGAGTGGTCGTCTGTGTATGTGTGGCCCTGTGATGAGCTGGCATGTTATCTTGCGCGTACCTTACCTCTTCGCCATAGCTCAAGAAAACCCATGATTGCAGATAACCAACTGAAGATGGCTGTCCATCCATCCATCTTCAAGAAAATGGATGTATACATGCCAGACCAGATGAAAGCAGTAAATAATTGTAACTTAATTTAACATTTGAGAACAGTCAAAACTGTAAAAAAAAAAAAAATGTAGCAGAGTCATAGGTGATATGGGTTCAGGGTAAAATTCTGGATGTATGTGTCCCCTGGTATCTGTCAAAGCACCAACATGTATGATATAATCATTCATTCATTCATCATTCTTGTCTGCTTCCTTCTGTCATGGTTTACTGTAGGACCCAAATGCGAAGCACGTGAGGTAAGTGAAAAAAGAAATTTATTTAACAAAAATGTGGAGAGATGGTGGACCAGATGACCAGGCTGAGCGGGTGAGTTGGCAGAAGGTAAGTAGTTGAAGCAGGCAGGTGGGATGGAAAGTGATCAGGCAACAGGCAGCAGACTGGAACTAGAGACATGGAGAGAACAGAGTTACAGGGACAGTCAAAGCCAATCGGTGTCTTTGGAGCTGTTCAAACTACCTCCCAAAAGTGGTTTCAGTCTGTCCCGAAAAAATTGGATTTCATGTGGTATGTGTCTATTCAGACTACAAAAGAGACATCCGATATCAATCTGGATGGGCTAAAAAATCAGATGTTGGACAGTCTGTGTGGAACAGACTACAGTTTGACATCTCCGATCATCATTGATGGGTGATGTTACTGATGCCAACGTGGATGACCGTATTTCTGGCACTAGGATATTCAAGAAGAGATAGGATTATAATATGTTCAAAATATTGAATCTTGATGAAAAACTGATTTTTGACCATCACATTTCAGCCCTTTATTGTCTTGGCATTTTGGGTTAAGGAATCCTTGACAATTAGTGCAACCAACAGAGGGGACTATGGGGATCTGAGGAGAAGATACGCTTAGAATCGATGGCATGTTTCGGTACTTAGTTTTCTCCAGTTGGGAGACCTGTGGTAGAATGAACCGCATGCAGCTAGTTGTTAAAAGATGGAATGTGTCATTGAGAGTGACAGTCAACAAGAGAGATGGATGAGTTGGATACAGATGTGGAGTGTGGAGGCAGTGGCAGGTAGCCCTCAATCTCCGGAGAAGGAGGGAGAATGGTGCAAGTAGTGATTTTTGGGGGAAGTCATTCCTGTCCAGGAATCATTCAGACAGAGTGAGTTAAGGAAAACACTGGATGTTAACCATCACATGCAGTCATCCATGTTCCTCTCTGGCCAGGATTGCAGATTACATACTGGGGATGAGGTCCCCTTGACCGTAGCGGTAACAACATCCTGACTAGGGAAGACCATGTTCAGCTCGTCAGAGGTTATCTCTGGTGACAGTGGAGCACAAGATGACCAAAAAAATCCATTCTTCATCTTCATCTCCTGTCAAGTGAAGAATTTTCCTTCCTGCTCTGTGATCTTCTGAGTCAGGCAGAGATAGCTGTCACACACAGATGGTGAGGTCAATCGTCATTTGCTCCTAGGGTGTAGTCGTCCATAACCTGGCTGCTGGGATGGATCAGTCCCCAGTAAACAGGTTGAGATGGTCTTTATATCCTCCAGCCTACTAGTGCAGGGCAGATAGCTGTCTCATGACCAGCTCTCTTATTATTTTGGCAGCTAAGAACAGGCATGCTACTAGCAGCAACGACTGTCTTGACAACCAAACCTAGTCAACGTGCTTACATGTTTGGTTGTCCACTTACCTCATAAATTTCATTTCCACTACGTAGAACCAATTCCACTTGGCAGACGGCATATTCAGACTGACTTTGGATGACATCACATCACGTTTTTGTTTTTTGTTTTGCTTTTTACACGTATGTAAATCACTTCACATGTAAAATAAAAGCATGTTTTCTTTTATTGTACACGAGAATTCAAAAGTAAAACATTTAACATTTTTGCCTTTATTTTATAGAACAGCTGAAGATATGTGGCAGGATAAAGAGTAGGGCAATGAGTGGGAATTGAACTGATGACATTCATACAAGGAGTGAAGCTTCTACGCTCTGCACGAAACCTCTGCATAGTCTGAAAAGGCAAACTCACAAACTTACTGAACGTTGCATCTACAGCAGGGTAGACAGGTTTAGGGAATTTTGAAACCTCTGCTGTTAAATTCTAACTTTAGACAGGAGCTGATATGATAATTTGGCATTGCGTTCTGGAATGACTTTGACATCAGGTCAGCTGAGAGTGCATAAATAAAGCCAGAAACTCACAAATCATCTTGTGAGTTATGTGACACATTTCATCTCCAAAAGTGTCCCTACCTGGTAAAAGGTAATGGATAACTTGTGTCTTTGTGTGCCTCTGATGCTGACTGCTCCTATCTTGACTGGCCTTAGGAACACTGGCTGTGGCTGACAGCATTTCAAGGTTTCACCACAAATCCCCAATGTACACCCCGACAGTCCACACCACCATCTCACCATCTATCCCAATGATCTCTCTCTCTCTCTCTCTCTCTCTCTCTCTCTCTCTCTCTCTCTCTCTCTCTCTCTCTATAATATATATATATATATATATATATATAAAGAAAGTATATAAATATAATGCAGCCGCAAGAGGGCACAAGCCAGTGTCTTATTGTGCCAATCCCAAGCCTGGATATACACAGAGGGTTGTGTCAGGAAGGGCATCCAATGTAAAAATTTTGCCAAATCAAACATGCGAATCAAACCTATGACTTCCATACCGAATTGGTCAAGGCCCAGGATAACAACGACCACCATCGGCGCTGTTGACCTACTGGGTGCTGGTGGAAATTGGATTAGTGTTGGTCGAAGAAGGAGAGGAGGAAAGTTTGTTCGTAGGAAGAGAGACAAGAGGAACTCCAAGGGTATAGGACTGAGAGTAAGGCGTTGAATGTTGGAACTATGACAGGAAATGGTAGAGAGTTGGTTGTGTGTGTATGTGTGTATATATATATATATATATATACATAGTATATACATATACACACACAGTGCACCCTTGGTCTTCGTCTCCAGCTAGATTCTAGTTAAATTTCCTGCTATTTAAGGACTGAAGACAAGATCTAGCAAACATTTTGTCAAATTCCGTTCAGCATAAAACAATAGAAACTAGAAAGTCTTCTAAAATGGACCTTCATGTAGCTTCTTCCCTTTGTTTTGTCAGGTTTGTCTAACTGGATTGGTTAGCAGTTGTTCTTAGGGATGGTAACCTGCCTCTCTCTGGTCTTCTCAGTTCATCAGTCCTTCATCTCCCCCTCGTGCTGATGGCTGTTGGTAGAAGCTTCCCTCTAGACCAACCAGTACTAATAAAAAACAAAGAGTGGGTCGTTTTCTTTAACATGACTACTTCTGAGGCCTTATAAACATTCCCCTTGAGTTTGAGGACTCATCTGACTGTGAATGAAAATGTAAATGATTTATATGCTGGTATTGGTCATGAGGTTAGGCTCAATTTTTTTCATCCCACAGGATCATTTTGAGGATTCATTGTTGCCTTGAGGGACTTGATCACAACGAAAAGCCACTTTATACAGTTTAATTTCCTGAAGTCCACTCCGCTTTATGAATAAATAACTCTAGGACAGTTAAAACATCAGTTTGCACACTCCACTTTATATTCTTGGATGAAATGGATCCACTTGAAAAGACCCACAATGCCTGCAAGTCAACACTGTTTGTCCTATGCAACCTGTGTTGGGGAGGTATTTTTCCAAGTCAAACTTTAATGCTCCACTTCTAAAGCAAACCAGAAAGCTATGGAGGAGGATGTAATGAGTGTAATTGGATGGATGTTAAGCATTTTCTCTTTTCTACAAAACGGAACGTTTTACCTCATTAGCTCCAACACGTAGTTATTTATCTTTGCTTTTTATCGTCATAGTTTTTGGATGTGTGGTCATTTTCAAGATGTTACCATAACTGCACCAGACTGTCACTGCAGTCTATTTTTTATTAATAGTGCTGCTGTGTGTTTGCTTTATTAAACTGTATTTTAGCCTGATTTTGTTCATGACGTCATATCTTTCAACAATTTTCCTTCCTCCTCCTCTTAAATAATCCACTCATGAGGGGAGAAACATTATCGTGCAATTTATACAACTGCAGCTGACTGTCAAGAGAGTGACCCTGCAAAATTATGATACTATAAAGGCAGGTAGACAGGAGAGGTAGACAACAGGAGCAAAGAACGACACACAACAAGAACATATAACCCACTCAGACTGTAACAACAAATCTCTGATTAATTGTTCAGCTAAACGTGAATCGGTGCATGACATGGGAGTCTGTTCTTATTTTATCAAATAGGCATATTGTTACAGGGACATTTTCTATCAGGAATAAAGACACTAGAGACCAACTGAATCCAACAGTGAAGAGATGGCAACAGTAGGGTGACACTTCTACATTAAAAGAAGGGGCTGTTCACAGCATTCCTTTGAGTTTGATCTGTCGGTCAAAAACTACCTACTGCCACTTAGTGGTACAGTCGATTTTATTTCAGGTTGAATCTGTTGGTTAGTTAGTACTAGGGATGAGCCAGTACACCACTATATGTACCTGTATCTGTTCTGTATCTGTCTTTACAGGAACTGCCCTCGACAAAGCCATTTCACATCAGTGTGGAGCAAATCAGAGTGGTCGCTGTCCTCCTTCTTCAGATGTTCACGGAATAGCCGTCTTTGAAGAGATCTAGTGCGAATAGAACAGGCGATCTTGGTTGCCACGTCCATGATCTCTTACATATTGAGGATTTTAGCTTGTTGATGGATTAAGAAGTCTGGCAAAGTGCCGTCCTGCCTGCATTTGACAATAAATCCATTCAAGCAGCCAACTATTGCGGGTGCTCCATCCGTGGTAATGGACATCAATTTGTACACTGGGAGTTGAGTTTTGTCAATGAAGTTTTTGAACAAAAGGAATATGTCCTATCCTGGCTGCTGTTCTTTCCTGGACTATAGTGTTAATAGCACCTGCTTTGTAGTCATGTCAGTAATAACAACAGTGTTCTCGTTTGCGTGCGTCCTTGCGTCTTTGATGCACAACTTTTGACGGGGACGCACGATCGTCAGAGAGCATGCGTCCCACGGACGCAACCTTTAAATGCTTACTATAAAAAAAGTTGATGCTACCTTTTTCTGCGATATAATATTGGGAAAAATGCATGTCCATTCAACCAAAAATATTCACAATTTATCCATTTCTCCATTTTAATTTCAAACCCGGAAATCGCTATTATGTCTCGCTGCGGGATTCAGCCCTGTTAAAATTTACTTGCATCGAGAGTAACGGCAACACGACGTCTGCTCATTTTACACGCAGCAGTGAGAGAGCGACAAATTAATCTTACATTATCACCATGCCTCCGAAAAAAAAATCAAATGACAATCAGTGTTTTTTTGGACAAATATCAATCATAAATTTATGAAGACAAAGAGACAGATATTTCTGTGGACAGTAAGAATGAAGAGGCGGAAGACAAATAAAAACCATCAAAATCCAAGCATTTGTACAACAATGGATGCAATTGTTCCCATTAGTGAGGCACATTGATAGCAATGGAGAAACTACATGTATTTCGAGGTATGCACTCAACAGAATTCTGTCAACGGTATGCACAAATTTGCAAAAAAATCAAAATTTCATGAGGTCCACCTTTACTTGCCATGCTGAACTGAACTCACACATGTTGGCCATGGATATCCCCTCACTGCAAGAAGACCCAAAGAGATGCACTGCAAAACCCAAGGCCAAGAAGGATAAAGCAATCTTAGTTCTTTTAAAGGTTGTGAAATGGATGGCTGCTGAAGATACACCCTTCAACAAGTTTAAAACTACCATTGAACTCATGCATTGGTGTACCTGATGTGGATCTCCTTAAACAACAAAACATACATTATGACTCGTACGTCACAGGGAGCCAACTTTTGGATGGTTTGGCCGAAAAAGAGAAAGAGTTAATAGAAAAAATGTAGGCATCTCCAGTATTAAGCATCAACAGACGTAACAAATGTAAAGAGGTTCGCTCTCTATGCTCAAATAATTTACTTTGATACAATATTTTTAAAACTGTTACCAGGCTTTAACATTTTGATAAAAAATTATGTTATTTTTTCTCTTTTTACTTAATAAACAGTTATGAAATTATTAATAATATCATTAATTTTAGCAGTTTGTTTAGACTTTATATTGTACTATTGGCTAAACTCAATCCTTGCGTACAGCTTTCACCGTATATTCTGGTATTACTTTTGGGATGCATAAACGTCATGCTGGGATGGACAAATTTTTTTGCATCAAAATCTGAAGGATATTCTCGACCGGATCGCCTCTTCTATGGAAAAGTCAAGGAGTGATTTAGATGAAAAGTTGGAAGAAAAGCTAAAACTGGTGCTTGACACAATTGAAGAAATAAGGGATGAAATGAAGAAAATGCAGAACAATATGGATGAAAAAGACTGAATAATAGTTGTCTTATAACAAGGGCAACTTAGAATGGATGATTTGGAACAAAACTTTTGTATAAATGATGTAATCATCACTGGCATCAAAATCAAGCCGAGGAATTACGCACATGTTGTGGCCAGGGGAGAGGGGACTGAGCACAGCGCCGACACCTAGAGAGTGGAGCAACAAGTTAGTTCTCAACTGAGGGATCTGGAGATAACTATAGATCTGGACCAGATTGAGACATGTTACCCATCACCATCTGGAGGTAGGAGACCACCTGCAGTGCTGATAGAATTTGACAATCATAAATACAAAATTGCTCTTCGGAGATAAGGCCCTAAACTGAAAAGAAAAAATGTCTACATTAATGAGAATCTCACTAAAAAGAATGCTGATATCGCTAAAAAAGCTCGACAACTGAAGAAGAACGGACTGATCGACAACACCTGGACCAACAGCTACAGAACCTTCATCAAAACAAAGGGTCTTTCTCCAACAAAGATGAAAACAATGGTGATCAGGAGTGATGAAGAGTTGGCAAAATAGGAGCAATAAAGACGGACAATAGTTGTTATTACACCAAAGTTCAGTACAATAGAATCACTTCAATAGTTGGAGCTCTACACCAATTTTGGACACATAGGTTATATCTGGTATGAAGGCTAATATCTGGAAGTGGATAAGGGTATGAGCGTATGTCAAAATTCAATGTATGAACCAGATGAAAACATTTAATGTCTGAAGTGGGTGACACCATATTGTAATGAGAGAGATGTTTGTTGATTCTGGGGGACGGGAATTTCACAAGTCAAGTGGCTTCGACCCATCAGCCCCTTTTTTTTTGGATGTTATTGTTGATGTTCTAAATGTGACAAAGGTGTGAAGTCTATACTAGTATATACTAACATGTCTGAAAGGAAAATAAACTAAATAATGAATTTTTAAAAAATTGGCCCCCGGAAGAGATATCAAAAGCGTCCAATGCCTGCATTTGGTAAGACAGAAGGCCTGTATTTGGTTGGCACATCACGGGTAAAATTAACAATTTAATGTATATTCTCTTTTTTACATCTTACTGTAACTGTACGTCACTGTTTGTTATGCTTAAGACATTTGAACCCACCAACCAGACTGCACTCCACCCCAAGACGATAGAGATGTCTTTCTTGTACGCGGAACAAGAAAAACTGCTGTTCTCTTTGAAGAAATGGTTCCTATATGTTCAAGAGAACAACCTACACACACCTACCAGTGTGTGTAGGTTGTAATTTATTTAGGTCGTGGTTATCCAGAGTTGTTTAACTCAATCCACTGGACTTTAAGAAAGTTATTTGAAGACGGGGAGTGGGGGGGGAGTTGACCTTGCACCCCTTACTGTAGGTCATAGGCTGATAGCAAAGAGAAATTGTGGTCCCAAGCACCCCATGGAAGATCTTCCTTTCCCACTGAATAGCTTCAACCTAAGTTCTAACATAGAGTCATTGTGTCAACAACACCGTCAACTGGCTGGATGCAAACAAACTTTAAGATTCCTCTGGAGAGAACTATCAAGATCAAGCTCAGTAAATTGGTCCCAAAGGAGAACATCAGCGTTAGACATCCCATCAGGTGCACGCTGTTTGACCCGTGCCATTAAAGCCATAATTGCCAAACTCCTTCAAACTGGCGCCAAGAAAAGAAAGCCTGTAGTTAATGTACTACAGCCATATAGCTCTTTTCAGATGCCTACAACCCAGGCTGGGTCTTCTCACTCTGCACTACAGCAAAATTTTATCTCCTTTGCTTCTCCCCCCAAATGATCAAAAATGAAAAAAACAAAAACAGTTTAGTCAGCAGTGGAAAGATGGCAGGCGCACATGCCTGGACCTCCTCTACCCATTCAGCTGATGCCAGACTTACCAGTGAATATGTGTAGCCTCTGCCAAACTGAGGACAGAATAGAGTCTGAGAACATTAAACAGCTAAGTTTTGAGACTTTTCTAAACTCACTAGCAGGTCTCAGATATTCAAATTGACACAAGTCATCTTCTTTTCCTTTGGGCTTTTCCCTTCAGGGGTCTCCACAGCCAATCAGTGTCCTCCATCTAACCCTGTCTTCTGCATCCTCTTCTCTCACACCAACTACCTTCATGTCCTCTTTCACTACATCCATAAACCTCCTCTTTGGTCTTCCTCTAGGCCTACTAGCATCCTTCTACCAATATATGCACTATCTCTCCTCTGTTCAAACTGACACAAGTGACTGTCCAATAATGGTCAGAGACAAAGATCTTCCCCCAAGACTGCAAACTTTATTAAAAGAGAATAAAAGCAACAACGCAAACACTAATGGACCTATCAGGTCTCAATTACCTGCATGACCACTGCAGGACGGCCAGGACAACCGCAATCGGGGAATTAAATGAGGCCAGAGCACTCACCACGCTCTGTGTCCCACATACACTCACACAGGAAACATAAATCAAAAGACAAGGAATACAAATATCAAGTGTTAAGGCTCTACGAAAATTGCCACACACTAAGTTAAGTTAAATAAATAGAGCGTCTGCTGTATAAAGTAATTTTTACGCACAAAGAAATTGGCCTTTTAGGTCCTCTGAAAGGAAGCATAGGGACAGCTTACACCAATTACTGGCTGATTGGTGGGAGAAGCTGAGTGCTACCAAACTCTGGTGGCTCAGGAGGGACATTCCCTACCAGTCACATACGGGACACAAACTATCTCTTGTACTACTACCTTTATCTGAGCTTTATTTCTAGGCTTGATTTCATTATTTTCTGAGGAAAAATCAACATTGCAACTTTCAGATTAAAGGGACCCCTTTGTAGTCGTTTGTGGTCCATTTGTAGCTCCATGCTTACCGCAGACAAAATTAATACTTATATCATGAAAAACAAGTGAAAAACCGGAGAAAAATAAGAGGGAAACATGTGGTAACACAGTTATTAAAAGTTTTGGGTTGTTGTTTTTTTTTTGGAGCAGTACAACTATAACGAAAACTATAACGATCCCCACTTGGGATCAATATAGCACATGATCCTCAATATACTCATACTCATAAGCAACTGTAAATAACATAAAAAAAAATGCTGTGTGAATGTGTGTGTGTGTGTGTGTGTGTGTGTGTGTGTGTGTGTGTGTGTGTGTGTGTGTGTGTGTGTGTGTGTGAGTGTGTGTGTGTTTCTGTGTAACTAAAACCAGTTTGGAAACTATAACCAGTTTCACAAACACCTGACTGCAGTGAAGCTAACTAGTTACTAACTAGTTAGCCAAATACTGGCTGACTTCAACAGCTTCTGAGCCTGTAAGTGTGTAGCTCTGAGCCAGGTCATTGCCACACACTGTTACTTAGCCTCAACAAGAATTCCACCTCGGGGATGACAACACCCTTTCAATCAATGAAGTATATGGCTCAGGGTACGTCAATCACTGTCAATCACTCCCGTTGTTACGTGAAGACGGATCGTTATGATGATGTCCAGCAAAATATATATATATATTTATGCAGGAAGCGTTTGTTTTCCAGATTCTATGAGTTCGTAGGGTTAGGGAGGAAAAAATGTGTTTTTCATAAAAGGACCCCTTTAAGGTTTTGGATTTACACTCAGGCTTTATGAGCACATGCATACCCTCCTTTGTCTCATCCTTAGTGGCATGCAGCCCAAAGTAACAGAATGAGATAACTTTCAGTCAGTGAGGACAGTAACCAAAGACTCTCGCTGGATTTTATGGTGCATCATTCCACTTAATCTTCAAACGTTCTGGAACATTGGGTCCCCGTACAATTCAATGCCTCGTGAACTTTAGAAAGCACTGTCACTGAAATCCCCATGCAGGCTCATTATCTACACAAAGGTCTGATATCATACAGTTTTCATGGGGCTGCGTCCTTTTAATTTGGTGAAATCAAAGGAAGGTAGGAGGAGACAGAAGAAAGACAGAGCCAGAAAGAGAAACAGTGCAATATATTGCTGTGTACCACAAAGTGAGTGAGGCAGCTGTTAAATTATTCTCTTTCGATTTACAATGATAAAGTTATTTGATCAGTAAAATATGCCCCATCTTCTCCCCCTCGGCCCACTGTACATCCAGATATCTCCCACTTCTGTGAGTTCTGAGGCTGAGAGCGCGGGCAGGGACACATGATTAAAAATAAAACAATATTTACCCAAGTAAAAGCTGTTCAGTATTATGTGCTGCATGTCTTTGACTCTGCAAGCATTCAATATATTTGTTCCCTAGAGCCACTCAGGACGGCTTTGTGAAGAGACCTCTCCTTTTCATTCCATGCAACCTTCAGATTATGCTCTCTGTGAGTCACATTTAAAAAGCACCAGCAGAGAAATGCGACCAAGAATCTTTAGTTTTCAGAGCCTTAATTCCTGTAAAAAACTAAGGAGAAATAATGTAGAATAACATACCATAATTATACAATCATGGAATCATTTTATAAATACAGACTTAAAAACTCTTTTTCACCTCGACACATTCAGCTCTGTTCATTATAAATTGCAGGTTTGGTTGCAAGAATCATTTTGACCACTGCCCAGTAATGTTTTACCAACCTAAGTGTGTGGTGAACAAGCAATCTACCTCCCAATGTTCATAGCATTAGGCTAATGTTACCATTAAATGTTAGTCTGCTTAATTATCAACTTAATTACAGCCACAATTTCAGCTTCCATCCTCCACTGCTCCACAGCCACTTTGTCTCAGAGTGTCAATCTTCTGGAATCAGCCAAAGTGAGAAGCTGCGATAAAACACAACTAAATTCATGCTAGTATGTATGTAATGAAATGACTGATATTATGGATTCATCGATGATCCCTGCATAAAACCAGCAAAAAGGATGTCCAGCTCCCTTCCATCTGTTGCCTTCAGCAGACACAACTTTGCTTCCTCTTGCACTCACTTATTGTGCAACTGAACGCACAAGTGTCATTCGATTTTTTTCATATTTAAGACTCACAAATAGTATCAGTGATGCATTATGATTTTTGCATATTTTTCTGTTGATGAAGCTGCTACTCAAAATGCACGTCGATCAGCAAGTTTGGATTTCTATTCCGGATCAGTCTTGGAATGTGATTCCTGAGAGGTTTTCATTTTCCATCGAGCTCTGAAGAAGCAGAGTTGATATATCTCCTTAAATTTTATAGTTGCACATTAAGAGATTGTAATGTTTTTGTAGACTCACGGAACGCAGCGCACTTTCGTGTATTAAAGAAACACTTAAAAGCATTTAAAAAATCCATAAGAGTGTGGAAAAGGTAATACAAATAGAAGTAGGTTTAATGTCAGTATGGGGAGGGTTCAGAAATGTTTAAATTACCAAAAATAATAAGATAAATAATTTGTCGCTCTATTGCGGAATTTTGTTTTTACGGGTGGTTCCTGGAACGCAGCAACCGTGAGTAACGAGGGATTACTATACATGCAGATTGACTACAGTTTCTAATGCTAAATACTGCATCATACTTAAACTAACAATAGTCCAGATCAAACTTGATGCTGCATACTACATTTCTGATCTGGAGGCAAAGTGGTCCGGGTTGGTTCATGAATCACAGATAAACAGTGAGTCTTACCTGAGCGACTGTAATGTGGTAGGCAGCCTAAAGATTTGTACAATAATTCACTTTTTTCCACCCTATAATCCACTCTAATGTATGCAGTATGCATTACAGGAGAGTTTGATAGCTTTTTAATGGGGGATAGGGGTTACCCATGCCAATTGAGGCCGCTGACCCCCAACACTACCCCAGGCCCCCAACAGAACTTCAACGAGGCTCAGTGCAGGACGAGAGGCCGGGTGGAGATCAGTTTGATCAGTTGGTCTAGCACAATGCTTCTCACTTATTTTCTTACACCCCCCCATCCTCCACCCCAGCAAGAAGAAGACAATTTTCGACTGTAAATAATATCATTTGTCAAGAAACTTGTTATAAGTACACCTCTGCATAGCATTGTATCCTTATTAGTATTAAAGAAAACAAAAAAGACAAAAAGATACATAGTTCAACAAAGAATAATTTTATTAACATTTTTAATCTATCATAGAAAAGATTTTAAGGGCATCAATTTAGCTGAAGTTTTATATATATAATATCTTTGTTTAAATTATAAACATTTTGATAAACTTATTGCAACATTTGATACTGAAAAATAAAAATTAAATAAAATCAATAAATAATAGCAAATTCAAATTCAGTTCAGCCATATTAAGTGAGGAGCACGACACATATAAAACACTTTAAGCTACAAAACAAAAATGAATAAAACAATTTGTGCTGATTTTGTCTTTCTTTATCAAAATGGGGAAGTCAGGATTAATAAATCAGGATTAAAAAATCAGGATTAATGTCTACAATGAGCTCGTTTAGATAGTCACAGCTTTTGGTTTGAAGCATAAAACTGAACTCTCAGCTCCTGCTCAATGTTTCAGCGCCTCTTCTATGGTGGGGGGGCGCTTCTTCTTCTTATCTTCTTCTCTCTTCTTTTCATCCCTGTTAAGAAACGTTCATGTTGACTCACCTAACCCTGCACCGTAGAGCTAATATACTGGCTGCGCACACCTGACGATGAGAGCGCCACTGCCAACTAATGTAGTGGATGTGCAATTACACTGTATTGCGCACCACTTCCGGGGGGGGGGGCGGCGTAGCAGGCGTGACAGAGGGAGCTCATTAACATTCAATGGTCAGCCAGAGAAAGACCGTATTGAAGAGAGCTCATTTAAGCAACTTTTAGCATCTTTTAACAGAACCACGGATCGGTTCGGGGTACGACATTTTAAATACATTGTAGCTGGACGTCTGACAGCTGTGTGAGATCAGTTAGAAAGAGTATAATGTGGGCGCTTTAAACTTACGCGTTGACTCGAGCAGCAATCCTCTCCCCTGCCATCTCCCTCTCCTTTGCGTCTGCAGAGACGTTGCTCTTTTTTTTATTAATACGTGTTCAAACTCGTCATATGCCTGCATTTAAAATCTCTTTTTCAACCGTCGTGAAATATGCGGACCTCTTCTTGCCTGTTGCCATGGTGACTCGTTGAATTGGGGCATCCCTTGATGATGGCTTTTTAGAGTTACTATGTTGCACGCGCTCGACTCCTAGAGAACCTAATCCGAGTTGATCAAACTAACTCAAAACAGCCATTCTAGAACAGAAAACTTTGAGTTTTTAAATTCAGAATAAGTTAACCCAGAGTCGAGGGTTTAACTCAGAGTTTGTTAAGACTGCTTTGTGAAACGGACCCGTGGAGCTGAACTGAATCAGGGTCCTCCTCATTCTGATAAAGTAACATTCCTGGTTTTGGAAACTTGAATTCAAGAGTGATAAAATGAGGGAAAAATTAGGGCAGTAAAGAGGGAAAGCAAGATTGAATAAAGAAGAAAAAAGGAAAAGAATATATTAAAGAGAAATTGTTATATTCCTTTCCTCCATCAAGGACTTTTTTGATGCTTTTTCCTCCTGTACCTAGCTGCTAAGGGCAGAGATTCAATTGTAAAGAGGTCTATGTTGCACCACAACTGCAGCTGCGAGATAGCAGAGGGTCCACAGACCACAGAACAACATTTGGAATATGAATGCAGCTCCATAAATCAACAGCCAGTCAAATAAAAATGGGGCCACACTCACTCTGAAGGAGTTCAAAAACAGCCAAATCTCTCACGCACACATAGAAACATGCAAACGTTTTCATGTGAAACCCACATACATACACTTACCTTAAATGTCTACATACCAACACATTGTATGTATGCATTGTTCCTCTGCAGCCAATCAAAAAAGCCTTGAGAATTATTCACCAAAGAACAGAAAAGATCTCATTATTAGTCCGTCTCCTGCTGCCGTCACCTATGACCTCTGTCTACCTTTTGTACTTGATACTCTTAAACTTCAAACTTGTGTCTGTCTGTCTCCTTTGGTCCAAAGCTCAAACCGATCCATAAGTCACCCTATTGTTCTTGTTGATGAGGTGAGGGGTAGCAGCCTTTCAGTTAAAATAAGGGAAGAAACACTCATCCTTTGGGCGTGTCCCCTTGTTGGAACACATCGTTCTCCTCAAGCCTGAGTGGAGACAAGTAGAGGGAAACAAAGACGAATTGGAGAAAACATACAAGTCATAGAAATATTGTTGTTTTTTTTTCTTTCAGGTCTGATTTGACCCAGTGTTTGGATCAGTGTGTCTGGACAAACTCCAGACAGGACAACTGTGGACTAAATAAATAAGCTCCCTCTGAGATGCTGCGTTAAAATCACTGCAACAAAATGGATTTTTCTTACTAAAAGGAAAGCTTCAATCCTTCACTGTCATGTCAGTCATTTCAGTTCATCAGTGCTGGATGAGTAAATAGGAAAGTCCAGTAATTGCGAGACAAGTCAGTCAATGTATAAATGATAAACATTCATAATAAAATTAAATTAAAAAAAAAAACAATTCCAACCAATGTACATTAAAATGTGTAGATATTTGTGTCAAAATGTAACAAACAAACAATCAAACAGATGCTGTTGGTAGTGTAAACTCATTTGTGGAGCTTATAGAATTTACTATATTTTTAAGATATATGGTGTATTAACTTATCTAGAAAAGCAATACAAGGACTGATGTGTTTTTTATTCTTTCAACTATAAAATAATGAAAATGTAGAAACAAGCACTCTAACTCTTCAAAAACCACTTAACACATTTCCACAAACTTTGTAGGGGGTTGGATTATGATTCCGGCGTGTGTGATTGGAGGTATGAATTATACTGAATATAATTCTGGTCACACAATCTTGCTATATTATCTGCTCTCACTGCTTTAAAATTAATTTGATGGAAAAAAAAAAAAAATGCTGTGAATAATCAGAAAAAAAAAAAGTGTGTTCGCAGCTCTCAATTAGAAAAAAAAAAAAAAAAAAAAAAAAACTTAACTGTCCAGGGATTTGAAGCTTCCACCAAACGCTCACCTTTTTCTTCCACATATTATTTATTCATTGGTGTTATTTTAGTCTGGCAATGAGAGTTTTGTCATTTGGATTGTTCCTGCTCCACCAGTTGAAGTCCTGTTCCTCTATCCCATCAAAACACGAGACTCAGCTTAGCAGCGAACAGGACTAAACAGTTCGGTGCAGAGTTCTCGTTATCCACGTAACGACACCAGCACTTCTTGTTATTGCTTATGGTTTGTCTTATGTTTTAGAGATTCTGACAGCACAGATCATTAAAGGGGGGTCGTTTTAATAGCTGACTCCACTCGGAACGTTTCCCCCAGAGGGAGTTTTGCTGCTGAGCTTTTGGTTGGGAATGCATCGCTACACAAAAAAAAGTTAATTTGTAAGTTTGGAAGATCTCCAGAGGATTTTTTTGTTTTTCTATCTCTGTCACAGCCCCAAACTGACATCAGATAAACTCTGGAATACATTTTTCTCACACAACAAGGATGGTTTTTTCCCCATTATCACTTCCACTGGAAGCAGCAGCTCCTCTCAGCAGAGGTGGGAATGTGCAAATAGACTCCCGTGTCACAGATGCCAGCTCTCAGAATGCCATCAGAGCTTCTGATGGGATTTCTTAGTCATGGCGTTCTGCGGCTGCCAATCTTCATATTCTTTCTTCATGATTCGGGTCTTCATCAGAGCATGACATATGTTAGAATACATTTGCTTAACGCACACAACCGGCAGCACAGACACTCATTGTAAATACTGCAGCTATTTATAGGTGCGCCACAGGTGTCCAGAAAACAGCAGCATATAATCTGTCAACATCCACCCATCATTTAGTTTTTATTTGTGATTCCATAACTTCACCTTAATTTTACAATTTAATGGCATTTTAATCTTGTTATTTTTGAAATATGTAATTAATGTGCACTTGCATATTTAACCTTTATCCACTTTGGATTCAGACCTGTATGTAACATTTCTGCGATGTTTGTAAGTTCTCTCTAGGTTCACCAGCTTCTCCCCAGCTCAAAGACCTAAACATCACATATTTAGATATTTTTGAAGCTTTTGCACATCAATCTTTTAATACATTGTCTTAAAACAGCTTGACATATATCTTCTCATGATCTCATGAGCTGTCTGCCATGCAGTGTTGTTTACACTGGTTTCTGTTTTTTCATTCTGAATTCTTTAAATCTAGAATTGAATTAGTACTTCAGCTGGAAAATAGTTAGGTAAAAAAAAAACATTTTCTGCAGTTATTTCACCCATTTCTACTACTACATGTCTTTTTACAATCAATGGAGCTGGAGCCTATTTTACCTTTAGAATATATATAAATCTATAAATATAAATATAAATATATATATATATATATATATATATATATATATATATATATATATATATATATATATATATAGTATACAGTGGTACCTCTACTTACGAAATTAATTGGTTCTGGAAAAAATTTTGTAAGTAGAAAATTTCATAAGTAGAGACGCGTTTTCCATGCAAATACCCAAATCCGTTCCAAGCCACCCAAAATTCATACATTAATGTTTTATAAAGCATAAAAATGCATCAAAACATGTAACAAATACATGTTACAATTAGATTATTACACAATAAATGAGAGTTGTGAATAACGTAAAAAACAAAGAATAGAGTAAAGAATAAAATGATGGTCATTAACCCTTTAACTGCTGTCCTCATTGTTTTTTACCCTCTTTGGTTCATGCGCTCCTGCCTCACCATGAACAACAGAGTGAATTCCAGTCCTCCTTCTGAACTTCTCCAACCACCCACGCCATGCCTTAAACTCCTTAAACTTCCTTTAGTTTTAATAACGTGGTGATTGTAGATGCATTACGGACATATTCTTTGACGAGATCAACCAAACGCATCCCTTTTTCATGCTTTTCTATCATCTCTTGTTTTGTTTGTACGGACAAAAAAACTCTTTTCTTCGTCTTTTCTTTTCCTCTTTTCTCCGTCACTTTCTTGGGGTCCATAGTGAATACTCTAAAAGTTAATATATTTACGTAAAACTATCAGAACACCTCAGGGGTCGAGGGCCGAATGACGAGGACGCTGCATAGACACCTATCTAGCTCCACACAGAGGTCCCTCTGAGCCAATGGGATGCCAGGATGCTAGGTAATAGCCAATGGCAGAGCAGCTATTAGAATGTTGCGTTCAGGAACCTGTGGGAGCTGTGAGTATCAGCCCATACTGTATTTTTACCTTTAACTCGAAATTTCTTTCGTAACTAGAGGCAATATTTCCCTTCTGAGAAATTTCGTAAGTAGAAAATTTCGTGAGTAGAAAATTTCGTAAGTAGAGGTACCACTGTATATGTATACACACACACACACACACACATATATATATATGTTTGTTTGTTTTGTTTTTTTTATTTTTTTATTTATTTTTCATTTATGTATTTCTTACTGCTGACTCTGGCCGTTGTTTGTCTGTTGTTATCCTCAGCAATAGCAGCCAAGATAGAGGAATCAAAATGTGTCTTCAGCTCAAAGGGTTGACTTATATTGATGGATCCAAAAGGGTCCTGACAGCGAAGTTTAAGAAGGCAATGAAGTAAATGAATAATGTACGAAAACCCCAAGAATTAAAACAACTGAAAACAAGCAAACAAGAAACAACAACAAACTTGTATTTCCTATAAAAACAAGTTCATTTTATTTTGTATTTTTTTGTTCACCAGGTCACTTATCAATTCATGTTTTTAAAGAAATGGAGTATTTTTTACTCTTGTAATATAAATCTCAATTATTTGATCTGTATAGTTCCTACTAAATAATAAATGCATCTCTGCTTTGATTTCCATCAAATTTCCAACTGAACTAGAGACTTCCTGTGTACGGACACAGAATATTTGTCTGGTTGAACAGACACAGGGGATGGTGTTTTCACACAACTTGATCTTTTCTGTTTGCAGAGTTGCATACCAAGTGGACTTTTTGTTTTGTTTCCTTCCTTTTTTTGCCACCGTGTCCATCTTTCATTATCTTCCTGTAAATAAGAAGACAGGAATCCAGAAGCCCCGAGGAGTAACAGAATCCATCGCCAATACTCCTGACTGTATCATAAATGCATACTTGACAGCCAAGAGATCACTTTGGCCAAATGAACTTTTGACGATGACAAGAAATTAATTGATTGGTTGGAGCTCCTGTGACTCACAGTTAAGATAGAAAAAAGACACTATCCTCACCCTCTATCAGGGCAATAATCATTAATGTGCTTCAGTGTCTCTGTGAGCCAACGGGCCTCACAGAGACACTGAAGCACAGATACTAAATCAAACACTGCAGTCTGCCACTGGCACACTCTCCGTACAATCTTAATCGCTGTTATACTGTACTAATGACACTGATTGTGCTGATGACTCTCAGTTATGATCTTAAAGACCCAGCTTGAAAGCACTTCCACCATGTCCTTGTACTTCAGTCGCAACTCATTTCCAGAGATGGATAAACTCTTCATTTCCAACTCAAACAAACATATTCAAGCACTATTCTCTTTTGTCTTTTATAAATAGGATAACTGACCGCATTAGAAATATTCTGTCACAAAACATAAAGCCATCATGGATATTTAGTGTATGGTTTCCTGGACATACACACATTTTTACACTGTAATATCTCGACATGATAAATGGGAATGAATGAGGAAGCTGCTGCAGAGATACAGAATCACGTGAGTTTAGTCAGCAGTCAAGAAAACAGGATCAAACCATTGACACACAGTGTCAACCAAACTGCAGCAGTGAATCCAAACTCCACAGGCAATATCCATGGGCCAAGAGCTCACTCTGGTGCATAAATGAATTTGGCAAACCCCAAAGCCCCCAGGCAATCTCTTTTATTGTTTGCCATGTGAGCAGCAGTTTGGCATATAGGCAAATGGGTGAGGCCAGTGTGTGTGTGTGTGTGTGTGTGTGTGTGAGAGAGAGAGAGAGAGAGAGAGAGAGAGAGAGAGAGCTGGTAGCAGAGTCAGGGTGAGGCAGTTCTTCAGGTTTGTAGAAGGGAGTATTCTCAACAGGAAGTGCATAAAGAAATCTTTGTCTGAATGAGTTTTTAACACTACAGCACACTTGTAATGTTTCAGTTCTGCCTGGTTTTAACGGCAGATAACAAAAATAAACCAGGTGGTAAATTGAGAGCCTTTGTCAATGCTGTACTATCGAGTGCAGGGCAATGGCTATTTTCAGGAAATGGAGAGCAACAAAACATGTGTCTTTGGTAGCAATTATTGCCATAAGTAATTGCATTTGCACACACAACGTGGCTATGAAAGTTTTCCAAATTAAATATGTTTTCCTTTTTTGTTTCATGAGTTGAATTTCTGCACAGCAGTGTATCACCTGAATCGATCGCGATGCAGTCAATTACACACAGCGCAGAGGAGACGTACCAAAAAAATAGGAGAGAGATGACCCTCCTGCCCCTATTAGCCCTGCTGGAGAATCAATACTTGAAGTTGAGGGAATAAGAGGGCTACTGCTATTGTTATTGGGTCTGTGAGGAGCTGCACCTGGAGATGAGTTGAGCTAAAGTCCTTGTAAATTGCTTTGGGATTATTAAAAGGTTCTGGAGGCAGTCTTTGGAGAATAATGCCTTTGAGTCAGAGAACCTAAGGAGAAAGTTAGCGAGAGAGTGGAGAGTAAAAAACTACAGGCAAGAGAGATAAGCTATCTTTGGATTTGCTGATAAGCGCCTCTGTCCCTTCCTTCCTTGATTCCACCTTGGCACCTAATTAAAGAACCCTGAAATAGAGGTGGCCACACCTGGCCTGATTATAAAGTGGGGTTGTTAATCTGGATTTCACATCTGGTAAAGAGCTGAGAGGGTCTGGACAAGTCTCAACACTTGGGTCATTCTTCGCCTGACTGATGCAGGTTTTCCATGAAGCTTATTCCAGTCACCTGCTACAAATGTCAAAAGTCCAGTCAATCGTATTTGACTATAGAACACAACAATCCACAGCATCCTGGAAAAAGATGAGCCATGCCAGCAATTCTCTTTATCCACAGTATCTTTAAAATAGCATTGCAGCTAATGGCAGCTGCCCAGTTTTGACAGTGATTAGCGTTCCAACCCTGAAGTCTCATTAGGTCTCTGTCACAAGGAACCAATATGACTACACCTTCACCCCTGAACTGTGTTCCCTTTTCCATTTTTATGCACCATGCAGGAAACAATGGTATCCTTCAGAAGGCCTGTCCTGCATCTGTTCTGCCTTAACCAGGCTTTGTGGCTTAGCAAAACAGAAAGACTGAACAAGCATAAAACAAGACTCAAAGTGATCAGTGCCGGCACGGTTAGGGTCACCTGGGTAAGCCAAACAAACCAAGGTAGAGGGTGTTCTTCAAAATGAAGAGAACATTTCACCCAAAAAGGAAATGACAGTTATTATCTCTTCGCCCCAGTGTTGATGAAAAGTTGGGTGGAAGTTTCACAGCATGAAGCAATTATGGCCCTTCACAGACAAACAGCAGATAATTGTCCTCAACGTCTGACAGATGGGGACATTTTAAAACGTTAAAAAAAGAATGAAAATCGTCTCTCCAGCAGCTCCAGAAGATTTTTTTTTTAATTCAGATCTTCACTGCAGCCTCTAAGCTACAGCGTTAGCAAAGAACCCTAGTGAGGAAGGTAACTGAGCTTCAACATGTGGAGGTGGTCTTTATCAATCATAACGGTGAGGGTTAGCACTAACAGGGGCATCACTGGACAAGGAAGAGAAGAGACTGGACAAGCTGATTAAAAAGGCCAACTCTGTCCCCGACACTCAGTGGAGGTGGTGGGGAGTCGTTCTTCATCATGGATGACTCCCACCCCCAGCAGGACACATTAACATCACTGGAGAGCTCCTTCAGTGACAAGTTACTCCACCCGAGGTGCTTGAAGGGACGCTATCGCACGACTTTCCTTCTGTCAGACTGTATAACCACGACTGCTCACCATCGACCGTACACACACAATCCATTGCACAATGACTGGTGCACACAGCACAACACACTGAGATTTAATTCAAATGTATGAAGGAAAATCTACTAGTGGTACCCCTACCGTCACATTTCTAGCAAGACACAGAAATAGCCTCAAATTGCTTGAGATAATTATAATATAATTATATATTTTTTCACACTGTAAGAGTTTTTGTAAAGACTTAAATGTAAAGACTAAATGTCAGAAAACAAAACGGAAAATGTTTGGAATGCATCACTTTTCATGAACTGTGTTACTATATAATAAGCAACGCTCATTAAAAAAAAAAAAAGTATGAAGTGAACAACTGGTAAAAGTCCTCTGAGCTATTAGCAGTTCAGTAAAGAGCATCCCAAACTGCCGCTGTCCGAGTTAGACACCCCTTCTATAGAGCACGCTCCATCTTTGTCAGGGCTTACATGGACCTTTAAATGAAGGGAAACATCATTAACATTAGTATCATTTCCACCGGATTTACATAAGGCAGAACATCTGCCTCAGACTGCCTTTGTCTGCCCTCATGGAGGAGCTGACACCACCCAAAAAGGGCTATAGTGTGGTGCTCTGTTTTCATCAGTCGGTGTCTCAATTTTTCATACCAAAGCACACACAGCACAGAAAAACATCTGTTTTCATAAAAGTTCCTGTGGGCTTCTGCTAAGACAGCTGTTTCTTTTTTAAAGATTTATTTTGAGAGATATAACTGGTCTATTTGTCATGGCTGTGGATTTAGAACACAAAGAATTTGGACCCAAATGCAAATAGTAGAGGCTCAGCAGGTGCAGTTAGCTTATTTACTCAACACAAACAGGTAAAGAACACAAGGTTTCCAAGATTTACTGGAAGACAAGGATCAACCCAAGAAACTGAGGAAGGGCAGGCTAAAAAAACTTAGAGGCTGCAAAACTCATTATGGGAATCAGAGTTGGGAATGAAAACAAGAGTTGGGAGAAGTGACGTAGGTCAGGAGCCGTGAGAGAGGGAACAACAAAATAAAACTAAATCGGACTTGACACAGCAGCGCTGTAGGAATGCAGTCACAGTAAGGGTTAATTCCGCTCTGAGAAGATTTGAACCCAGGACCTCCTTGCTGTGAGGAACAGAACCAACAACGCTGCCCTGTTCCCCACAGAAGGATCAGGACGGATCCGTTCAGACAGAAAACATTTCTATACAAGTCCCGTGTGTGTGTGTGTGTGTGTGTGTGTGTGTGTGTGTGTGTGTGTGTGTGTGTGTGTGTGTGTGTGTGTGTGTGAGACAGACAGTACATTCTGGCAGAGAATCACGGTGCTTTGCTGAGCTGTTAGGCCTCCTTAAAGCAGGGATTGTTAGTTTATATGGGATTAACAGAATATAGGCATTTTAGAAGGCCTGGGCAGATTAAGTTTGCAGAGAAAGATGATGATAGCAGGAGAAAGATGATGTGACTGCAGGAAACCAAGATTGACAAACAAGATCAGCCATTTTCTGGAAAAAAAAAAAAAAAAAATCAGACCTGTGCTGTTCTCTTTTTAATTTCTTTTATTCATTTTTTGCAGTGCATTCTGGTAGAGAGAGTAAGGAAGTGCATCTGTGTGCTATCATCATATCATTCTGTGCTTTTGCTTTTTTTTTTTTTTTTTTTGCATGTTCTTTAACATTCTACAGCGATCCCTCGTTACTCATGGTTAATATAGTCACAAACTATTTCATTCATTTATGTTTCGTGTAAATCTTTTTCTATGTGGATGTATGATTTGATTTCTTGTGAAAAAAAAACAAAACACTTTTTTTCTTCTGTTCAGGATTCGTCTTTTGTTTTTCTTCAGCGGTTTTTCTCTTGTTTCTCACATGACTCACACTTTGTTCCCCTGATTCTTTCTTACACATGACATCCTACATCCACTGCTCCAAATTCTACAAACTTTTACAAACCTTTCTTGTCTTCCTTTGTTATTTTTCTCAGGGATTATGTGAACCAGAGCGTCCCATCTCCTGTTGAGTTTTTAATTATAACTTCTTTTTTCCCCACACCTGCAGCAAACATCCAGAAAATGGCAAAAACGTCTGTACCAGATGAATGTAGAGAAAGTCCTGCTTCTATCTCCTCATAAGATTCAGTGCAGGAGAAACAGTCTAGAAAAGGTGAACGTAGCTTCCTTCACTCTGCTCGTCCCGAAATCTGATGCTACATTTATTAAATTCTCTGCTTATACATATTAATTAGGAGTTGTAGATAAGAGGGCCCTCAGAGAGCTAAGATCGGCTAATAATTCATAAATTTGTCTCCTGCCTCAGAGAATATATATCACGGCTGATGGACTGGAATAAAAACTGAAAAGAGCAAATTGTGAGGAAAAAAACTCAAAAGCTTATCAGACACTCAGATGGTGCATAATGCTGCACAGCGGGATATAAATATGATGAGTGAATATTACAATCCTTTCAGTGACGGGAGCAGAAGCTAATTTGCCCCTCTGTCCAGATATTTGTGTAAAAATTACACAATGCTTCATTCACACAACAAGACATGCATATGAATTAATGATTCCAGTCATATTATGGGCCTTTTAAGGATATAATTGCTGCTGATTCTGTTCACAAGTTCATTATTGTTAAATTTATGTATCATGTATATTAATGTTCTGGGACTGGTCTGTTGTGAGGAGTTGATGGAGGCTTCCACACACTTGTGAGGTGAATCTCAGAATCATTTGACAGAATCAGAACCGCTTTGATCAGTTGTAGTGCATTCCTCTGCTTTCCCATGAAAATGATGTTCAGTTAGCTTCATGTACATGTACATATAGTCAAAATGTTTTATCATTCAGCTCTTTTGTTATGAATTTGTATCAGGCTTATATTAAATGACTGTTATTAAAACTAGACAGTCTACATGTGATTATCCTATAATAGTATTTTGCTGTTTTACAAATGTCGTTTCTCCGTAAGTCAAAGGGTATTGATCTAACTCTAAAATTACATTGATACAGATTTCAGCGTTTGACATATTTGTACGTTTGTGGTTACAAACATCTTAAGTTCTTAGATGTTTGTAACCACGGGGGATTTCGGGGAGCGGGATTTCTCTAAATCCCGCTCATCCACCCTTTATGTTGCTCCAATCTGCAGATTGGTGCAACATGTTGTGTGACAGAAAAACAAGACGGTAAAAAGATATGGAGTGGCTCCAGCTTACAAGGAAACAACATGGTTTCATGATGGACGCATTGAATGTCAGTGACCATCTAAACCCCGCAGAGACACTTATGAAGGCCTAACGGGTTGGCAGAAAATTGGGGGGCACGGACCAGCTGTGTGGAGCACTCAGAGATAATTAGCAGCAGCAACCTGAAAAAGTACTTCCAGACAGCAAACTGCTGGATAAAAACAAAAACGGGAAAACTATCCCATAATCAAATGCACCCTGCAAACAACCAGTGCCACAGCACTGTATAATATTGTAATAATAATAATCAATCAACCTTTATTTATATAGCGCTTAATCACATCGTTAGACTTTTGAAAGCACTTTAACAGACAAAGAAACCCAACAGAACCCTTCAGAGCAAACATAAGCAACAGTGGTGGGGAAAAACTCCTCCATTGAGGAAGAAACGCCAGGCCAGGACCCAGACTTTGGAGGGCGGTCATCCGCCTTAACCGGTTGGGTGGGAAAGAAAACTAGGTTTTCCTGTCTTCCATACTTGTTCCCCACCCGTAGAGCAGAAGCACAAAGGCAGCGGCAGTATCTTGCAGGAACAATAATTTCAAAAAATACAAAATTCCAGTGTGTTCTATCCTGTATTTTTGCAGCATAGGCCCAGAGTCCTGTGACGGAGTGATTCTAATAAGAATATTTCTTTTAGAAGATATTTTGAAGAGAAAAAAAATGAGACTGAAATGTGGCAGAGGAAAAAAAAAAACCAAATACTTAGAAAAGACCAAAATAATCAAATATACCACAGCATTTTTTGCCCCCATCCTCTCAATAGCCCTCATAAAAAGCCTTGAGTTCTCAGGAGAAGGATTCTTGGGACACATCCATGAATGCATATTTGCCAAGTTGTGTCAAAACTCATACTGTTTCCAAATAATCTCCAAAGTGATACAGCCCATGGAGAAGCCCCATTATCATTCTCATTGTACAATGGAAGCATTTCATTCCAAACCTGGAGCTCTACAGGGAGACAGTTCTGTGAAAGGATTTTCTGGGAAAAATTCTAACAAAGCAAAGCCTTGAAAACAATAACAGAAATAATAATTTCTTTATGAAAATACAAGAAAATGATTTTATAATCCTGAAAAGAATTATAAACTTGTGTATTTATAATATCAGAAAGATGAATATATATTCTTTTAAAAAAGCACGTTTATTCAAAATCAAAGTAAAGATTCATCACACTAATACAACTACAGAAAGAGATTCACACAAAACACAAATCAGTAGAAGAGGAAAAATAATAATCAAACTGATCAAATGATCAAACAAAATCAATCAACGACTGAACATCAGCTTCTCACCCGGCACAGAACACATCACATCTTTCACACACAAGTTCTTGAAAGTTTTTACATCATTCATTCTCTGATCCACAGGGAAATTTGGGACGTGACGGCGGTGATGAGGAAAAATCTAGGGGTCCGAGGGTTACAAGTATGGTTGGATTATGACTGTGTGTGTGTCTGTGTGTGTGTGTGTGTGTGTGTGTGTGTGTCTGTGTGTGTGTGTGAGCGTGCGCGTGCGCGCGTGTGTGCGTGCATGTGCATGTGTGTGTGTATTGGAGAGTGGCTCCAGCAGATTTCAGGAACAACATCCGAAGTCTAAATCCAGTCCAAGGAACAGCTGATGTAGTGGAATGATTTTTATTAAACCATCATAATTTGATTAGTCTCATATAAGCAAGATGTAAGATGTGCCATATAACCAATTAAGGAACTTATTGTTTATGTCTGTATATGGTCAGTCGGATCCTTGAGTGTCCTTCTTGTCATCTCCACCCAGCCCAGAAAATTCTGTTGGATAACACCATAATCAGAGCGCACACACACACACACACACACACACACACACACACACACACACACACACACACACTAGAATTGACTATAAAAGCAATGGGGACAGAGAGAAAAAAGGGTTCCAGCGACGTCTGTGTCAGAGATCTCATTATATTAGCTGAGTACTTGCTAAATTGTCTGTTTGTATTATCCACGGTACTGATTTGATTTGGTAAATAAATATTTGTACCTGTGTATTTTGTCCTGTCTTAAGAAACCCCCTCGCTACTACATAAAGCCTCACAAAGACAGGAGGGATAAAGACTGCATCCACCGTCTGCTGTGTGTGTTCAGGCCAGATGAGTGCAGTGAGCACTCATGCAAGTTAAGCATTGTTACTTATATTACACATCCTGTCCGTGTTGAGGAGATGCTGTGGTCACTGGTGAGACCTGTTTCCTAAAGATGATTTTAAATAAATTGGTTTAGTTGGTCTTCCTAAATCATATGTTGAAAAGTTTTCCAAATATATGTTGTTTGTTTGTTTGTTTATTTACTGTTGATCTGTTTCCTTTGAATATAAACGTATTGTTTGATGTTTAACTTTTTCTCTGCATGAACAAGTGACTTTCAATAAACTTAAAAAAAAATGTAAAGAAATAAAGTGTGAAGGCCAATGAAGCTGCGTAAGCCACAATAATTTCAGAGAATTGTGTGCAGCAGTGGAAGTTAAGATCCGGTGCCATGCAGTTTGTTAACTAGGGTTGTTTAACTGTGTGGAACTGACATTTATGATGCTGTAACTTTTCCCAAACGATGACTAATGAAGAGTTTTGGCAACTTTAGGTTGGTTTCTGTAAATGTCAGGGTGGTCGACACGTGGAGTCTGCCCCTCTGATCGACTCATCACAAACGTATGGATAGAGCCATAAGGCTGGTTTTTCCCTGTTGTGTAGCAGCCGATCCACATAAGAGCTCTGTAAATTTGTCATTTATTGTCCTAGCTTGGGACACTTTCCATATTCTTGTTTAACTCTGTCTTGTCCTATGCAATTGCTTAAATTCATATATATTATTACCATAAATTAACTTTCCTAAATGAGATTAGCTCAGTACAGTAGCTTTGGTAAGCATAATTAGCTTAAAATAGCTTAGCATTGCTAAAAGTGAATGGTTGTTTCAGTGTCTGGAAGGACTGTGCTGACAGTGTGTATCTGGGTACACATTTATCATTTTTGAAGTGATTATCCTCCAGTTTGCGTAGAGATTTGATACTCTGGTGATTCTCACAGTTTGATAGTGTCTATTTAGTAGTGGCTGATAAATTTACCCTCTAAAAATGGGTGTAGAGAAAGAGCCACACGACATAAACATTTACACCGCAATACTTATACGTCAATCAATCAACCTTTATTTATATAGCACTTAATTACATCAGCAGATGTACTTGAACTGCACATGCGCGAGCTAGCCGCAGGTTATCGTCTGCTCCATTGTATGTCTTCTGTTTTTATCATTTCTCTTTGTCTTAGCTAAGTCTTTACCTTTATTTACGTAACCACAATGGACAGCACTGTTTTCATTTACTCCAGAGAGCAAATGCTGTCCATGAAAGTCAGAGGAGAACCCGGGATACACGATCTCATCCCCACTGACATCCAGCGGAGGTACAGAGGGAGCCGGGGAGGTAAACAAAGGCAGGCTAGGCTAGCGGCTAGAGCTAACAGCCGCCGGCGGGTCAGACCCTCGGTTCCCTCTGTCATCATGGGGAACGTGAACTCGCTGCCCAACAAGGTGGACGAACTGACGGCGCTGTGCAGGACTGAGCAGCGCTACAGGGAGACCAGCTTGTTGGTGTTCTCCGAGACGTGGCTGACGGACTTCGTTCCCGATGCTAACGTCGGATTGACCGGCTTTTCCTCTGTACGAGCAGACCGAGACACGAACACCGCTGCCAAGAAGAAGGGAGGTGGTCTGATCCTCTACACCAACAACAGATGGTGTCACCCAGGGCATGTGACCGTGAAAACCACGCTGTGCAACCGGAGCTAACAGCTGTTACCATCAGGCCCTACTACCTGGCGCGTGAATTTTCACACATCATTGTCCTCGCCGTCTACATCCCCCCACGTGCGGACCCAGAGACGGAACGTGAAACCATCTGTACGACCACCTCTGATCTTCGGACCCGGCACCCGGAGGCGCTTGTCATCATCACGGGGGACTTCAATCACGTCACCTTGGACTCATCCCTTCCCACAATGGTCCAGTGTGTGAACTGCCCCACACGGAAGAACAGAATCATTGATCTGTTTTACACGAATGCCAAGGAGGCATACACTGCCATCCCCCTCCCCCCACTAGGCAGATCAGATCACAACCTAGTGTGTCTTCAGCCCACCTACATCCCGCTGGTGAAACGGCTGCCAGCATCAACACGGCAGATCAGGAGGTGGTCCCCAGAAGCAGAGGAGATGCTGAGGGACTGCTTCCAGACCACCAACTGGGATGTCATCGTGGGCTCACATGGGGAGGACGTCGATGGGGCGGCCCAGTGTTTAACGGATTATATGAACTTCTATGTGGACACCGTGGTCCCTGTCAGGACAGTCAAATGTTACCCAAACAACAAACCCTGGGTAACCAAGGAGGTGAAGGCTGTCCTGAACAGGAAGAAGCGGGCGTTCAGGAATGGGAATGAGGATGAGATGAGAGAGGCCCAGCAGTGAGACTCTGCCTGAGGGAGGCCAAGGACAACTATAGAAGGAAGCTGGAGAACCAGCTTGGGCGCAACCAGGTGCGGGAGGTCTGGAGTGGCATGAGGGCCATCACCGGCTATGGAGAGGGCCGCGGTACAGCGGAGGGGAACGTGGAGCGAGCTGACGAACTTAACAGCTTTTTCAATCAGTTCAGCTCCCCCACCACTCCATGCGCCTGTCCCCAGAGTCAGTCCCCGGCTGGGGAGGGTCCCGTCCTTATGGAAGACATCCTGCATCGTCCCTGTACCCAAGCGGAGATGCCCTACAGAGCTCAATGACTATCGACCAGTCGCTCTCACCTCACACGTGATCAAAACCTAGAGAGACTTTTGCTGGAGCTCGTGCGTCCCCAGGTGCAGGGCGCGATGGGCCCTCTCCAGTTCGCTTACTGGCCACAAGTTGGGGCTGACGACACCGTCCTGTACCTCCTCCACCGGGCCCTCTCCTACTTGGATGTCGGGAGCTGTGCGGTGAGGTGTTCTTTTTTGACTTCTCGAGCGCCTTCAACACCATCCAACCCCAGCTACTGCAGGAGAAACTGTCATCCATGGCTGTGGATCCCTATCTCGTGTGCTGGATCACGGACTATCTAACAGACAGACCCCAGTACGTCCGCATGGGGAACTGTCTGTCATCAGTGGTGACCAGCAGCACAGGGGCCCCGCAGGGAACGGTACTCTCCCCCCTTCTCTTCATCCTCTACACGATGGACTTCCAACACAACTCGGATATGTGCCATATGCAGAAGTTCTCTGATGACACTGCAATCATGGCATGTATCAGGGAGGGTGTTGAGAGGGAGTACAGGAGAGTGGTGACGGACTTTGTGGGGTGGTGTCAGCGAAATGAGCTTCAGCTAAACATCTCCAAAACCAAGGAGATGGTGCTGGATTTCCGGCGGGCACCACCCTCCCCACAGCCAGTAGTCATCGGGGGTAAGGAGGTGGCGGTAGTGGGGACTTATAAGTACCTGGGGCTGCAGCTGGACAGTAGACTTGACTGGTCGCACAACCTGGACTGTGTATATAAGAAGGGTCAGAGTAGGATGTACTTCCTAAGGAGGCTGGCCTCCTTCAACATCAGTTCTGATCTACTCAGACTGTTTTACCAGTCCATTGTGTCCAGTGTGCTCTCCTACACCATTGTTTGTTGGGGTGGTGGTTCTAGGAAACGGGTCACTGAGCGTCTTGACAGGCTCATCCGGAGGGCTGTTTCTGTGATTGGTCAAGATCCGGACTCTGTACAGACTGTCCTAGAGAGGGGGACTATGTCCAGGTTTAGATCGATCCTGGATAACACCACCCACCCCTTGCACACCACCTTCACCCAGCAGAGCTCCTTCAGTGGCAGACTGCTGTCACCGAGCTCCTCCACTGAGAGATTCAGGACCTCCTTTGTGCCTCGTGCCATCAGAGGACACAACCACTCTCTCAGAAGGAGGGGGGCCGAAGCTGCAGGGTCATCAAGGTCGGCTGAGAAGGGATAGACGAGGGGGGCCTGGGACGCACTGTGGATACACTGTGGGATACTTTGTGGGGGTCCTTAGTGTCAGTTTACAGTTCGGTTCATCCACGTGTTTCTGATCATACATTGTCTTCACCCAATGCTTCTTTCTTATTCCACGTCCCTATGCTTTCCTTTTATTTTAGGTTCTTCTCTTTTTCTGTTGTTATAATTATTTCAGTATGTAAATTATGTAACTTATACAACGTCTCTTGGCTGTGCCATTTTTTCTGTCACTGTTATGTGTATTTATTATATCTCTTGTGAGCAGATGTCACCTGAATTTCCCTTGGGATCATTAAAGTATATATCTATCTATCTATCTAGACATTTCAAAGTGATTTAACAGACAGAGAAACCCAACAGAACCCTCCAGAGCAAGCAAAAGCGAAAGTGGCAGGGAAAAACTCCTTAATTGAGGAAAAAACTCCAGGCAGGACCCACACTCTGGAGGGCAGTCATCCGCCTTGACTGGTTGGGTGGGAAAGGAAAGACACTGGGGATAGAGACAGGGCAAGGAAAAGAGAGAGACAGAGAGAGAGGGCCAGATAGGCCAGATCAAATTTGCAGTCCAAATTGTGCTGTAGTTGCTGAAGTGGGGGCGGGATTTCCAGGCCTTTGGATTTTCTGTATTCTGCACTTGTTCCCCACCTGTTGAGCAGAAGCACATACACAGCAGCAGCATCTTGCAAACATTTGAAATATCTAATTTAATATCAGCAGGAAAAGCAAAGAAACAGAAGTAACAGAAGTTCCAAAAGTAATTAAAGTAACTCTCTTTAATGGGAGAAACATAGAAAAATACCATCAGCCTGTTTTGGCCTATAGAAACTTATCCCATTTTATCCTAGTGCTTATCCATTATTTATTTATTATGTATGTCTGAACAGTGGATATGTGCAATATCTATCTATCTATCTATCTATCTATCTATCTATCTATCTATCTATCTATCTATCTATCTATCTATCTATCTATCTATCTATCTATCTATCTATCTATCTATCTATCTATCTATCTATCTATCTATCTATCTATCATCATCATCATCATCCATCTAATATTCATATTTAGAGGCACATACAGGCAATTGTCCACCACAGACATTTGGACATGTGAAAACAATACTTGAGTACATAAATCTTGAAATCCGTCCTTGTTTTTGACGAAAACATTCATAGAAGAAGCAGCATATGTAACCATTGGATGTCTGCACAGGTTTCCATACGTGTTTTCCCATTATCATCTTTTTTTCTACAGCAGACACAGACATCATTAGTTGTCTAATGTGTTCCATAACACTGGCTTCACATCAGTGTGCAGATGGGGGATGCCTGTGGTGTCAAGGTTCAAGATTAATTCGTTTTCTTTCAATGAGACATGCTTGCAAGACAAGAATTTCAGTGTCTGTGAGCTGAGTTTAAAGGATATGTTGTAGTGGCTCGCAGAGGAGTTCACGAGCCCCACAGCATGAGAAGGTGAGCGCTGGTCAGCAGCTCCTTCTGTATCGTTCCCTCAATGACAGCAGGGGGATCCGGCTGTTGCTCTGATGTCTTTTGTAGTTCTATGTATGTCTATATACCTGCTGCTGTTTGATATCAAAAGAGCCACATGATGCAGGGTTTATTACACATGAGGCTTTACTTTATGCTGTAAGAATAAAAGTTAGAAACTTTTGTACCCTGATGAACAGTCTCAGCACAGTAGATACATGCCTTTGTATAGCTGGTAACATGATTAAACCCAGTGGTTAGTCTGACAGCAAAAATAAGGGTTGTATGTGATGTGAGTCGGAAGGAGTTAAAAAGCATTTCTGTAAATCACTTGCAAATGTGTAAATGTCTTTCTTTTTCTATTTACTACCTTCACACACTCATTCACACTCTGATAAACCATAACGAGATCACCTTCTCATTTATACTCCATTTCAATAGGAAAATAGAAATGTCCATTTACAAAATTCCGTCTGTTCACCTACTTCTGAATGTCCTTTACATCAGCAATAAAACATCCAATAGAAGGCAATAATGAGTCAGACGTTTCAATAACACCCAATATGGCGAGGGTTGAGGAGGTTGTGATGTTCTCAGCAACCTCGTACAGATCAACTTTTACCCAACTTCTTTTAGCTTCTGCTGCTTTTCCTGCTTTGAATCCCAGCACAACAAGGCACATATTTACTATCCCTTAGATAAAGGTAATATCTTTTCTGGCCAGTCAACTCAAATTAAATCTCCACCAAAGTACCCAGTACCAAGTAGAGTTCAGATGTTTCCAAACAAACCATACTGAGTGACCTTATTGCTAGTTAGTGCCTTTCAGTTGTAGATGTGGGGCGGAAGTAGCTCGGTCCACTAAGTCTTGGACTGGGGACTGGAGAGTTGGCGGTTGAAGACCTATGTCGGGCAAAAAAATTCTGAGTGTAAGACAGCAGTGAGAAGCGTCAGCTCACCTACCGAGCACTGCCGAGACACCGCTGCGCAAGGCAACGTCCCCTTTATAAGTTGCTCATTAGGGCACACCATGAAAGAGCTGTCCGCACTCCACCTACCCCTCATTTGCATGCCAACAGGCCCCTTGTGTGTGTGTTACAGGCCTGTACCCACTATAAATATGCATGTGACTAACTACCACTGTGTGCTAGAGCAGTGGTTCTTAACCTTGTTGGAGGTACCGAACCCTGCCGGTTTCATATGCTCACTCACCGAACCCTTCTTTATTAAAAAAAATAAATAAATAAGTGAAAATTCAAATTTAAGACATAAGTATATGTTTTACTGGTGTATTTAATGAATTGTGCATTAATGTCACCTTTTTCAAAGAACAAAACCAAGACAGTGCATGAACTCACATGAAATGACCTACCTGTAAATCAGTGTGACTTCTGCTGTTGTTACTGAGAGACCAGTTCAGATATGCGTGGCTTCACCTTGGCAAGTGTTACTCTGATGTCATTTTCACAGCAAAGTCTGTTTCTGTTGTTTTCCATCAGCTTAAGGAAGTGTTCCTTTATTTTTGTCAGTGCCAGACTAGAGTTGCTCAACTTGACATTCAAATCCTGCAGAACGCTGACTCCCATTACGTTCCGTTATACAGTACATGTAAATCACGTTGTACATATTCGTCCGACCACTTTCTTTTTTTGCTCAACATAGTTACTATGAATTAAAATATTAAGAAAGCAATCAGATGACGTACCATCATGACAGGCAGAAATTGACTACTGAGTGTGCAAAATCCCATGTAGCACAGGTAGGCTAATCAATGTAGCGTCATGTGATCACCTGCAGCCAGTGATGGCTAAGGGGGCGTGTCATCACCATTTGACACAATGTGTCAAACGTACACATTGATTCGTGTATGTTCGCCAAAAACACCTGACACATCGTGTCGGGTATTTTCTCTTGACCTCCGTCTCCGCCGAACCCCTGAGACCGACTCACCGAACCCATAGGGTTCAATCGAACCCAGGTTAAGAACTACAGTGCTAGATTGGACTAACAATATTCCTACAGGGATTAATAAAGTACATTACATTGCATAGGATTATGTTCAATTGGTTTGAGCACGCTGGTAAATAAGCAGCAGCATCCTGATGTGAGCTACTATCTAGCTTACCTTACTTTGTGCTTTACAAAGGCATTATTTGGGCCTGACAAACAGATATATCAAAAATCTATCCTGCATTCGTATGGGAACATCTCATCTACCACTACTTTCCATCTTGGGACTTCCTCACCGATCCTTTCAGCTTTCTAATGTATTGTTTTTGCTAACCAAACTTTGAAGAAAACTTTTGGAACGAGCTAGACATGCAGGAGCAGAACTTTAAAAGAATGTTTGGATTTTAGAAAACTAAAAAAAAAAAAGAAAAAAAGACTTCCTTTTTACTTGATCAAGCAGATGTAAATACAACAAAACAACAATAAAAAATGCAACTTTGATTGAATGTATATTCCGTAGAATAGATTTGTTTGGGTGTTCATAATCTTACATGTTTTCATCACCATGATTACTGTATATATAAAAAAAAAACAATGTGAAAAATGTTTTAAACACACTGAAGCCAGATAGTCTGTGTATATACCTGTCAAACATGAATAATTGAACACTCTGTATCATACAGTTTCTCATATCCACAACATTTTTCAAAAAGAATGGAAAACCAGACCAGGTCCCCTAGAAGGGGTTCAGTCTTCAGCAGACTGACCCACCTCCCACTGTAATGTCTGCCAAATGTCTACCCTAAGTATGTTATAGACAGTGACGTGCGGTGAGGTGGCGTGGCGTATTTACCAGTAAATTTGCAGTCTGGCATTAAAAAACTGGTTAAAAAGCATTTAGGACACAAAGTGCAGCAGCAAGCAGCTGAGCCTCACCTCAGGTTGGACTACCAATCGAAACAAGATTTAATTAATAAAAGAAGATGAACGTCAGAGCTTAAAGATCTGCTTTGATCTTCAGATCAGGAAATAACCCGCCCGTTTCAAACTGAGTGGTACACGTGTAATGAATTTAACCAGTTTTTAATGTCAGGCTGCTGATTTAATGGCTAATGCGCCATTCTGTCTGCCTCGTAAAACTGACTTTAACGTCAGTGGCTCGCCAGCCATGAACCTCACTGCTAATCACTGTTTGTAGAATAGCTACGTAACGACATTCGGACCAGCCACGCACATTATCAAAAACTTTGCTCTTTCAACTGTTCGTTTCTACACTAGTGTGGAAACAAACTGATCCCCTGCAGACAGCAGCAAAGCTGTTTTAGAATCAGAGATGTGTATATATTATATGAAAAGAGAAAAGCATTTTGGGGGCATTTTCTGGCTTTTTGGGAAAGAGTGTCGTGATCATGAGAAAATTGTACCTTGTACCTGTATTGTACCTTTAGTAATTAATGTCACACAATGTTGCCAGATGTCCAACTACACTGTATTTGAAATGTCATGCCCCAAACTGATCCGTAGTTCTCAATGTCTTCTATTGCAAATATAAAATGAGCTTCTGGACAAAACGCTGTTTCTCTGCTCTGGCCATAAAATGTTAATGAGCCCCCTCAGTCAACACCTGCTTCAAGCCTCTGTTGGTGTGATTCATGTGCACACTGCCCCTGTTTTACTAGTTTTACTTTGTTTCTACGTATTTTTATCTTATTTTTCTCTTGTTTCCCACTCTTATTTTGAATTATATAACTGTTAATTTTTCTACGGTAATAATGGACTTTCTCAGTCAGCCGAATGCAACTCAGTGGCTTCATTGTCGAGTTTGGCCGATCGAACATTGTGGAGTGCAAATGGGAAAGTAATCAGTGGAGGAGACAAAGAACAAGAATGGACAGGAGATAATCAAAGATGTGTCTTCTGACAATTGTGACAGACAGTGAGAAATGGCTGGCTAACAGCCATGTAACTCAGTCTGATGTGCCTTGGTGAAACGTGGTTACGATCCCGGATAGCTAACATTGAGGGCTTCCAGACTGTTCACAACGACAGAGACAGTACCAGAGCGCTACATGGAGATTTTTTTCTCATGAACATTATTGAACTGTTGGGCTGTGAGGTACTGTCCCTATATTACCTCCGTCTGCTAAGCCTTTGTCAGTGAGGAGGACAAATGGAAGCTAGGACACTAATAACTGTACAAATCTGCGTATATGGTGTTCATTCACTTATTTATTATTTATTATTTATTATGATTTCTTTTTAGCTATTTATTCTTAACTTCTCCTTATTCTGCCATTCTGCCATTTTTTTTTTTTTTTGGAGCAGAACAACTACAGTAATCCCCGACTACTGGTTCCATGAGTATCGGAACGCAGCGCACACACAGATGCTGTCAGCCAATAGAATGCACATACGGTATCACGTGACTTCTTCTTCTTCTTTTCCTTTCAGCTTTTCCCTTCAGGGGTCGCCACAGCGAATCAATTGCCTCCATCTAACCCTGTCCTTTGCATCCTCTTCTCTCACACCAACTACCTTCATGTCCTCTTTCACTACATCCATAAACCTCTTTGGTCTTCCTCTAGGCCTCCTGCCTGGCAGTTCAAAACTCAGCATCCTTCTACCAATATATTCACTATCTCTCTACTGGACATGTCCAAACCATCTCAGTCTGGCCTCTCTGACTTTATCTCCAAAACCTCTAACATGTGCTGTCCCTCTGATGTACTCATTCCTGATCCTATCCTTCCTGGTCACTCCCAGAGAGAACCTCAGCATCTTCATCTCTGCTACCTCCAGCTCTGTCTCCTGTCTTTTCCTCAGTGACACTGTCTCTAGACCGAACAACATCGCTGGTCTCACCACAGTTTTGTACACCTTTCCTTTCATTTTAGCTGAAACTCTTCTATCACACATCACACCTGACACTTTCCTCCACCCATTCCATCCTGCCTGCACACGTTTCTTCACCTCTTTTCCACACTCTCCATTGCTCTGGACTGTTGACCCTAAGTACTTAAAATCCTCCACCTTCTTGATCTCTTCTCCCTGTAACCTCACTCTTCCACTTGGGTCCCTCTCATTCACACACATGTACTCTGTCTTACTGCGGCTAACCTTCATTCCTCTCCTTTCCAGGACAAACCTCCACCTCTCTAGCTTCTCCTCCACCTCTTCCCTGCTCTCACTGCAGATCACAATGTCATCTGCAAACATCATAGTCATAGGTTTGATTTGCATCTTTGATTTGGCAAAAGTTTTACGCCGGATGCCCTTCCTGACGCAACCCTCTGTATTTATCCGGGCTTGGGACCGGCACAATAAGACACTGGCTTGTGCCCTCTTGCGGCTACATTATACGGTATCACGTGACTACCGACTAAAAATCCGCAATGTAGTGAAATCGTGGATCTTGAAGCGCGAATAAGCGAGGGATTACTGTATAATGAACAGCAATCCCCTCCCCGGGAATCAAAAAAGGATGTACCAATATACCACTACATCTGACTGCTATCCCGTTCTGCAGCAACCGACGTCGATCACCACCGCTCATCTCCCTCATCTCAACTTCACCATACTCATACACAAGTGTAAATAAGATAAAAATCTGTTTTATGTGTGTGTGTTGGTGTTTTCACTATGATGGAGAGAATGCACTGGACATGACCACACACACACTGGCAGGCTAAACATAGCTGATTTCAACAGCTTGTGAGGAGCTTTCAGTGCCTAACACTCCGGTCAATCACTCCTGTTGTTACGTCACGACAGGCGCTGATCCTAATCAGGTAAGTTTTAGCATCATGGACGGTTTTCTACACATTAAAATCAATGCAGGCAGAGCTTGTTTTGTAGATTCTAGGGAGTCAGTGGGTTTAGGGAGGACTTCTATTACGCAGAGACCTGAAAAATGTGTTTTTCATAATTGGACCTCTCTATCAATAGCAATTTATTACATGTAATATGGAAGTAGAGATGATCTTGCAAAATCAATCTTGCAGTCCTCGCATCATTCTTTAGCCATTAATAATTAATGGTAAAGAAAACACTCTTTATTGCCCCTGTTTATCTGTAAAGCTGCGAAGATCTTTTGTATGAACATCACCGTATAGTCCAGGTTTTGTACTTTAAAGCACAGCATTTCAATTGAACCCATGCTTGGGCATCTTCATTGAAGAAAACTTTAAATAAAATGTCCAATGTGTTAGCACATTTATTTAGCTTGCTATTATCACATAATTTATGTCTAAAGAATGAAGATAATTACAGGCCATCAACAAAACCAGAATATAATGCTGTGTTAAGAATAAAAATCCTACTTTGAAGAGTTAAAACAATGGTTAACATTACTATGATTATAATTAGTTCCCCATTGGTAACACTCTGCACATCTTAGCCGATCACAAAGTCTTCATGGAGTTAATGGAGAGGGCTCATATTAATCTCATGACATTTTTTCCCAGTGAGCTACCAAAGCTGTGCATCAACTATCTAAAGAGCAAAAACTGAAAAGAAAAAAGAAACAATTGTAAGTCAGTAAGAATCATCCATCCATCCATCTTTATCCACTCATCCGTAGTCGGGTCACGGTGGCAGCAGCTTCAACGGGGAACCCCGAACTTCCTTTTCCCCCGACCACATCAACCAGCCCTGACTGGGGGATCCCAAGGCGTTCCCAGGCCAGTGTTGAGATATAATCCCTCCACCTGGTCCTGGGTCTGCCCCGAGGTCTCCGCCCAGCTGGACGTGCCAGGAACACCTCCCTAGGGAGGCGCCCTGGTGGCATCCGCCCCAGATGCCCAAACCACTAGGCCACTTGCATCCGCGATTTCGTTCTTTTGACCTCGACCCATTGCTCCTGGTAATAGGTGAGGGTAGGAACAATGATTTGAACGATAGATGGACAGCTTTGCCTCTTGATGTTTAGAGAAAGAAATTATTTATTGACACATAACATCCAAAAAATGTTAAATGATAGAGAAGGGCATTGTAACTTAAGAAGAGAGCTCAACTTAAAAGTACAGCCAGTTAAAACAACACTGTGTATGTGTGTGTGTGTGTGTGTGTGTGTGTGTGTGTGTGTGTGTGTGTGTGTCTGTACATGGACTGAAGCTGTGGAACAGAGTGTGGAGGTTCAACTCAGTCAAAACTACAATCCTGAAGGTCTCAGCCGGGGGCTTGTGAGTGTCCCCACACCTCATGCCTGACGCAACTCAGGAAAAGAAGAAGGTCCAGCCCCTGTCCAGGAGTTTGGATCCAGATCCCAGGCTATGCGTGGAGGTAAGCCCCATTAACGCTTCACCTCCAACAAAAGCTCTGGTTCCGTTGCTACAACTAGGGTGACATTCCGTGTCCATAAAGCCAGCTTCTGCCGCCTAGGTCTGGGCCGTCTTGACCCCCTGTCTTCACCGTCACCATATGGCAGCACATCCGATCCCATTGGTCCGCCCTGCGGGTGGTGGGTCCACAGGTGGGGAATATCCACGTTGCCTCTTCGGGCTGAGCCCAGCCGTGCCTCGTCGCAGACCTGGCGCTTGCTAACGGGCCCTCCGTCCAAGCCTGGCTCCAGACGTGGGCCCCAAGCTTCCTCAAGGCAAGGTCACTTTCCTCACTTCTCGTTCTGTCATGGGATCTTCTGAACCATTCTTTGTCTGGCCCTTCACCTAAGACCTTTTAGCCTTGGTGCACCTTACCAGGAATACAAGACTCCCGACAACATAGCTATCAGGATCCTTGAGGCATACACACCTCCCCACCATGATGAGGTGATGTTTCATCAGAGGGGTTTAAGAATCATTTTTTTATTCATTCATTTTCCATACCTGCTTCATCCACTGGGGTGTTTGTGTCAGCTGAGGCATGAATCAGTGTTTAGGAAGACTGAACGTTGGAATCCATGAGTCTGAAATATTGATGATGTAGAATAGAATCAAATAGAATTGAATGCCTTTTAATATCATCTTACACAAGTGTTAAACAAATTTTTTAAACACAACTCTCTGTTAGAAAAGTCAGGTGAAAAGAACGAGTATAAAAAAACAGAACACAGGTACAAGAATAAGCAATTATTTATTGAGATGTAATCACAATGAGCCATCAAGAGTGTAGGTATGTACTGTGCAACAGAGAGCTCGAACACAAATACAAATACGTTTCAGATGTACACACAAGTACACACAAGAATATAAAATATATCCCAATATAAAAGAACTTGAAGACATGAGATCAGTTCATTCTATCAATTCTTCTGTCAATAAGTTTGATCAGAGATTAAGTCTTGCTGTGTGTTATAGATAGATAGATAGATAGATAGATAGATAGATAGATAGATAGATAGATAGATAGATAGATAGATAGATAGATAGATAGATAGATAGATAGACAGACAGACAGACAGACAGACAGACAGACAGACAGACAGACAGACAGACAGATAGATAGGTGATTGATTGATTGATTGATTGATTGATTGATTGATTGATTGATTGATTGATTGATTGATTTGTGTGTTGCAGCATTATCTGGCTACATGCCGTGCAGCTGGGGATGGAGACAGAGAGCAATGACTCCATAAAAGACGATGACACATCGCACTACAAGCCTGACGGCCGTACCAGTTACACAACTAACTAGACAATCGGGACAGATTTCTCTAGAAGACTACCTCCACAATGTAATGCTGTCGTCTGTCATGCTTCTAGATCACTTCTGATATTTTCACACAAACTAAGTACTTTGCCTTTTTAGTACAGCTGACACCACTAAGTAAAACCAAATGTGTTAACCTCAAAGTGATTCAGTTAAAAAAAAAACCAACAACTTGTTTTTGTCATTGAGAGGCATTTAAATTCACCATTTAAATTCACCATTTAAGTTCACCATTTAAATTCACCATTTAAATTCACCATTTAAATTCACCATTTAAATTCACCGTTTAAATTCACCATTTAAATTCACCATTTAAATTCACCATTTAAATTCACCATTTAAATTCACCATTGAAATTCACCATTTAAATTCACCATTTAAGTTCACCATTTAAATTCACCATTTAAATTCACCATTTAAATTCACCATTTAATTTCACCATTTAAATTCACCATTTAAATTCACCATTTAAATTCACCGTTTAAATTCACCGTTTAAATTCAGCATTTAAATTCACCATTTAAATTCACCTTTTAAATTCACCATTTAAATTCAGCATTTAAATTCACCATTTAAATTCACCGTTTACATTCACCATTTAAATTCACCGTTTAAATTCAAGATTTAAATTCACCGTTTAAATTCACCATTTAAATTCAGCATTTAAATTCACCATTTAAATTCACCATTTAAATTCACCATTTAAATTCACCATTTAAATTCAGCATTTAAATTCACCATTTAAATTCACCATTTAAATTCACCATTTAAATTCACTTGCTTCCACTTCCCATAGTCTTAATAATGATAGAAGGTTTATTTGGACTGAACTGTTCCATAGAGCAACGCAGGCCAGCGAACACGGTTTTCATCTTGAATGTTTTCCCATCCTTACTTGTGCTGAGCAAATAAAGCTGCACTCAAAGCATCCATTTGGAAGGGAAGTTGCAGTGATGGCAGAGGTCAAACAAATCTAATGGGCTTCTCCATGAACACAGAACTAGGCATACTTTCATTTCCTGCAACCATTGTGTAGCCTGGTAACCTTAACAGACTGGCTTTGTAACACTACTTTCAAATTTCATCAAATTTGAAAAATAATGTTACAATGTACTGAATTTTGAATGATGGGATCTTTTTCTGACTTTTCATCTTTAGTATTTTGGGTTAGGGTGTTGACGACCGAAGGAGAAACTATTTTATTCACTGCAATTGGAAGCCGATCAGCAGCTCCTCACCTTCAACACACAGTCTGCAGGAAAACTTTGACTTTCTCATCAGAAAATATGTGAATTCAAACTTGACCGTGCAAACATTGATATCAATATCCTGTGCAAACATTGATATTGAAGTATTTCTACTGCATAAAAGATGAAATTTTAAAAAAGTACAACAGAAGGGAAAAAAATAAGTCAATAAAATAAAACAATGAACTCTTGAACTGGTTCATGTTTTGACTGAATTGAACAGTTTCTCTCCTTGTACAGAGATACTGATGCTTTTCAGTGTTGTTGTAACTGGATGTTCTTTTAGATTGCCTCTCTTCTTAAGTTATAATGCCCGTCTCTATCACTGAACATTTTTTGGATGTTATGTGGAAATAAATAATTTCTTGCTCTTAACGTTATTATTGCAGTTTTGTATTCAATAAAGGTCCCCAAACTTCATGGCAAATGATCATTTAAATAGTCTTTTAGTTTCCTCAAGACAGCTGACCTTGTTAACTATTCAAATAGCTCTTTTTTGTAGAATTCATAATGGTTCCAAGTTACCTTTATAGGTGTTACCACAAACTTCTGCTCAATAATTTAGATAGGGCAGTACAAGTGAAGAATATAAGATGTGTAGGGATTTATGGTCATATTTGTTTTGTTCTCGCCAGAACTGCAATACTACCTACAAGCTTTGTTCTTACGTGGAGTTTCCAGCAGATTTTGTGGTTCAGTAGTACGCCCAGAAATTTGTTTTCATAAACTCTTTCAAATTTAACTTCATCTACCATAATTTGTACTTTCACGTCTATTGTGCTGTTTCCAAATAACATAGTCTTGGTTATACTCACTTTCAAAGAAAATGTGTTAATGTCAAACCAGTGTTTTCATTTACTCATTTCTGCGGTGGTGACCTCCAAAAGCAGCTGAAGGTTTTCCCCCTGAACAAGATGCATTTGTGTCATCTGCAAATGAAATACATTTCAACACATTTGACACATTAAAAATATCGTGGATATACAGAATGAATAGTATCGGGCCTAACACTGACCCCTGTGGGACTCCACAGGTAATGTCAGCCCAGGTGGATTTGTAGTCACCTGTCTGTACAAACTGCTGTCTGTGTTGCATTTAGCTGTTCAGCCAACTTAATGCCACCCCCCTTATACCATACCTGTCTAGTTTTTTAAACAATATGTCATGATTAATGCAATCAAAAGCTTTTTTCGGGTCAATAAATATTCCCAATATTTCTGGCTATCAATACAGTCAGTGATCTCCTCTGTCAGTTCCAGTAGCGCCATCGCTGTTGAGCTGCTCGTTTTTACGCCGTATTGATTGTCTGTCAAAATGTTATCATTTTCAATTAAATTATCAAATCCTGCTATAATTTTTTTAATTATTATTATTTTAGAGAACTGACAGAGTCATGATATTGACCTATGATTAGTGAAATGATGTTTCTCTCCGGCTTCATATACTCGGATAACTTTGGCAACTTTCATTTTCTGTGGAAATGTACCGGTTGTCAGTGACAAACTGCAGATGTAGGTCAGTGGATCTATAATACAATCAATCACTTTCTTGATTACCATCATGTCAACTTCATTCCAATCCACAGATGATTTATTCTTGCGCTTATTGACAATATCATTTATCTTTTTCCTACAGCCTTTAAATAGAAGAAGTTAAGAAGTCTAAATTTCGTGTGATGCTCCCCTCGTCATCCCCATCATTACGTACGGCATTTATTTTCTCAGCCAGGCTTGGACCTATATTCACAAAGAAATTGTTGAAGCCATTAACCACATCATTCATGTTATGTAAAGACCTCTCATTGTCAATCAAATATTCAGGGTATTTCCAATCATTTGAACCATTTCTAATAATGTTTAGTATCTTCCATACATCTTTAATGTTGTTTTTACTATTCTCTAATAGTTTGGTATAATATTCCCTCTTACATTCCCTCATTATATTAATTTAATTTAAATTTCTTGTATTTATGTTCGGCCTCGACAGTTTGTTGTTTCAGAAACTGTTTATAAAGAGTGAGAAAATAAATTAATGAATGAATGAATGAATTTCATAAACTTTGTCAATATCCTTTTCTTCAAGGAGGTTATTCCAATTTTGAATTAGTAACGTATTTCTGAATGCATTGATGTCTTTTGACAAGAATCTTGGCTTCGACATGCTTTAGGGAAGATACCAGAATCAAGAAAGATGTTTATTATACTATAATATGTTTATCATAAAGGATTTTGTTGGCAACTTGAGTTATTCCATGTTCCAACATTACTGACTGCATTTGTTTAAATTACTAGGTAATGATTGGTAGAGAACAATGATGTTTACCACAATGAAAATACACTAATAATTATTTATATTACATCTCAGAAGAGAATTTTGGTGTTAAATGATTTGTGTTTAAATAAAAATCACGAGAAACGATGAGAAACAGAAGCTTTGACAAAATATTATAACAAAATTATTGTATTTATTAATTAAATTGTGTATACCCTAAACACAAGCAATATGACCCAAAGTTCCTGTAATCAATGTGGTCACTGACATGAAAACTGAAGGCTTTTCAAGATGACTGCTAAATGCAAAACAAATGAAATCTTAAATTTGTTCAATGATTTATTTCTACCTTCACAGCTGTGGTGTCACTCAGTCATTTGCCTGAACGGTAAGGATAGCTTACCACACATATTTTGTCTGACTTTATGGCACATGTCAACAAAAAGATGATTTTCGTTTTGAAAAGATGTGGAAGTCGAACAGAAGTTTGAAATTAATTCACTGAAAGGAGAGAATCTGCAGGTGAAAGCCATCGATTCAGCTGTGAGCCCGTCTGACTGGAGGGAGAGGTTCAGTTTAAATGTCTTAGCATCCGCAGGTGTGACTGTAGTTAAGAGGTCAGAGAAGTCTTTATCATTCCTGTGTCTAGGATGATGTTGTTCACATGACTGGGCAGCAATAATAGACAGGACCGTGTCAGAACACACGCCTCAGTATGTTTGTCATCTGTGAGTCAGAACCTCCTCGTGTGTGTGTGTGTGTGTGTGTGTGTGTGTGTGTGTGTGTGTGTGTGTGTGTGTGTGTGTGTGTGTGTGTGTGTGTGTGTGTGTGTTGCTACCATAGTTCCATACCTGATCCCCGCAGTATATCACCTTGGTCTTTTCTGTACTCCATCCATCCATCCATCCATCCATCCATCCATCCATCCATCCATCCATCCATCCATCCATCCACTGTATTTATGTATCTACATGTTCATTGGTCAACAACAACGATCTGTATATAAATAAAAGTCTGTTAGTTGTTTAGAGGATGCTTTAGGGAGTCACTCCTCTCTTCTATCAGGCCCTTCTCCAGTCAGTCAGTCAGTCAGTCATCTTCATATCACCACCGCTATATCTGTCGCAGCGGGTCACGGGGAGCTGGAGCCTATCCCAGCAGCATAGGGCGTGAAGCGGGGGACACTCCGGGCACGACGCCAGTGCCCTTCCCCAGCACTTGCTATATTTTCTGTTGCACAAAATTGAAATGGTTTAGAGTAAAAACAAGTGTACTGACTTGGATTGGGTTTTGTGGCATCTGCACTGTTGGAACATGTTCATTCATCATCCGGATGCTGGTGCCGAATGTCAGTCTTATACTGGGAGTAACATTGGCAAGAGAAAGACTAGGTCCAAAAAATACATGTACGTAATTTAAGTAATCAATGGTTTTACCCTAAACTTTAGCCTAGAAGTGTAAAAAATGTTCTAAGATTATAAATTATATATTAAAAAAAACATTTTGACACTGGGTGAGCAAGGATCTGTGAACATAGTGCTTTGAGTTTGTACACTTGATCCTGTTGGCCAATGCTATGAACTCAGTAACGATCAGTGACCAGGGATCCGTTTCACCAACCCGGGTTAAAAAACCCAGAGTAAACCTGTGACTCTGGCTTGACTTACCCTGAGCATGGAAACCGAGGGTTTAGTTAGTTTAGTCACCCCAGAGTAAGTCCACCCGGAGTTCAGCAGGTGTGACAACACTCTTAAAAGCCGTCATCAATGGAGCCCCGATTCAATGAGTCACCATGACGACAAACGATAAGCGCTCTGAACCGAAATCAAGAGCTGACATCTAGCCATTTTGGATGGTTTCCTTGGTAATAGCCGAAGATGTTTGCTGTGGCATTTACTGCTTGGAACTGCTTTTGGTCATTCCAAGTTTTATTACATCTCGCTTCAAAGCGGCGATGTTTTGTGATTGTCAGTGTTCGTGTGTTCGTCCGTCCACTCGTCTGTCCGTTAGTTAGCCCACCAAATATCTTCGCAAACGTTGCAGATAGAAACAAAAAGCACATTACTCAGGCGGCAAAGGGGATGAAAATGAGACGATGACCTTGACCTTGAGAAAACTAGGTCAATGTCAAATTTCAACTTTTGTACATTCAGGAACCGGATGAGATAGAAAAACGAGGGAGAAGGCCAGTGTGAGTAAGACCATAGATCAGAGATGGTGTTTTGATCTACCTGTACACTAGCTTTGATCTACGGTTAAAGCTAGTATAAAACTTACCGTCCGACAGAATGAGAAAATTAAACGGCTCTGAGCGACTGTCAAGTCCCCACAACTGGCCCAACTTTGGACATCCCTGGACTAAGAAGTTGCTTGAAATGACTAAATATTAACTGAACTTAATTATGTCATATATAACAGTTGTTTTTTTTTCTTCAGAGTGACATCATCACGCAGTGTGGGAGCCCTGCTCTCAGGACAGAGGGTGTCCTACATTGTACAGATAAAACCCATAGCAGCTTTGTGATTTGAGATTTTGGGTTTGATAAATCAAATGTTATCAGATGCAGCTCTGCTGGGTTCCAGTCACACTGGGTGTCATGCAGCAGATTATAAATTGCTAATAACACATTTTTTGAAATGACACAGAACATGTCATGCCATGGTCTAAACTTAGAAACTTTCATTTATTTAAAAAATCACAACAGAGGAATCTATAATTGTAATGGAGTAAAGAGTGAATCTTATTTATCAAGCTTTTTTTTTTTGTCGTTGTCAGAGTTCTGGTGACGCTGCACTCTTTCATCTGAAGGGGCTGCCGTCAGTGGTGACTCATTGTTGATGGAGCATGTAGCAGCATCGTCTCAGGGATATTAAATTAGCAGAAAGTCAGTGAGTTGAGTCACTCGTGAGGGAGAGAAGGACATGAAGAGTGAGGGAGATGTCACCCTAGACCGAAACGGGAGAGGAGATGAGAGGGAACAGAGCGGGTGAGGGAGAGACTTCGCCTTCAGCCGGAGCAAGAGGGCTGAAGTGACAAAGTGACATCCACAAAAAAAAAAATGACACCACAAGCAAAGGAGGAGAGAGGCGACTGGAAGAAAGGAGCTGACAAAGAAAGAAAGGCAGAAAGAAAGAAAGGCTGCCCACAGCTAGAGGGAGAGGGTGGCTTTTGAGAAACTGGTGCTGGGTCAAAGTGACTTCATCAATCACCGCAGTCAGCTTAGCGAGAGACAGGAAGGGAAACGCAGAGTTAGGACCGGCGGCGTTCTCTGATCACTCATGTAGGAACACAGTGTTGTTTTGTTGTCGGTGCTGCACCCCGGGAAGCGTCCTTGAAAGGCTGTCAGTAGGTTCAGCTGCTTTTACGTTTGCTGCTGCCGACGGTTCAAACGGGGGAACTTATTTATTGAGAGGCTAAATGAAGTAGCATGAGGACAGACAGCTGGTGAGGTTAATGGAGAGCTTTGTTCAGAGCTGGGATGTCTACAGCACAGCTGAGGAGGTGGTGAAGGCGGAGTTGGCTGCAAGAAAAAGAAAGATAATCCCTCCAACCATTCAGAACTCATTCTTCATTCTGTACTGTTCAGAAAAGATCTGTAAAAGGAAGTAGGCTGTCCCCCACATCTCATTAATATAAGAAGTACTTAATAATCTGAATTATTATATTGTATATGCGACCCACCTCTCCGACAGTTGCGATAGGCTCCAGCAACCCCCCCTGACCCATAAAGCCAAAGAAGTGGCTGTAGATGAGATGATTAGGATAGACTATGGGGTGGCAGTGGCTCAGTGGTAGAGGAGGTCGTCCGATGTTCCAAGATTGGTGGTTCGATTCCCGCTCCCATCCGAAAACACCTGGAGGTGAGCTGACAACAGAAAGTGTCAGCTCACCTCCAGAGCACTGCCGAGGCGCCCTTGAGCAAGATGCCGTCCCCTTTATAAGCTGCTTATTTGGGGTGTACCAAGCAGGAACTGCCCGTCACTCTACCTCCCACTGCATGCTTACTGCCCCCTTGTGTGTGGTTGTGTTACAGGGACCTGTACACACTAATATATATATACAGTACATACACACATAAGGGGGACCACAGGCATTCAGTGTATACAATGCCCACTGCCAGCTCACACTCCCAGTGTTTTGTCTCAGACCTTATTCAGATACATAAATGGGATGTGAAGAAAACTTTCATAAAGTTTAACGTTTGTCTGAAAGATTGATGTCATGTTTTTAGTTGTGATTTGTTGGGTGTTTATTTAATCTGTCCCCCCAGGAGCTGCTAACATGATAAACCCCTCTGCCTTCTCATCATCACTCAGTCAGCGGGTCTTAATCAGCTGTTAATAATTCCTGATGAAGATGATGTAACACAAAGCGACACGGCGTTCTGTCATCCCTCAAAGCTGAGCACCAGTGTCTCTGCAAGCCTCACCTCAAATCTATGTGTCTTCAAAGCTCACCGTGTGTGTGTGTGTGTGTGTGTGTGTGTGTGTGTGTGTGTGTGTGTGTGTGTGTGTGTGTGTCTGTCTTTCAATCTCCCACATGCCTGTTTCTCTCTTTCATCTCTCTGAGTCTCTCCGTTTTTACCCTCAGGGTGACTCTTTGTTTGCTGTGGATGATCTCCGGAGGAGAGAGAGGAGAGAGAGAGAGAGAGAGAGGAGGAGAGAGAGAGGAGGAGAGAGCAGAGAGAGGAGAGAGAGGAGAGAGAGGAGAGAGGAGAGAGAGAAGCGCGAGAGAGACGAGAGAGAGAGAGAGAGAGAGAGAGAGAGAAGAGAGAGAGAGGAGAGAGAGAGAGAGAGGGAGGAGAGAGAGAGAGGAGAGAGAGAGCGAGAGGGAGGAAGAGAGAGAGAGAGAGAGAGCGGAGGGAGGAGAGAGAGAGAGAGGAGAGAGAGAGAGAGAAGAGCGAAGGAGAAGAGAAGAGAGAGAGATATAGATAGGTTGCTATCTTCATGTCTAGATAGTAATATATGCAACGATGCTCGAGTAGAGAGAGCTAGAGAGAGAGAGAGAGAATCGGAGAGGAGGAGGAGGGGGGGATCTCCGAAGGGGCGGCCGAGGAGAGGGAGAGAGATAGAGGACTAGTCGAGAGGAGAGAGCTGGAGAGAGAGAGAGAGAGGGCGAGATGAGAGAGGGGGGATCGAGAGAGAAGCGAGAGAGAGAGAGAGGAGAGCGGAGGAGGAGAGAGAGAGAGCAGAGAGAGAGAGAGAGTCTCTAGATAGGATAGAGAGAGAGAAGCGATGAGGAGGGAGAGAGAGAGAGAGAAGGGGACGAGATGGAGGGAGAAGAGAGGGAGAGAGAGCGATATATGAGCGGCGAGAGATGGAGAGAGCAAGAGAGAGGAGTAGGGACAGAGATAGAGAGAGAGAGAGAGATAGAGGAGAGATAGAGGGATAGAGAGAGTAGAGAGCAGAGAGAGATAGAGATAGGAGGTAGAGCAAGTATAGAGAGAGAGAGCGAGAGAGAGAGAGGAGAGAGAGATTGGAGAGAGAGCGGTAGAGATACTATCTAGAGAGATAGAGATATATATGGTAGAGATAGAGAGATATAGTATATGCTATATAGATATAGATCTCTCTCTATAGGCTTCTGTTCTCTACTTCGCTCTCTCTCTCTCTGTCTCTCTCTATCTCTCTTCTCTCTCTCTCTCTCTATCTCTCTTCTCTCTCTCTCTCTGTCTCTCTCTCTCTCTCTGTCACTCTCTCTCTCTCTGTCTCTCTCTCTCTCTTCCATTCATCTTTTCCTTAAAGACTGTTCCAGTACAAGCTGACAGTGTTCTTCTTTGAGGTTCAACATGGCAAAATGCTGAAATATAACTGCTGATATCAGCTTTTTAAGATCTTGAATTCAGGACTAGATGATATTGAACTAGTGTTGATGTAGATATGCCGTACATATATTTTTTAAATGTCTAACAAAGGTCTTTGTGTCAATGCTGACTTGAGTACTGTGGAGAGGGGGCTAAATTGATCAAGTTGGGCTGCCTGTGAATCCGTGTTCAACATTAACATTATCACGATTTTCACTACTGAAAAGACAATGAAAACAAAGAATTCTGAGGGTCATCTTGTCCGAACAAGGTGTGGATAAAGGATTCTGATTCTGAAAACAACACTTGTATTTGTTGGTTAATGTTCAACAATGTTCTTACAGACATTATAAATTGATGCCATCCCAAAACATCATAGAAAAAAGGGTTTTGGTTGATTCTGAATTCTTAATGTACATCTTTATTGCACGTATAAATTTTGGAAGTCATGGTAACACTAATGTGACCTTGAGGGTGGATAATGGCAGTGCTAGCTGTTGCCATACAATACCCACATTAATCACCTTGATTTCCATCTGATGTCTCTGGACAAATCTGTAAATCAGTACTCGCTGGTTTTTCAGTTGTTTCTTTAACTGTCTTGCTGGTGGAGGAGACACACCTGAGTGTAGTGGGGTTCACATGGTTAGCACGTAGTTCATCCACATGAATCCCACGTTTCAGGGCTTCCTTGAAATTTCACCCGTTAGCTGGAATATAAAGGTGATAAAATCATATGCCGAAGTGTCGTAAACCAAGAATCAAGGATTGTAGCAGCATCAATGTAATTTTTTCTTAACAAAATGCTGGTGTTTAGGTAAGATGTTTCCACAATGACTCGTGCATAGGACTCAAATACTTTGGTTATTTTGCCAAGTAAACAAAGTCAAGCTGAGGGCGACGGTAATGTTGTTGGCTCTGAGCATGCCTGGTCATGAAGCAAGGTAAAATCCCCCTATAACAAAATGCCAGACTGTTGCAGTGTATCCCAGGTGGAACATAAAAGTCTGGACCATATTTCATGGAAATCCTTTAATTGGTTACTATGACATTTCATTCAAGCCCCTGGTAGCTGTACAAGAAAAGTCACTTGATCACAAAAAACAAAGTATATGTTGGATAGGAATCATAACATATATTTTTTGCTTATTTCTCCAGCTATGGAGACATGCTTTAATGCCCAATTGTTGGTACTAGAACAGCAATTATTCAACAGAGGTATCGATGTCGATGTCAATGACAGAAAAACGTTAGAGTAACTGGGACAAATATATAATATTGCATCATGCTGGTTAGAAAATCCCGTTTTGTTTATTGTATTTAGTATTTTGATCACCATGGATCGGCTAACGACTCATCTTTCCCCAAGTATGGTCCATTTCTCCTTCAGATCCTGTCATTCATGGACAATCACATACACCAGGGGAAAAAGTTCACAGCAGAGACCTTTGAGAGATTTGGATTTAGACATTATTCAAGTAAATGTCTAACAAAGGTTATTACATTTTTATGGTTTGGGGGTGTCTTGGCTAGTGGTTTAGATGTGAACCAAGACTTTAGTTGGTCTCTGGGAGCTCAACAGGAGCTCAGCAGTGGATAAAGCAACAGGGTCAGCCACCCCAAACTGAAATCTATGACTTCTCAAGGCTCAAGGCCGTCTTGGATAGAAAGTCGAACATCCTCAAACACTAAATGAAAGATTTAACCTTCAAGACTAGTATGACCTGGACAACTGATAATCTACACCAATGTACTGATAGATAGTGGAAGGCTGTAGTGACCCAAAATCTTTCATTTGTATAAAAACAATTGTATTTGAAGAGATCATGTTTCCTCATATCTTTGATTGTACAGTATATAAAGTATTTTTTATGGTAAACTATGACTTATAAATGCATAATAACAAATCTTTTTACCTTATCTGTGCCTTGCACCTTTTGCCTTTTCTCTTTATTAGTGTTTGTCAAGGTCATGATCAGACATTGTTTTTAGGCTTTAGCGTACCAACAGGCGTCCTTGCAGTGGCAATCCGACTGTTATTGAGAAAGAAGGGGAGGGAGATGACACGAGACAAATAGACCGCTTTCAAGTCTAAAGCAAACAAGACGGGTCCTAGTGGGGCATGGAGTCATCTAGTAACACACAGAGTTATAACCCAGGTTATAAAGCAAATTGGATTGATAGGAAAAAAAAAATAGAGAGAGCAAAGTCAGTAGCTGTTTCTATTTTCCCAGCTTGTATTTCTGTTCCCCTACTGAGGCTGAGCATGAAAAGACTGGTTCTCTTTATGCCCACATAGACATGTCATTTTTTGCATTTATTGTCACATATTTTGACTCAGTTTAATAGAGCAAGGAGTAATTGCACCAAATAGGTCACCTAAATCTTGCAAGTTTTTTTTATATATGTAAATAAAATGCAATATCCTACTGTAATCTAACGTTTTCTGCATATAATGATGTATTAGTATGAGGATCCATCAGTTTACAAGGTCAGAACACATCAGAATGTCTTGTATTTCTAAAAAGATGCAGTTGTATGAAAACGCTGAATTCATTTTGATGGATCAACAATCTTTGTAATATATAAACAACATGGTTAAATATAGATATACTATAGAAATCTTATCTGGAGGATATGATATAAAGATCTCTGTTGCAGATCACTTTTATTTTCCGTATAAATGGTGCAGAATTATCTATGAACATCTATACTGTAGGATTTTTAGTGATGCAGGATCACTGATTGTTTTGTTTCGTTGCACAATGTGTCACATGAATGCACCAGCAAGCTCTGTTTCAACCCAAAACCTCAGATGTGTTCTAAATCATGGGTGAGATGTCGCAGCTGTAATGCTCACAGTAACTTGATCAAAGATCTCATTTGTAGAGGAGCTAGCGTCTGAAATTACTTGGTGCTTGTGGGATGTTTGTTCAAGCATGCTGAAGGGAGTCATATGTTTTGATCCTTGTTGTGATGAGGCCTATTAATGGACTTAATAATCAGCTCCCATCAAGTGTTACTGTAGAATTACTGCAGAGGATCAGGCAGGCAAGGAGCATTGTGGGTGGTTTCATCATCCTTCAGAAGGCCATTAAATGAAACTTCTTATTGTTTCATGGTATTTATAAATGAATATGAGTAACAGTGCACAGAGGTATATAGAATAATGCAAATGCATCAGACAAGACTATGTTTGGTTCAGTAATGTTTCTTGCTTTATGATTGTAACTTTGGTAAAAAGGGGCACGTAGGTTAGTGTCTGTGAAGGGACTCACCCAAATATTACAACAAAGTGTGTTCTGTTTCTGGGTGGAAGCCCCTTAACGGCAGGACAGCGATAACTAAATGTTAGCAATGTGGTCATATCACCCTGTGGTGTTCAGATACAGTAGAATCCTTCTACTACAACTTCTTGAATGTAGTAGCCTGAACTGCACAGTTTATTCTCAAGTTCAAAGTCAACTTTATTGTCAGTTCTGCTACATGCGTACACATAACAAGAAGTGAAATTGCATTTCTCTCAAACCCTATAAACATAAAACTAAGAATCAAAAAATTGACATGGTCTTCGGGTCCCCAAAAATAAGCCATTTGAACGCTGCATGATCAGTCCTGAAGGTAAAGGGCACTCCGCACAGATAGAATTTAGAGTGCTGGGCCGCCGTCACACAAACCCCTAACCCTAACCCTAACCCTAACCACACAACCGCCAAGAGCTCCCTCCTTGTCACACAGTAGTGCCGCTCACTTTTATTAAAGATGTGGCTGAAGTAGGCTACAATCCGGTCCGCCTCAGGCCCCCGTTGAGACAGCACCGTACCCATGCCAACATTGCTAGTGTCTGTATTAAATAGAAGTGGAAAAGCTGGTGTCTGGGGGCTTGAGGACCCGGTCTTGTAGAAGGGCCTGCTGAAAGGTGGTGAAAACCCTCTGGCAGTCCACTGACCATGAGAAGGGCTGGCTCTTCTGTAGCAATCAGGAAAAGGGGTGCACCAATGCACCGAATCCCCCTCACAAACCTCCCACAGTAGGAGGCTCGCCTCAGGAAACTTTTGAGCTCAGTCTGGTTATTAGGGACTGGCCAGTCTTTCACCTTTTCCTCAAGTGTGTTGATGCCCTCGCTGCTGAATTTATAGCCCAACAATTCAACCTAAAAAAAGTGACATTTGTCACCAGCTCTTGCAATTCTGCCCTGAACCACCTGCAAAGAGTCCAGTTCAGCCTGAAAAGTCTTCCTGTGGGCTAGAACGTCATCCAAATACACAACACACTCCTGGCGTGGGACACACTATAGCACCCTGTCCATGAGCCTCTCAAATGTACCTGGGGCATTGCACAACCCAAAACTCACAATCTTAAATTGCAACTGCTATCTGCCTGTGCTGAATGCGGTTTTTGGTCATGATTTAGGGGTTGGGGGTACCTGTCAGTACCTGTTAGTGGAGTAGGTCGAGCGAAGAGAACCAGGCGGACCCAATACCATGTCTAGTGTCTCGTCCACCCGCGGAATGAGGTAGCAGTCCTTCCTTGTCACTCCATTCAGCGGCCTATAGTCCACACAGAACCTCCACCTGGAGCTGTTTTTCTTGGGGACCATTACCGCAGACGACCACAGACTGTCAGAGGCCTCACTGATGCCGGCCTTCAGCATAGCATGAACCTCCTGATCCACAGCCAGGGTTAGACGGGGGGGCGCATTCTGATGGCCTGTGCCTCCCCAGTGTCAATATGGTGCTGCACTAGGTGTGTTAGGCCCACCTTGGACTCATTTTTGCTGCTCGTCCAGCCTGACACAGTTCTTTCCCCAAATGTCTCTCATAGCTGCCATTCAGTGAACTGAGATCGGTGGTTGCTGAACTGGGGCTGATCCTCCAGGGTCTGCTGTTAACGTCGACATTTTAGGTTGTGGAATGGGAGCCTCTAAGCTGAACCTCACAGGACCGTGTTGATGCTCTGTAGGAGGGCACTACCTCTCACATTTGTTGTGGGGGGACTGGTGTGGTTAGCTGAACACCTTGTCTCCAGGCCACACCAGGACCCCAATGCTTGGATTTAGCGAACATCCCGTAAAACACAAAAAATCTAGCGCCAAGATTGATGGATCACGCGCCTCTGCCACCCACTTCTGGAAAGCCACTGCTAAATTTCCTAGTGTGAACACAAAAGTCCCTCTGCCTGTGATGGGAGTTGTCACCCCGGGTACTGTCTGCAATTTCACAAAGTCTGTTCTAGGTCAGTTCCTGCTGGAACAATGTCAGGCCTCACTAACGTGACGGTGGACCCCGTATCCACCAGGGCTGAGGCTGACACATTACCAATTGGAGACAAGGGGATGACGTGTAACGTTGAACTGTCTCTCAAGTTGGATTCCCCAAACCTTCTCAGTAGCGCCCTGACCGATGTTGCAAAAACAGAATCCTCCGTAGCGCCAGTGCCAGCTGGAGGGCTTTTGTTGTATCAGGCCGGCCACACCAGCTGAAAGTTCATACTGCGCTTGTAAGCCTCCCAGCTGCCTTTGCCCGTGAATTTTGGAGTGCTTGAGCCAGTCAAACCCCAGGACGGGGCACGACCATCTTCACGGCCACCTACCATGTGATGTTCAGTTGCAAACATGTCGCGCTGGGTGCCGCCATCTTTGTTGCTACCGCCGCTGCATTCTTTCTCCGCCATGCCGCACTGGGTGCTGCAGTCCTTATCTGCCTTATAGCTTGTCACGCTGATCAGGAATGGGACTTCTTGGGCTTCTGACACCAGTGTGACACCTCCGGTAGTGTAACAGTGGACAAAGATGACAACCACGGGACTTCTTTAGCGAACTTTATTTCATGTCCAGCCTCAACCATAGCTCTCTCAAACTCTCTCTCAACTCTCAACATATATGTCTGAACTACATGTCAGATAAGCAGACACAGTGCAGGTGTTGTGTAGTTATGGAATCAGTGATTCAACGTCCAGTAACTGGAGTTTCTGTATAAAAGTGGCCTTGCAAAAATAACAACACCACAGTAACTTCCAGTATGTGTTCCAGTGATGTGTGATTTTTTTGTAGTCAAGTTCTTGAGTCAAAACACTAATTTCCCTTGTGAAGTTCACCTCATATCAATTTTTTTACTATGTCTTAGCTGTTGTCTTATCAAGTTTTGACCTAAGGATTTTAATTGCTCTACTGTGACTCGTTTGACATTTCCAGGCTGCTGATCTGTTGTTATTGAGCAAGTTGACAGTCTAGAACCACTCTGCCTGGAAACACTGGTTTCTCTCTCTTTGGCGTGATTGATTTTTTTTTTCAGCATTAATGACACCAAAGAATTGTGTTCTCTGTTTCCTGGTTCATTATTTACTAAATACAGTGAAATTTTAATTTGCCCTGTTATTTTCTAGATGTGTCAACATGGAATATCATGCTCTGCAAAATTATCACACCTACATAAACAGTATAACAGCTAAAGATTACAAGTAAAAATACAATTTTACTTCACCACTTCAGCTAAAAGGTTTTACTGGAGGTTATAAATTATGGGATGATGTATTTTATCATGCCCCTCAAGATTTGAAGATAACAGCCTAATTTCCTGTGCCTCTGCTGCCGAGTTAAATTATATATTTATAACCTACTTGCATATCCATCTAGGGAAATTAAAGCAATTATGTGCATAAAGTTCCACTTGTCCATCCGATTGTAATTAGCTGTGACAAAGTTACACCTTTAAATCGCTTTGACGCGCATTTGATAGTGAAAAGTGCAATAACAACATACCAAATTTTGGGAAATATATTAATATTATATTAATATAAAAAAATATACAAAATATATTAATAATATTTTGAATTGAGTATCACTTTCTTTACAGAGAGGTGTACTCCTTAAAAATATCATGTTTAATCTGTATCTGCTCCTGGATTTGGTTTGTTAGCAGCACTACACAAAATTTACAGAATGGATTTTCATAAAACTCGGTGGAAGGACGGGACTTACACATGCTTAATTAATATTGGCATTTATCTCAGTAATATGACAAAGTATTCTAGTTATAGTTGTGACAGACTTATTTTTCTTCCAGATTGCCGTGGCTTTAAAAAGCTAAATGTTTTGAATTACTTTAGTCTCCATGCTGCTTTCAAGTGTGCAAGCCTCATCCAAAAATCAAGCTTAAAAAACTACAATATATAAATACGTTGCATTTCAAGACTCACGGAACGCAAACACACTTCCGGATGCCGTCAGCCAATTGAATGCGCGTATGGTATCACGTGACTACCTACTAAAAATCCGCGATGAGGTGAAGCCACACGTGTTGATCCGCCGGTGCACGATGGATTACTGTACTGGACAATGGTAAATGTGGATGTTCCTTTTTTAACGAAGAAAACATCACACTAGTTTGACTGCTGTGGTCAGGAATCAAGTTGGTTGCAATTAATATTTATCTGTTTTAGATGCTAAAGAAAACAAGTAGATAAAAAAACCAAGTATGAAGGCGCAGAAAGACTTTAAACCTTGGTTTGCACTTCCAGCGTGGATTCCTCGGCTCCACCAGAGGCTGCATGTGGACGCTTTTGTACAAATGTTATTTCATTACTGCTTTAAGAGCTATTTACATCCAGCAGCGTTGAAATCACCATTCTGGTGATCATCACTGGTAGATTTAGTTGTTTGTATGATTTGCAGAGATCCCCCACAGTAACTGAACCCAATCACACATTCAAACAGGAAACAACGCATTTCATTTGAAACTGGAATGAACCATCTGTTTTGTCTGATTCGGAGGGACAATCATAAATAAACAGAGTGCCAGACGTTTTTGTTTTCATCACCATCCTGATTGTGGTTAGATGAGGCATATGCTCATTCAGTCCGCATGAACGAATGCTGTCGCTACGGCTACGGGAGCACATCGCCAAGCTGCTCCACGCTGATCGTTCTTCATAGAACAAACTGATAAAAATTATAAATACTAATAATTCTGCTGCAGGTGGAGCTTGTGTGTTTGTTTTAACCCTTACAGCCCTGACCTATTTTGGCGCGCGTGATCAAATCCAAATCAAATCAATGCTCCCACAGGGCACTGGGAGTACCTCGTGATGCCGTTTGGACTATCAAATGCTCCAGCAACCTTCCAGTGTCTTATTAACGATGTGCTCCGGGACATGTTAAATCATTTTGTTTTCGTCTATCTGGATGATATTCTAATTTTTTCTAGATCCACAGAGGAACACATTGAGCACGTCCGGCGGGTGTTAAAAAGACTGTTTGGAGAATCGTCTGTTTGTCAAAGTTGAGAAGTGTGAGTTTCATGTTTCGGCCACTACCTTCCTGGGATTCAATGTTACTACCGGGTGCATCAGTATGGACCCTGCCAAGGTCAATGCTGTCTCAGAATGGCCAACACCTACGGATCGTAAGTCTCTCCAACGTTTCTTAGGCTTTGCTAACTTTTAAAGAGGCTTCATTCAGAATTACAGTTCGGTGGCTGCTCCTCTCACTGCCCTCACCTCCACAAAGAACCGGTACTGCTGCACAGAGAGGGCGGAGGAGGCATTTCGAACACTGAAGGAAAGATTTGTCACCGCTCCCATTCTAATCCACCCTGACCCTGAGGTCCAGTTCATTGTCGAGGTTGACGCCTCAGATGTGGGGGTAGGGGCAGTCCTTTCTCAGAGGGCACAATCTGACAATAAACTTCACCCTTGTGCCTTTTTCTCCCGTCGTTTGAGCCCCACGGAGAGGTATTACGAGAGGTAACCGGGAACTGCTGGCAGAGAAGCTGTCATTAGAGGAGTGGCGGCACTGGCTCGAGGGTGCCAAACATCCACTTTTGGTCTGGACTGATCATAGAAATCTACCTCCAAACAGCCAAAAGACTCAACCCCCGTCAAGCCAGGTGGGCCATGTTCTTTGCTCGTTTCAATTTTCACCTTGCTTATCGTCCAGGGGTCAAGAACATAAAGCCGGACGCTCTATCCCGACGTTATGAACAGGAAGGAGCTTCCCCTACGGACGACACCATCCTGAGACTGGAGGTTTTCGCCAATGCTGTTACAATGGACATAGAGAATCAGGTGATAGCGGCCCAGGGAGATGGAGCTGCTCCTAGTAACTGTCCTGTGAATTGTTTATTTGTTCCAGTGTCAATGCGTAAGAGGGTTTTAGAGTGGGGTCATGCATCTAATTTGTCATGTCATCCAGGGGTTCATCGTACTGCTAAATTCACTTCCAGGAGGTTTTGGTGGTCTGACTTAAAGAGTGATGTACGTGACTTTGTATCTGCCTGCTCAGTCTGTGCCCAAGCCAAGGACTCCCACCAGCACCCTGCAGGTTTGCTGCAACCACTGCCCACACCGCATTGCCCATGGTCCCATATTTCATTACTGGTTTGCCTGTTTCTAATCATCACAATAGTATATTAACTGTTGTGGACAGATTTTCGAAAACCGTTCATTTCATTCCCCTGGTCCGGACCCCCCACCACCCCCCGTGTCATCGACGGAGGTGAAACCTATACGGTGCGTGCGATCTTGGACTGCCGTCGTCGGGGGAGGGGAGCCCTGTACCTCATCGACTGGGAGGGGTATGGACCAGAACATCGAAGCTGGGTCCCTTCAATGTTCATCCTGGACAGGTCCCTTATCAGGGTCTTTCACAAGGACCACCCATTGCCCAGGTGGTGAAAACGCCCGGAGGCGTTTCCTTGAGGGGGGGGTACTGTGATGATCTGCATCTGCTATGTTCTGTTGTGTCTTTTCCATACGCTCCTGACTGTGTCTTTTGTTTATTGTTTTTCAGTTCATGTACTTTCTGTTTTCTGTCACTGCCATGTTCGTTATTCTTTGCACCTGGTTTGTTCTCCCCTGATTGTTCTGTTTGCTCTTTAGCCAATCCGGGTTTAGTTCTTTCCCAGTGTTCTCACTTAGTTAATTAGTAAATTATCAGCTCCACCTGAACCTAGTTTTGCACCCTGGTCTATTTAAGCTCCTTCATTTCTGTTAAGCGCTGTTGCAGTGTAGTTTGTGGTTGTTCAAAGTTCCATGTTTGACCAATCGCTAATTCTTGACCGTTTCCCTTATGACCTTCGAGTTTTGCCTTGCCTTAATTGTGATTATCCGGATTTTGACCTTTGCCTGTTGTGACCACGATTTTGTCTTATATGCCCTGTGAAAGACCTGGACCTGTTTGATTGGATTACGTTTTTTGCCAGCCGTCTTTGTACCGTCTTTATCCTGATCTTCTGGTTTTGACCCCTGCCCTTTCCTGACATTGGATTAATTAAAGGTTTATTATTAATTGACACCTCGTCTCTCGCTCCTGGTTCCTTTGGAATCTGTAACACTATCGCGTCCAAACCTCCTGGATTGATTAGATTAGCTTTCGGATTGCTTTCTAATTGCTTTGCAATGAGACCAACCAGAAAGAGATCTCAGGTCTGGGAACATTTAGAACTGGTGCCGCCAAAGTAGATTTTAATTTCTAAGAAACCTATTTTCAAGCTCAAAATATTAAAAAAAATACTGCACATATCTCATGTTTAATTTGAAGGTGTTTGCTTTGTTCCCAGCACAGAAATCAACTCAACCCCAAACAGCAGAAATAAAGTCACAAAAACTGCACAACTGGACTCACCAGAAAAATGGAGGACACATGAGGGCGAACAACGTTTTCCATCAAGGTCTTCGACACCACAGGCAGACACACAGTGACTGAGGGATCAGACAAAAGGAGTGGATATTTAAGGATATTTAATTTCAAATAAAAAAAAACATAATTTCTCTGGTATGTCAGTTTCAACACATTAATATGTAATATCTATAGTATCACTGCTTTATAAATAAACAAGGAGTTTTCTAGGAAAAGAGAAGACCATCTTCGTAAACTTCAAAACCTGAGTCTAAAGTGTTCAGAACGCTCATACACAAGAACGATTTAGAGACATCAAGTGTCCATAAACAACATTTCTGTCCATGGATGCTAAAAATGGTTATTACAACAATCAGATCCACAATAAATACAATAGATGAAATATAAATTATGCATTGGAACATTCAAACAAAGACACAGCTGCATATATTCAGCTCGTTTTACAGAAACCCATTTCTCCTCTTGAGTTTAGAGTTTGTCTCATTTTTCTGCTAATTGTTTAGCAGTTAAGAAGAAGCTGTCCGTGGTTATCTGAACTGCTGTGTTCTGCCTCAGACTCTGACAATTACTTGAAATTAATTAGCTGAAAGTTCAAGATTTCAACAGTCTGCATTTCCCGTGTTGAAGAGGAAGACACACGTGTCCTTTTCCAGGAATTAATGAATCCAAATACCAAAATAAAGCTTTACAAAAATCAATTTGTACAAATGCCTTTTCTACAATTATCAGTCCAATTATAGCCCAACTTTAAGATAATTTAAAACATATTAAGCTTTAGCAATGTCTGAGAAATGCAGAATTGTAGTTCCCAACAAACTTGTCTTTAACTGACAACACTAATTACACTATTATTCACGATGACAAATATACAGCTTGTGATTATACCAGGAAAAGAAAATAGAAATGGAGAATACAGCAGAAAGTAGCAAGAGTGGAGAAGAATATAATGAAACAACCAATCAGTTGAACTAGTGTGTTACTGTATTAAATTAATAGGTCTGTTCATAATGAGGCTCATGTCTGCTTGCAGCAAAAATATCCTCCACTTAAAGAGACGTCAGGTTGTCTGTCACCATGAGTTTAAACCAGTGTGCCGCGGGGAATTATCTAATATCACCTAATTAACCCTTGTCACACATCTGCGCGGTAATAGTTCTGCTGTAAGTGTAATACTCTTCTATTTCAGTAGGTGGCAGCAGAGGGCTAAAGACAGTCGAGCTAAAGCTGCGTGACACGTGACAGAGACGAGCTGTGACGACAGCGAGACGATGACAGTGGTCGTCCTGTATCCATCACGTCTGTAGCGGCGCCTCGGCGCGCCCACAAAGACCTCCCCATCGGGGTCATCCGAGGTCGTCGGCACAACAAGTGTTCACCATGAAGGTTCGGAAGGAAGTCGACAAAATTTGCTTCAGAAGGGCAAATAGTTTGCCGGGTGGAGATAATTGTACACAAATGGTTCCCATTTTATCACCCTTCAGCCTAGGTTTTCGCAAAATGGATTTATCACCGGTTGGTCTGATCGTGTTTACACAATGAGCCACGAGTTCAGCATGTTTTTATACCCATTTATTTTACAGTAACATGCTAGTGTGTGCTTTCAACGGGTTTCTAGTGATTTTCCAATATTTGTGAGTAAAATGACGTTAACTTGATTTTTATTTTTCCGTGTATTTTTTTTGTTTGTTTTTTTGATCACCGACCTATAATCAAGAATGACTCAAATAAAATCAAGCTGTACCTGTATTTTATTTTATCATGTTTTGCTGTTGTGTCCTGTTATTGTTTCTGGTAAGTCTTGGGAACAGTACTTTCGCATTTTGAGTATTAACGGTATTTAAATGATCTCATGTGGGGCGGCAGCGCTGTCGCCGCACAACAAGGCAGTTCCAGGTTGGAGTCCCACTCTGTGTGGAGTTTGCATGTTCTCCCCATGTCTGCGTGGGTTCTCTCCGAGCAAACGGATGAAGAGGCGAGAAAATGAATGAATGAACGAATGAATGGATGGATGAACCAATTGTGTTTGTAAAATCTGTCTTATTATCCAGTAAATTGAATCAAGAAGTTTGAAACAGAGTTGATGACACACTGACCTGACAGAGAAGATATATTTAGGACACACAATGCAGCAGCGAGCAGCTCAGCCTCGCCTCAGATAGGACTACCAATCGATCTAAACAAGATTTAATTAATAAAAGAAGATGAACATTCAGAACTTAAATGTTTGCTGTATTTGATTGTCAGATTGCTAGCAGTAAAAAAAAAAAAAAAAACTTCATATTTAATTCAACCTTGACGCTCTGGGGACCATCAGTCTTGTCCTTCACGTCTTTAGAGCTCTTGACTATAATCTCATCGTCTGTGTGTGCTCTGTTATAGTATTACTGAAGCCATTCTGTGTGGCGCATGGCTCCAGTCCCACTCAGTTAAATTAGGATTGGCTCCAATGTGGCTAAATGTGCTAAGGCTCAGTGTCATTATGATGCCCATTGTCTCTACTGTTGCCACGGTGATAAATGAGCTGGCCACATTTAGTCCAGGAGCCAAAAAGTGTCTCACTCTAGTCTGCAAAATGAGTCATTGATCTAAAGCAGCACTTCAGCAAAAACTTGGTCTCTTGTTTCACTCCAGCCTCATTCGTTCCACGTCTTCCATTTGTTCATTATTCTCTCTTTTTGTTCTTCCTGTATTCTTCTACTCCAGCCTCTACTCTCTCCATTCATTCTCCATTCCTTTGTCCATTCCTCTCCTCGTAGCGCATCGAGGGCAGAGCGCTGTTTAAATTATCAGTCAGACATACTGTTGCCTTGAATGTGAGTATCTTCCATCAACTGCGGGGCTCGCAGCCAGAATCATATACAGTAAATCACATTTCAGTGAAACAAACAGAATTAGTCCGAGGCTTTGAGAAGAAACATGTTCCAATTAGAGATTCCCCAAATGGATTAGAACGTTTTTTATTGTTTTCAACACATTGGGAGCTGTTTTTTTTTTTTTTGTATCGTTATATTTTTTTGTAAATCCAATCGTTATAACAGGAGGGTGTAACCGTCTAATACTTTTAGCTGTTAAACTGAACCTTTAATATTCATCTTCCTACATCAGAGCATGATAAGCTTTTATCATGTTTTTGTATTTTTGTAAATTATAGAATCTTACAATCTATACGTATGTATATACTGTACTATATCCAGGTAATATGGTTGACTTGATATCTGTATTTTGAGGGGAGTTAAAATATACAGTATTTTCTGCACTATAAGGCGCACTGGATTATAAGGCGCAGCTTGAATGAATGGCCTATTCTTTTTTTTTTAATTCATACATAAGGTGTGCACTGGATTATAAAACGCACTGGATTATAAAACACACCTGAGAACTCATCTTCAATGAATGGTCTATCTTAAAACTTTTTTTCATATATAAGGCACTTTGGATTATAAGAAATTGAGAAAGTTTAAGGCTTTTAGGTGCACCTTATAGTGCGGAAACTACTGTATGCATGTACACTATGCCATTACAAACAGTAGCGGTGGATTCCAAAGCATGAATACAACCAGAGAGACTCCTCTTTTTGGACTTCATGAACTCTCTGCTTTGCTGTGTTTGCAAGAACTTTGAAATGTCTGATTATTTTATTGGGTTTGGCTGAAACACCAGCAAACCTGCTGTCACCGAGTCACTACGATTAATGTCTTCGTGCGGCGGGCAGCGCTCCTCGCTTCAATGGCCGACTGGTTGTCATCATGGGGGAGGTTACAGACTCGATGCCCTTTAGTGGAAAGACAGCCCATCACTGCGATTTATGCAAACAGCTGATGACATCTGGAAGCGTTTTCAAGTGAAACTGTTCATCACACACACACACTTTGACCTCTGATTGGATAGCGTCATGGGGAACGATGATTGGTCAAGGTCATAGTGAGATTATCAGTGTCAGACATCAGTGATAGCACTATACTGATGAAAAATCAGGGCCACTCTCAACTGGTTAATGTTAATAGCCTTATTACTGGTGAACTGGATCTACCAGTTTGAAGAGGCGCTTTCCTTTGAGCTGTTCTACCATTGGCTTGTGATTGCTGGTGAAACAAAAGAAAATAGATGGGTTTTCCATTCTTTTCTAACTTTCAAAAGTTTTCCTGTAATTGAGTTGACAGCCACGATAATGACTTAAACCCTCTTGTCTGTCTTTTTTTATTTGTAATTCTCAATTTTTTCCAACATTAAACGACATATACATCTGAAATACATTTCAAAGGTAAATAAATTCACATGCTTTATTTCCACATAGCATATTAATCAGGAAAAAAAGAATGTAACAATGACAGTGAATGATTGATAGAGAGAAGAGGCACAGAAAGATGTAGAGACAGTTAAGGAAAGCAGCAAAAAGGAACCCGGAGGAAATGAGACTGCAGCAGGGAATGGTGGTTATTTAGAGCACAGCAGCAGTAAAAGAAGTGGCATGAGATAGATTAAGGGAAGGAAACAGAAACGAAATGACAGTGAGATGGAAAATACATGCAAATGATCAGACAGAAATGCACAAAGACACAAAACAAGACAAAGAAAAGAGTCAGGCTGAGGTCAGATGAAGCTGAAGCTGAAGCTGAAGCAGTGAGGGACAGGTTGGTGATTAGTTTAAATCTGATAGTTACACTTATCACTATTACAGCAAGTACACTTTCTACATGTTGTATGATTGTTGTTTTAAAAAGAAAACTTTTGTTTAAATAAGCTTTTTTTTTTTAATAGTTGTTTACAGAAAAGTAATATTAAATGTTTTACGAATGCATTTATTCATGTCCTACAACACCTTAAACCCTGTTGCTTTTAATCAGCTTGTATCTTGAATAATAAAAAAAAAAAACTATCCAGGGAATTCATTTGTATACTAGAATGTGAGAAAAGCAGACACTCATATCAAATGAATAAATTCATTGTGTCCAGCTCACTAGTTTATTTTTTTTCTTATTTTATTTTGTGCAATTAGTGAAAAACCATGTTTGCAGCGCAGTTTGTGTCTAGAAAACATGTTTTGCTTTCTGTAAAAAATATCTGTGCATTTTCTGTATATGAAATTCTTAACTAGACTTAATAATTTAGAACAAGTGTGAAAATATGGCTTGTGAAAATATGGGAGTCAACAAACAGGATTTGTAAATGCATATTTTACGGCAAATAATCTGTAAAACCAAAATATTCTCAATTCCTTAGAAGACAGTAATGACAAAACAATAATAAATCATCAAAGGGATAATTTATTATTCCCAATTACTGTCACAGTCATGATGGAGGAACAGATCGTCATGTGAGTTGCCCCCCTTTAGCAAAACCCTGAAATGAATGAAACTCAAATTAGCTAATTTCTCTGAAAGTTTCTAACTTCAGTGTCTTTCTGCAGTTTACTGTAACAACTCTGAATCCTCTGCTTCATTAGGTTTAATGTTTTGTTCAGAAGAAGAAGGGATGAAAAAGAAAAATATACTTAATACATGTAACCTTGCCCCGAGTGTTTTTCAGTGAAGGAAGAAAGTTGGACAGAAGTTATGGAAATGTTTTTATAATTCTTGAAATTTAAAAAAAAAAAAAAATCATTGCTTCAAAATATGGGAGATACGTACATTAAATTTTGTTTTAAAAAAAAGTTTTTATTTATTAATTTATTTTAAGTTATGCCTGGAAAGCCTTATTTCAAATCCTTTTCACAGCGTGACCCTGAATTCAACTTGTAGTCAAGGGAATAAAACAAACCGAGACAAACAAACAAAACAAACATCCCTGACAAACGGTTCAACAGAAGCCTTTACTAAATATCCAGCCGTTCTTACAAAGCAGAGCCCATATAATGTGGAAGGGTGTATCTGGTAAGAGAATGGGCTGAAGATCATGTTCATCTACTGAAAGTTTAAGGTTTTCAAGGACTCCTTTGGCTATTGAGAAGACTATTTATTTATTTATTTATTTATTTATTAGACCTTTATTAGTCCCACAGCAGGGAAAATCGCATGATTGTGGGAGCAGAAGGGAGAGTTTGGGGTTATTACACACATAGTAATGTAAAAATATTGTAAAAAATACATACATGTTAACATATGTGACATATGATATACAGTACATATTAACATGATCTACATATTAACAATTTAGAATACAATTTACAATCGCTAATTCACATTGCCAACTACAAAATAGGCTATAAGCTACAAACTATGAGTGTTTTGTCAAAAATACACAAACATTAGAAATGCAATAAAATAAGTTTTATTTCAGTCTACTTCATTTACATGTTTTTGTTTTGTTTGTTATGATTAATTATTATCTTAGATTGCAAAACCTCCATAATATCCAAATTATGTGGTTCATTGAGTAGCATGACATAACGACAGTGTAAAAAGTTCATCAAATTAAAAGATTGTTTTATCTTTTTTCCTTTTTTTTAAAATGAAAAATAAAGAAGTGTGGTGGATGTAGCGGCACGACAAGTGACCCGCATGTCATCCACAGCTGTCTGTCAAATAAGCCATAGTTAGGCTTACACAAGGCTTTAATAACTAAGGTACATCATACTAGGACCACTAGGTAAAAAGAGTGTCAGATAGAGTGATGAGTCTGAAGCTAGAAATAGAAGGTGTGATGTTCAATGTTGTTAGTGGGTATGCCCCACAGGTAGGATGTGAGCTGGAGGAGAAGGAGAAATTCTGGTTGGACTTTGATGAAGTGATGCATGATACCTAGAAGTGAGAGAGTTGTCATTGGTGCAGACTTCAATGGACATGTTGGTGCAGGAAACAGAGGTGATGAGGAGGTGATGGGCAGGTTTGGTATCCAGGAGAGGAACGCAGAAGGACAGATGGTAGTTGACTTTGCAAAAAGGATGGAAATGGCTGTAGTGAATACTTTCTTCCAGAAGAGGCAGGAACATAGGGTGACCTATAAGAGTGGTGGTAGGAGCACACAGGTAGACTACATCTTGTGTAGACGATGTAACCTGAAGGAGATCAGTGACTGCAAAGTAGTGGTAGGCGAGAGTGTAGCCAAACAGCATAGGATGGTGGTGTGTAGGATGACTCTAGTGGTGAGGAAGATGAAGAGGGCAAAAGCAGAGCAGAAGACAAAATGGTGGGAGCTGAAAAAGGAAGAGTGTTGCATGACTTTTAGGAAGGAGTTAAGACGGGCTCTGGGTGGTCAGGAGGTGCTTCCAGATGACTGGACAACTACAGCTAATGTGATCAGGGAGACAGGTAGGAGAGTACTTGGTGTGTCATCTGGAAGGAAAGTAGATAAGGAGACTTGGTGGTGGAATGAGGAGGTACAGGAGTGTATACAAAGAAAGAGGTTAGCTAAGAAGAAGTGGGACACTGAGAGGACTGAGGAGAGTAGACAGGAGTACAGGGAGATGCAGCGTAAGGTGAAGGTAGAGGTAGCAAAGGCCAAACAAGAAGCTTATGATGACTTGTATGCTAGGTTGGACAGTAAGGAGGGAGAGACTGATCTATACAGGCTGGCAAGACAGAGAGACAGAGATGGGAAGGATGTGCAGCAGGTTAGGGTGATTAAGGATAGGGATGGAAGTCTATTGACAGGTGCCAGCAGTGTGATGGGAAGATGGAAAGAGTACTTTGAAGAGTTGATGAACGTGGAAAATGAGAGAGAACAAAGACTAGAAGAGGTGACTGTTGTGGACCAGGAAGTAGCAAAGATTAGCCAGGATGAAGTGAGGAGGGCACTGAAGAGGATGAAGAGTGGAAAGGCAGTCGGTCCTGATGATATACCTGTAGAGGTTTGGAAGTGTCTAGGAGAGGTGGCAGTAGAGTTTCTGACTGGGTTGTTCAACAGGATCTTAGATAGTGAGAAGATGCCTGAGGAGTGGAGGAGAAGTGTGCTGGTGCCCATTTTTAAGAACAAGGGAGACGTGCAGAGTTGTGGAAACTACAGAGGAATAAAGCTGATGAGCCATACAATGAAGTTATGGGAAAGAGTAGTGGAAGCTAGACTAAGGGCAGAAGTGAACATTTGTGAGCAGCAGTATGGTTTCATGCCAAAAAAGAGTACTACAGATGCAGTATTTGCTTTGAGGATGTTGATAGAGATGTACAGAGAAGGCCAGACGGAGCTGCATTGTGTTTTTGTAGATCTGGAGAAAGCTTATGACAGGGTGCCCAGAGAGGAACTGTGGTATTGTATGAGGAAGTCTTGAGTGGCAGAGAAGTATGTTAGAGCGGTGCAGGACATGTATGAGGACTGTAAGACAGTGGTGAGGTGTGCTGTAGGTGTGACAGAGGAGTTCAAGGTGGAGGTGGGACTGCATCAGGGATCAGCTCTGAGCCCCTCTGAGCCCCTTGTTCGCTATGGTGATGGACAGGCTGACAGACGAGGTTAGACGGGAATCTCCATGGACTATGATGTTTGCAGATGACATTGTGATCTGTAGTGAGAGTAGGGACGAGGTGGAGGAGAAGCTAGAGAGGTGGAGGTTTGTCCTGGAAAGGAGAGGGATGAAGGTTAGCCGCAGTAAGACAGAGTACATGTGTGTGAATGAGAGGGACCCAAGTGGAAGAGTGAGGTTACAGGGAGAAGAGATCAAGAAGGTGGAGGATTTTAAGTACTTAGGGTCAACAGTCCAGAGCAATGGAGAGTGTGGAAAAGAGGTGAAGAAGCGTGTCCAGGCAGGATGGAATGGGTGGAGAAAAGTGTCAGGTGTGATGTGTGATAGAAGAGTTTCAGCTAAAATGAAAGGAAAGGTGTACAAAACTGTGGTGAGACCAGCGATGTTGTTTGGTCTAGAGACAGTGTCACTGAGGAAAAGACAGGAGACAGAGCTGGAGGTAGAGATGAAGAATCTGAGGTTCTCTCTGGGAGTGACCAGGAAGGATAGGATCAGGAATGAGTACATCAGAGGGACAGCACATGTTAGAGGTTTTGGAGATAAAGTCAGAGAGGCCAGACTGAGATGGTTTGGACATGTCCAGAGGAGAGATAGTGAATATATTGGTAGAAGGATGCTGAGTTTTGAACTGCCAGGCAGGAGGCCTAGAGGAAGACCAAAGAGGAGGTTTACGGATGTAGTGAAAGAGGACATGAAGGTAGTTGGTGTGAGAGAAGAGGATGCAGAAGACAGGGTTAGATGGAGGACACTGATTCGCTGTGGTGACCCCTGAAGGGAAAAGCTAAAAGGAAAAGAAGAAGAAGATGATCATACTAGGACCACTAGGAGGCGCTTTGAACAAAAGCAAAAACATGTAGTTTAATGAAGAAATGGAGGGACATGTCCACAATCACCATCGTCTCGTCTACAAACATTCACCTTGTGGGTCTACTGGAGCCTGTCCCAGTTGGGCAAGCAGTGGGGTACACCCCTGATGAGATGCCAACTCATCTTGGGACTACATGAAAGACCAGCACACTCACACTCACGCCTATGGACAACTTGAATCATGGGAGTTTATTTTTTGATGTATTTATTGGGTTAATTTTTACACAGTCACTAATGCTGAAGAAATAACAGTAAAATTCACCTTCAAGTTTCATTCCTGTTGTCTGACCTCCTTCCTCACCCTCTGAGGGAGACCAATTAAAAGCTCTTCTAGCAGCACATTTTTGTTAATCTTGAAATTAGGAGCGTATACTATGCAGCAAATTCGGACAATTTACTCAACAAAATAGACATCTTACATGTTTTTTACATGTATATTTTTTTTTCTTCAGTCCTCTGTAGCAGAATCTGCCAATTTAAACTCAACATCTCTGCTTCAGGCCTGTGACAGATAAAGCCAGAAGAAAGAAGAATGTTTAAAGAGAATAGGATAGTTTCAAGTAAAACTTTAAATATTTAGAACAAGTTGTCACCTCACATACTCTGAAATTCAGTCGTTCTTTGAGAATTTACAATCGGTCTCTGAAGAAGAGGGGGAGGAGGAAGATCAGAGTGACAGCAACTAAAAATGAGAGAAGAGGAAGAGCAGAAGGAGTGAAGAAATGAGAGAAAAGCACAAAATTAAACTTGGAAATAAGATTAAAGCAGTGTTAAGATCAATTATGGATTTAGGGAATATGACTCATTTTCTGACTTACACCTACACATTTTTACATTTCTGAACATTTTTTTTGGTCGTCTGTGGAGTCTGTCAGGTCAGCAGCCTGATCTGACCGACTCCACAATTATCTATTGGCAAAACAATCCTGATCAAAAGATCAGCACCCTTCTGCTGGTGATGTGCACTGAATACTGTTCTCTGTGCCATTTGGAAGATGATGCACAAAACATTTCTGGAATCACAAGTAAGGCAGAGTTACATGGAGGATATTTACACTTATAGTTCTGGCAAACATCAAGTGTTGTATTTTTAGATTCTTCAACTTGTACAAGGCCCTGCGAGAAAGCCAAACCTTAATTTCAGAAACTATGAAACTATAGCCTCAGACACACTAATGTACGTGGTTACATAACCCATATCCTTTGAATAACTTATATGTCTGACTTTAACTGGAAATCAATACTAACTCTGCCATTAAAATTTCTTTTGAAGTGTTTCATTAAAAGGTCCACATGAGAGTAGAGTGCACTTTACTTGGCATTTTGTTTCATATGATTTAAAGCTAATAAATATGGAAGACAGAGACATTATTCTGCTTAGCTGTTTCGTGTCAAATCTCCTTACAGTTAGTGTTATTGCTGAAGCCGGACAAAGGTCAGAATTTTCAATTTAGATAAGGCAGCTTCAACAGGAATGCAAGAGTTACTGTATATCCTGAGCCATCAGGAAACTGAATGTACATTATTTATCGTGGGAATGCACTCATAAATCAAAGGCTCTTATCTTTGAAAGCATGTATCCTGTGCGTGTGTGTGCGTGTGTGTGTGTGTGTGTGTGTGCGTGCATGCGTGTGTGTGTGTGTGTATGTGACATATCATCAAGTTAAAGAGCATCAAAGGTTGCGTTTTTCAGGAGTTTGCATGCACGCCGACTGCACCATCAGACAAAATCAGACAGAAGCTTCTGTGGCCAAAACCATTCGGTGCTGGATTTCTGATGAAGGGATCTCAGGCTCGAGGTCTATAAGTGGGGGACTGATGCATCGCCCCGACAGATTGGACCCATTCGCTGCCAAAGAGCATGTTCGTGCTGATTTACAGTAACTGTTGGCCATTACTTTGACAGATTTTTGATATGAGGACTGTGCTAGGAATGAAAGTGGTGATGGATGAGAATCTAACCTTTGAAGGGAGGCATGAGTCCTCCCCTGTTTTGAGTGACTAATTGCAGAGTGAGTGTGTTCGCCACACGGCCCCAGAGGTCGATGGATCGATTCCATTTACTCAGCATTGTCCTGGCAAACATGTGCTTACTCAATTACAGCTCTACAATAAGAGACCAATTAAGGCAGGTGGGCCCAGTGAACTAGTGAGTGATGTAAATGAAGTGAACTGAATTCATAACCCAGAGGCTAATGGATTATAATAGTCCTTAGATAATTTAAAGAACTTTAAGAACTCTGGATCAGCAGCTCATTGCAACATGGAATTAAGGATATCCCTCATATTTATATTTGTCTGAGGCCTGAAAACCATTAAATACAAGCTTGCCTTGTATCATTAACCTGCTATAGTGAACGTGTCACCGTTAAGAATAAATTATAAGATAATGGAATCTGTCTTTAAAATAAAGATCAACACATTAAAATAAACATCAGATCATTCGTGCACCTTCTTGAGGAAGAGACAATTATAGTCGTCTCGTCTTCAGCTGCTTCGCTGAAGTACAGGTTGTGGCTGTTGCTGGAGTCTATCCAAACTAGCTACATGCAAGAGGTGGGGTACACCCTCAATCTGATGCCAGCTTATGGCAGGGCCACACGGAGGACAGAAAACCATACAAACTCACACTCACACCTGAGAATGATTTAAAGTGGTCAGTTCACGTAAACCTGCATGTTTTCAGAGATGGGAGGAAGCCAGAGAACTGGACAGAAGAACCTGGAGAGAAGCCACGCAGACACAGGGATAACAAGTCATTTCTGCATGGAAACACACCATGTGGAATGTAAACCGGGTCGTTCCTGCTGCGAGGCAACAACACTCCCCGCCTTACCGCTGCGCTGTCCAATAAGGTCAAAGTCAAGGTCAAATCTACCATATATGCACGACATACAGCACAGATGAAATTGCAGTCCTCTCAGACCCACAGTAAACAGGCAGTATAAAACAGGCAGTACAACACAGGCAGTACAACACAGGCAGTACAACTGGCAGTACAACACAAAGTATAAAACGAAACACAAAAGGACGGTAAACATCTCTACATAATCGCAATAATCACGCAAATGAAGTGTAATAATCATTCCCAAGAAATTATTTAGATACTGTAAAGAAAAGAGACTCATGGCCAGCATAAGAATCTATTAAATAATAAGTGTGTCACGACTCGGCTCAGGACCCGCCCCCAGTCTTGCGCTGGGTTTCCCGTGGTGCAGATCCCACACCTGTGTCCAATCTTCAGACACACCTGCCACCGTTTTACCCCTAATCAAGAACCATGAAGACTCTGCTTGAACACAGACCCAGTGTCAGATCCTCTGTGTAGATGCCTTGTTTGTCACCAGTTCATCCTGACTCCTACCTTGACCCCGGATTGTTATTGGACCCCGACCTGCCTGCCTGGACCCGTATTAGAACTCTGCTTTGTCCCGACCACGAACTCTGCCTCTCGGACTTGTACCTCTGCCTGCCTGTCTGTTTCCCCGTGAGTCCTGTCTGTATCCTCCCGTGTCCGCACGCTGCCCCACTCTGTTTCCCTGGACTCGTGCACCGGTTGTTCCCGTGCTTCTCTCGTGTGCCTTTGCTGAAATAAAGACTTTAGTTCAGACGCACCTGGTCTCCGCTCCTGTCTCGGCCCTGACAAAGTGTACATGTCCATTTTTGTCACTTACCTATCTAATAGGTAGGTATATAATATTAATGTGTGAGCTGAGGAATATAAGCAAAGGATCTTCAAAGCTATAATTGATGAATGAATGGAAAAGCAGGCTGGCCTCAGACCTAAACAATCACAGGCTTATTGATGATGTGCTCTACAGATGTGTTGACTCCAAGTTCATCAGAACAGGCCAATAATTTGCAAAAACTTTCTGTCTGTTTGTTGCTCCTTAATCTGTCATTCAGAGATGTCCCACAAAATGAACAATAAATGTAATAAAATTAATGAATCAAATAAAATTCTCCATCACAAAAAAAAACAATTGAGTTATCATTTCATCTGGGTTTTGTAAATACTCTAATGTATGTCACGTTCTGGACAGTTTACACTTGAAGCTAACAGAGAAATACATTCAATTTCAAACATACTCTGATAACCCATGCTTATATTACTGTTGCTGTTGTTGTGCTGTTGTTGCCCTGAGTTCAGTCTATGTGCATATTGAGCTGCTAGGGAGTTTGTGAGATTTGGAGGGGGGCCTGAGAGATGGTGAACGATCGGTGACTGGGAGTTTGCGTGAGTGTTCTGAGTGTAATTCTTGTGGGAGTAAGCCGAATAAAGCCCGCTAAAGAAGATGCTCGTGAGTTTCATCTTTGTGGACCATTAGACTACACCTGGGGTGTCACATTGGTGTCAGAAGCTCTAGATCTTGACTCCGCTTCATTATGAGTTTTCCAGAGTCCAGCGAGAGTAAATTATGGATGCCTACGATGTCAGCCAGGCAAAGGTAAAAAAGGACGCGTACAAATTCACAGCTGTTATGCCTGACTGCCAAAGTCAGCGACCCTGAGTCTCTGGAGGAGGGGTTCACCCCGCCTCACCTGCACCAGAGCACCACTGGCAGTCAGAGAGGGTCTCGTCGGATCCCCATTCCTGCAGTGATACTGAGGAAGATGGCGGCGCCCAGCGCAGTGTATTAGCGGAGAAAAGGTGTACACCCAGGTGCACACCCAGCACAGTGGATTGCCATGAAGATGGTGACACCCTGCATTGGGTTTCAATTGGCCCAAAGACTCTGAAATTCTCAGGCAAAGGCAACTGGGAGGTATACCAAGCACAATTTGAACTTTAAGCTACTGTGGCTGGCTGACCTGACACAACAAAAACCCTTCGGCTGGCACTGGCGCTGAGGAACTCGTGCGTGGCATGAGAACACTGATATCCCGGGCCCAACATCCCCTGATCTAGAGGTGTGGCCGTCCTGGTCATTGGTACCATAACTGCGATGCGGCCGATGGTCTGCAGGGAAACGGGGCTGGATCCGTGTAGCCCAGTCATCAAGGATCAAATTACCAAGAGGAAGCATGTATAAGATGAACAGTATTGGACAAAGAACTGAGTCTTGAGGAACTCCATCACTAACTATAGTGGACTAGGAGGAGTGATTATTAACGTTAATAAACGGTCAGTTAGATAGGACTTAAAATCACATCAGTGTTGATCCCTTAACCCTAATAACCTTAATCTTATATAAAATTAGGGCTGTCAGTTTAACGAGTTAATTAGATTAATTAATTACGCAGCAAATTAACACACTATAAAAATCAACGCAATTAATCGCGACTGGCAGGTCAATGCGCAGGCATTTTAATTTTGGCCCATTGAGGGACCTGTAGGCTGCAGTGACATCACTTCCTACCTGCGCCACTAGTCAAAAGCAGAGCGACTGACAACAGAGATGGACGCGACACAGGAGAGCGAGGCAAGCCCACTGGGACCTTTGGGGGGAAAGTTTATTTCTAAAAAGAACAAAGACGGGACTATCAACAGAAACGCAGTGATTTGAACCTTTTGATAAAGAGAATTTTCATCTCACTGAAGCAGTTCCAGCCTAACGTATCATTTAAATGTAAAATATGTGAAGGACAGAGTTGAACGTTAGCTTCTTACCCTTTTAAAGGAAAAGCCTGCTGGCATCTTGCTGTTTAGTTGCCTTATTTAGAGGCATGTTATACTGTTCATTTTGAATTGCTGTATTGAGTCAGCTTTAGTATTCATTTTGATTGACAGTCTGCTTATGTGCCTATTTGAGACTCAGCCTTATTTTATTTCTGAATTTTACTTTTTCTATTTTACTGTATTCGTATTTCGTATTCGTATTTTTTGAGAAATGCACCTGGCCTAATTGGTTTGCTGATGTGTTTGATGTTTTTTCTTTTGAATTTTGAATTTGATTCCCACTCCCGCTCCGGAGATGAGCTGACAGTGGGAGGTGTCAGCTCACCTCCGGAGCACTGCTGAGGCGCCCTTGAGCAAGGCGCCCTCCCCCTTACAAGGTGCTCATTTGGGCACACCACGAAGGAGCTGCCCGCCACTCTACCTCCTCTGCATGCGTATAGGCCCCATGTGTGTGTTTGTGTGTTCAGGGCCTGTACACACATATATATGCATGAAAAACATCACAAACTAACTACGGTGTACCACTACTTTCCCTGCTGGAGAGAGAGAGAGAGAAACGAGTGGCGATACAATTCCTTTTAATCCCTGCTGGTAAATAGCTCTGGATTGAACTGATATTTATTTGCTCAGAATCTCCAGCTCTGCTACTAACTCACCCTTTCTGTCCCTCCAACCCCCCCCCCAGGCCACCCTCGAATCACCGTGAGCACCTTGACAGTTTCAGCTTTGCCTTTTGTAATCTTGTCACATGAAAAATGTATGACACAATTCAAGTGTGATTTCCTGTTTTATTTTGAAAGAGGAGTTTTACATGTCAGCCCCTTGCGATTCACATCCCATATTCATTTCTTATCGTCTGTTTTGTCCTCTGGGTCCTTGTGTCTCTCTCTGTACTGACATATTCCCTGTCTGTAGCACTTTATTGTTGCATCTGTCTCATTTCTTCCTCCTAGTTTTCCCTATCGGTTACCTCTTCATTGTGATTGTGTGATTGTCTCCACCTGCATCTCATTGTCTCCCAGTCCCCATGAAACCTAGCTCACATTGTCGCCTTGTGTCTTTTCTTGGTTGTAGGATTGTTGTGTTTATGTGGACCTTTCCTCCCCAGATGTTCCAGAGTTCCTGTCTTCATGTTTTCTTTGTTTTCCTCCAACTTCTTTACAAACTCTTCAATGTTGGCCCCCTTCTTGTCTCATGTTCTGAACCCTTTTTTGGATCAATTCAATACTTTATGAAATTATTTTTTGGGGTGGTTGCTGAAGCCGATGCCACTTAAACGAAAACGTAATTCAAAAAACACAAGAGAAAAGAAGTTTCCGTTTCTTTGAATGTTTTTACTCTATTCTCTTGCTGTGACTACATTACTTCCAATGTCATCATAACTGTATGACAAATAGTATTCCTAACACAGAAACCCAGCAAACCTCTACATTGATGCTTGTTGATCTTGTACCAAAGTTACGTATTGCTCTCTTTTTTTCAATCAATCAATCAACTTTTATTTATGTAGCGCTTAAGCACATCTGAAGACATTTCAAAGCGCTTTACAGATAGAAAGCCAATAGTGCCTTCCAGAGCAAGCATAAGCGATGGTGGCGGGGAAAAACTCCCTCATTGAGGAAGAAACTCCGGGCAGGACCCAGGCTCTGGAGGGCGGTCATCCGCCTTGACCTGTTGGTTGAGAAAGAGAAATACACCGGGGACAGATTTTTGTAGAAGAAGAAAGAAGTGTACAGTGTACTTGCATAGGTTTAAAGACGCACCATACAGATGTCATCAGTCATTCCTCTCTGATGGGTTGAAAACACCCTAGATTTTGTCCCAGAGCATTCTATGGCTCTACCCTCTAAATTCAGAACCACCTTGATGGATCTCCTCATTGCTCACTCTTTGATCCCCAGTAGCTCTAATGATTTGTGCCCCTTTCATCCCGTAAATCCTACCCACTGACTCACCCAGCACACAGACTTTATGTCAAATACTCTTCCTCTAGTTCCTGGAAAACAGTGCTTTCTATTCTCTTCCATGTACTCCTATCAGGGCAATGTGAGTTTCAGCAGACTCAGTCACCTTGCTGACTCAATGATCATAGTAGTGATGATGTGATCTGCCTGTAGTTTCCAGGCCCTGGCATCGAAGAACAGACCAGACTCGTGGTTAAAGATGCAGTTTCTTTTCAACCCTGATGAATGTTATGGTCTGGTTGACAGCAGTCCCTTGATTATTATCACATTTTTTCCCCACTATTATTACTTTCCTCCTGGTGAGACGTGTTAAATTAATTAGAGGAAACTGTGACAAAAATATCTGTCAACACCCTTTCTTCAGTCCCACAACACTCTACTACAGCATTATTTTGGCTTCCTCCCACCTTCAAAAACATGCTGCTTTAGTGAATTGATCACTCCACATTGTCTGTGGGTGAGAGTGTGTACATGAGTGGTTGTTTGTCTTCCGCGTGGCCCTGTGATATGCTGGTTACACATCCAGGGTGTACCCCGCTTCTCGCCAATAGTCAGCTGAGATACCTACCAGAAATATGATTCGCAAAGTGATTGTGATTCGCAAAGTGTAAAAGAGGATGAAGATGAGACGATGACACAAATAACCATCAACATCCCACACCAGAGCGGTCTAGGTCCAGGTAGTCACCTGAGATGATCTGCTGTGGCGCCCTTGACAGAAAAACCCAAAAGAACTGCTGTTAATAATTCTTCCTCCTGCAATGAACAAAGAGATGTTAGTATGAAGAAAAAAGTCTCTCTCTTGTTGTAACTTGCTGCACTTGTTCCTGCTCAAGGGAATTAAAAAGGAAAATCACATCCGAATCTGGTTGTACAGACAGGTGAGAAGGTTAATCAACATTTTCTTACATGGAAAACACTCCTACATCATCTTCAGACATGCTGTGAATTTTTCTTTTTGGTGCAAAAACCTTAGTAGATATGATACATGAGTAAATACACTGTGGTCTGTACAAGAACAGAGCCGACACGTTTCAAAGTCATTCCACTGGACTTTAAGAAATTTTCAATGAGAGTTGAAAGACATTTCACCTCTCATCAAAGAAGCTTCTTCAGTTCTAGTGTTGGTTGGTCTTGTCTCACCTCTTAACCCTGTCAGTTGTGCTCAGTGCTATTCATCTTTCAATGACCATTGTCATGGTACCGATGTTCAGATCTTGGACAGAGAGGACAGATAGTTTGAAAGACGAGTAAAAGAAGCCATCCATCTCAAAGAGGAGAAGCTATCTTTGACTATTGGGGGGAGGGGGGTCTGCGCCATCATTGTTAGGGGGGGGGGGGGGGGGGAGACGGGTCTTGACAATGGTTGTTGGAATATGAATAGCACTGACCAATCGTCATCGGTTTAATAAGCTGAGACAAGACCAACGACCACTAGAACTGAAGAAGCCCCATGGATGAGAGGTGAAATGTCTTCAAGACACTTTCTTAGAAAGTCCAGTGAATTGACTTTAACAATTTTGGATAACTGTGACTTGGATAAATAAAGACCTACACAGACATCATGTTTGGAATGGGAGGAGAAAAGATGAGGGATATAATAGTTTTCCTTGAACAACTCTTACCTTTTTGTTCATTCAGCATCGGGTAAAAACTTTAAAAAGATATTAACACTGTATTTTTCTGTTTTTGTTGCCTGCCTTTTCCTGCAGTTTGGATTTCAGCCTTGTGTAATAAACTCTGTCTTAGATTCTTCACCATGTCTGTGTTGTGTTTGCATATTTTAACTAAAATATGATGTATTGGCAATAAATGAACTCTAAATACATACTTAGGAAGACCTTGCTTTTGTGGGTGCAGTTTTAAACAAATGTTAATTTGTTCAACGGTCCAAACATTTTTACAAAAGCTATGTGGAAAACAAAGTTGAGTAAAAGACAGACATAAATGCATGAAAGGTAAAATATTTAGAGAAACTGGACAAAAATAGAAACAAGACATTAAGCGCAAAACAGGAGGAAAGGATACATTTCTGTTTTCCTATTCCAGTTTGGATGCAGATGAAAACAGCTAAAACGAGGAGAAAAGAAAAGAATGTGTTCATATTTTATTCGATACCGGAGCATGTGACTAGAAATAAACGTAAAGGGTTGTTGGACAGACAGCCGGTGGAATGAGAAAAAAAAAAATTATTCCCACAGGGAATACGGTGCTTTAGCATCATACAGCAACTGCTGCAGTGTGGCCTGTAAATGGAAGCTTTTGAAACTGAATTCAGTAAAATGAATGCACATTCCTAAGGTGTAACTGAACAAAGAATGAAATTTAAATCTGATTAAAGTGATGTGGATGAGAGGAACCACAAAAACAGGTGAAATGCTTCCAGCTTTGGGATCAGCACATCTGAGTCTATACATATTCCATCCTATATAACTGGGAGAGCTTTGGTTTTATTTTTATTCAGCAGAATTTTAAAAAGTATATTTGAAAATAGCAGGTCTGGAACACAGAGCAGAGACAGAGATGAGGAGAGGAAGAACACACAGATATGCAACAATAATAATACGAGTTCATTCAACTTCTTCAAGAGACAATCGTCTCATCGTCAGCTGCTTATCCAAAATATGGGTGTTTAGACATACAGTAGAGAAAGAGAGGACTACTCAGGGCATCATGGGAAGTTATCCAGCAATCTAACCCCAACCCTAACCTTAAACCTAACCGTAACCCTAACCCCAAAACAAACCCCAGCCCTACCCCTAACTAACCCTAACCCTAACCTAACCCCAACTCTAACCCCAACTCTAACCCTGACCCCAAACCTATCCCTTACCCGTAACTCTACCCCTTGCCTTTAACTAAAACCCTAACCCCACCCCTAACCCCTAACTCTAACCCTACCCTTAACTCTAATGTGTCGCAAGCTTCATTAACTTATGGATTGAGAGGTAAGAAGAAAAGAAAGCCCTGTCTTCAATATGTCAATATAAAATTTCATATTCATTCCAAGTCTTCGTCACAACATGGAAAAAAATACTGGTTTTATCACATTACATTTAACTCATTTACATATCAGATCTTTGGTATGCAAATCATTCTAAATAAATGACCTTATCTGGACAACATTAAACTGGTCCTCATGTCACTACACTGGCTTCCTGTGAGTCAAAGGATACGATTAGGAATCAGACTCATGGTTTACAAACCACTGAAAACCTTGGCCAAAAATATATCCAGGACTTGTTTGTTCCGTGCGAAACATCAACACCCCTGAAGTCATCAGGACCAGGATTACCGTTTGTTCCCAGAAGCAAAACCAAACAAAATGAAGCAGTATTCAGTTATTCTGCTGCTCACCTGCGGAACAAACTTCCTGAATGCCTGCGGTCTGCTTAGACAGTCGGCTCATTTAAATCAGGCCTGAAAACATGATTGTGTTCTGCAGCTTGCTCTTGAATTTCTAAATAGTACCATTTAAATGCACTTTGAAATTACATTCTGTCTCCTATGATTACAATGTTTAATTTTATTTTAATGTTTATTCTTAATATAATTAATGTTTTTCCTTTTAGTCTGTAATTTTCTTAATATATTCTATGCTATTTGCAAAGCACTCTGAGTTGCCCTGTGTGTTACTGCTATACAAATAAATGTGCCTTCCTCACCTTAATTATAGCTTTACCCAAACAGGAATGTATTAAGCCTACTCTCACATGTAGAAACAGCATCTGCCTCCCAGAATAAAACTAATTGAGAGTTAGGGTCTATTTTGGATTTAGAAAGGACAGAAGAAGCTGATAATGTAATAAGTGGCCATCCATCTGTCCACCCATCCATCCATCCATCCATCCATCCATCCATACTTCCCTCTCCCCAGACACCTCCTCCAGCTTCTCCGGGGCCAACCAATAGATATAGTCCCTTCAGCGTGTCCTGGGTCTTCCTCGAGGTCTCATCCCGGTAGGACATGCCCGGAACACCTCCCCAGGGAGGCGTCCAGGAGGCATCCGGAACAGATGCCCATGTCATGTCTCTGGACAATTAAGCTTTCCTTTTCTTTGTTTTCATTTCCTAGCATGTCATATCATTCCAGATCCTGCCTCATCTACAATCAGTTCATTCCCTGGTGCCCATTTTTAAGAACAAGGGAGATGTGCAGAGTTGTGGCAACTACAGAGGAATAAAGCTGATGAGTCATACAATGAAGTTATGGGAAAGAGTAGTGGAAGCTAGACTAAGGGCAGAAGTGAACATTTGTGAGCAGCAGTATGGTTTCATGCCAAAAAAGAGTACTACAGATGCAGTATTTGCTTTGAGGATGTTGATAGAGAAGTACAGAGAAGGCCAGAGGGAGCTGCATTGTGTTTTTGTAGATCTGGAGAAAGCTTATGACAGGGTGCCCAGAGAGGAACTGTGGTATTGTATGAGGAAGTCTGGAGTGTCAGAGAAGTATGTGAGAGCGGTGCAGGACATGTATGAGGACTGTAAGACAGTGGTGAGGTGTGCTGTAGGTGTGACAGAGGAGTTCAAGGTGGAGGTGGGACTGCATCAGGGATCAGCTCTGAGCCCCTTCTTGTTCGCTATGGTGATGGACAGGCTGACAGACGAGGTTAGACAGGAATCTCCAAGGACTATGATGTTTGCAGATGACATTGTGATCTGCAGTGAGAGCAGGGAACAGGTGGAGGAGAAGCTAGAGAGGTGGAGGTTTGTCCTGGAAAGGAGAGGGATGAAGGTTAGCCGCAGTAAGACAGAGTACATGTGTGTGAATGAGAGGGACCCAAGTGGAAGAGTGAGGTTACAGGGAGAAGAGATCAAGAAGGTGGAGGATTTGAAGTACTTAGGGTCAACAGTCCAGAGCAATGGAGAGTGTGGAAAAGAGCTGAAGAAGCGTGTCCAGGCAGGATGGAACGGGTGGAGGAAAGTGTCAGGTGTGATGTGTGATAGAAGAGTTTCAGCTAAAATGAAAGGAAAGGTGTACAAAACTGTGGTGAGACCAGCGACGTTGTTTGGTCTAGAGACAGTGTCACTGAGGAAAAGACAGGACAGCTGGTGAATAGTGAATATATTGGTAGAAGGATGCTGAGTTTTGAACTGCCAGGCAGGAGGCCTAGAGGAAGACCAAAGAGGAGGTTTATGGATGTAGTGAAAGAGGACATGAAGGTAGTTGGTGTGAGAGAAGAGGATGCAGAAGACAGGGTTAGATGGAGGCCATTGATTCGCTGTGGCGACCCCTGAAGGGAAAAGCTGTAAGGAAAAGAAGAAGAAGGACGTTTTCAGTAAAGCGCGAACCACGTCTCCACCTCCCCATAGGCCATATGACAGTGCTAAAGACCTTCATCTGGGAACATCACCTCCTAGGGGTAGACTTTATTCCTTATCTGCGATAAAGGCCATGGAAAAGTACATTCAGGACTCACTGGCAGCCGGCCTTATTCATCCTTCCTCTTCTCCTGCGGATGCTGGGTTTTTCTTTGTAGAGAAGGACAAGACATTACGACCTTGTATTGACTACAGGGGTCTCAATGAGATCACAGTCAGAAACAGGTATCTGCTTCCACTCATCTCATTGGCCTTCAAGTTGTTACAGGAAGCTACTATTTTTACTAAGTTAGATTCAAGGAATGCCTACCATTTGGTTCGTATCAGGGAGGTGATGAGTGGAAGACCGCCTTTAATACTCCTAGTGGACATACCTGGTAATGCCCTTCGGACTAACTAATGCCCCTGCAGTATTTCAAAGTTTAGTTAATGATGTGCTTCGTGATATGCTCAATGTTTGTGTTTTTGTGTACCTCGATGATATTCTGATTTTTTCCAAGTCCAAACAGGAACATGTGATACATGTACATCAGGTCCTGCAGAGACTCTTGGAGAACCAGCTTTTTGTTAAAGCGGAAAAATGTGACTTTAATGTCTCTGAGGTCTCTTTTCTGGGTTTCATCATCGGTGTCGGTAGGATTTCGATGGACCCAGTCAAAACTGCAGCTGTAACAGCCTGGCCCACGCCTTCTTCCAGAAAGGAGTTACAGCGGTTCTTGGGCTTTGCATATTTCTATAGGAGATTTCTTCGCAATTATAGCTCTGTTGCTGCCCATCTCACGGCACTCACCTCTCAGAAGGTCTCTTTCAAGTGGTCCCAAGCCGCGGAGGAGGCTTTCGGGGAGTTAAAGGCAGGGTTTGCTTCCACTCCAATTTTGATCTTTCCAGACCCTGTCAGGCAATTTATTGTGGAAGTGGATGCTTCAGACTGGAGTGGGAGCAGTTCTGTCACAGTGGTCTGATGAGGATCAGAAGGTCCATCCCTGTGTCTTCTTCTCCTGTAAGTTGTTGACCGCCAAAAGAAACTATGACATTGGGAACCGGGATCTTTTGGCGGTGAAGTTGGCACTCGAGGAGTGGAGACACTGGCTGGAGGGAGTGGAGCAGCCTTTTATAGTTTGGACAGACCACAAAAACTTGGAATACATTCGATCTGCCAAACGGTTAAACTCTAGCCAAGCCAGGTGGGCACTGTTTTTCAATCGGTTTAACTTTTGCCTTTCATATCGACCAGGATCTAAGAACACCAAGCCCGACGCTCTCCCCTAGCAGTTCCAGTCAGATGACCATCCAGTTTCCCCTATAAACATTCTGCCCAAGACCTGTGTCGTGGGTGCCGTTACCTGGGAAGTGGAAGACCAGGTAAAGCGTTCCCTAAGAGAACAGCCTACATCAAGTGCATGTCCTGATAATCGTTTATTTGTCCCTGCTAGACTTCGCTCCCAGCTTCTGCAGTGGGATCATTGTTCATGACTGGCTTGCCACGCAGGGGTGAGACGCACATTGGCCTTGTTGCGACAGTGATACTGGTGGGCGTCTATGGAGAAGGACGCCAAAGAATTTATTGCTGCTTGCCCCACGTGTGCTCAGCACAAGAACTCTAATTGTCCAACCCCCGGACTTCTCCAACCTCTGCCTCTACCCCACCCCCCTTGGTCGCACATCTCTCTGGACTTTGTCACAGGACTTCCAGCCTCAGAGGGTAACACTGTTATTCTCACCATAATTGATAGGTTTTCTAAGTCTGCCCACCTTGTACTGCTTTCTAAATTGCCTTCTGCCAAAGAGACCGCAGAGATTTTACTTTTCAATGTATTCCGTCTGCACGGCATTCCCAGTGATGTGGTTTCCGACCGGGGACCACAATTCACTTCTCGTTTCTGGCACAAATTCTGCAGTCGGCTCGGGGCAAAGGTCAGTCTCTCTTCTGGTTCCCACCCACAGTCCAATGGCCAAGCCGAGAGAATGAATCAAGAGATGGAGACAGCACTGCGTTGCTTAGCTTCCCGGAACCCATCTTCTTCGTCTAAACAACTCCTGTGGGTGGAATATGCCCACATCACCCTGCCCAGCTCTGCCACCGGCCCCTCGCCTTTCCAGTGTGCCCAATGTTTTCAACCGCCACTCTTTCCTGAGCAGGAGTGAGAAGTCGGTGTCCCCTCGGTCCAGGCGTTTATTCGACGGTGCTGGCACACCTGGATGCAGGCCCGGAACACCCTTCTTTGTTCATTGGATCGTTACAGACTCTCGGCCAACCGTAAGCGCACACCAGCCCCACAATATGTCCCGGGTCAACGGGTCTGGCTATCTACATGGGACCTTCCCCTCCGGGTGGAATCAAGGAAGTTGGCTCCTAGGTTTGTGGGCCCGTTTCCCATCTCCAAGATGGTCAACCCTGTGGCCGTGCGTCTCCGTTTGCCCCGTTCCATGAGGATCCATCCCACCTTTCATGTCTCCAAGATTAAGCCGGTGAATGAGAGTTTGTTGCAGCCGCCTTCAGACCCCCACCACCCCCCGACTCATTGGTGGTGCCCCTGCCTACACAGTCCATCGCCTCCTCAGATCTCGGCGCCGTGGCAGAGGTGTCCAGTACCTGGTCGACTGGGAGGGGTACGGTCAAGATGAATGTTCTTGGGTCACAGCTCTGAGCATCCTGGACCCGGAAGTCATCAAGGAGTTCCATCGGGATCATCCTGACCAGCCTGGACGGATGTCAAGGGATGTCCATAGGGGTGGGGGGTTCTGTCATGTATCCTGACAATTAAGCTTTCCTTTTTGTTTTCTTGTCTAACATGTCATATCATTCCAGATCCTGCCTCATCTACAATTCCTCCACACACCTGCAGCCCCTCCCCAATCTGTCGCCACCCTTCAAATGCCAGCTCAGCCTTCTGCTCTCTGCCAGATTCTTTAGTGTTCTCCCTGACTCTCCAGCCTTTGATTCCTGCCTGTTATTCTGATTCCTGTTTTTGACCCAGCCTGTTTCCCGGACCCTGCCTTTCGTCGACCCCTCTTTGGATTTGTCTGCCTGGTTTTGGATTGCCTTCCTGTGTATGACCTCGACTGGTTTTTGGACTCTGCCTGTTCGTCTGTTGTTTGGTTTGTTGGACTGATTACCTGGTACCTGACCTCTGCCTGTATTATTAAACCTGTTCTAAGACCTTATTTGCCCGCTACTCTGTCGTGCTTATGGGTTCCCCTTGCCAGTCGTGTTCTAGCCCTGATAGCCCGAGCCACCTCAGCTGGCTCTGCTTGAGATGGAGGAGCAGCGGCTCTAGTCCGAGCTCCTCCCTGGTGACTGAGGTCATCACCCTATCTCTAAGAGTGCGCCAAGCCACTCTACAGAGGGAACTCAGTTCAGCCACTTCATTGATCTGGGATCAACGGGCGGGGATTAGAAACACCAGCCAGTCCCAGTTTGTCTCTCTCATCCATCATTATCATTTTCATTTTTATTATCAATTCTAAAGGTAATTTGTAGCTCATTTAAGGACTTTTGAATGGGTTTGCATCTTCTGAAAATATAATGTTCAACTTTTCATTTACATAAAAATACTTAAAAAATACTTAAGATATGCTGAAAACAATTCATTTAATCATGATCAACAAAAATAAAAGATTAAATCAGATTTATTACATCCTTATTAACACAAATGTAACAGTACAATATCTTACATATAAAGCAATCCAAATTACAAAAACATTATTCGGACCTCTGGTAACTTTACACAACTAATATAAGGTTAACCACAGGTGAGTCCGTTTAGTTGGAATGGTAAATTGAAAGCTAATGGACACAGATTTCTATTACATCTGAGACAACATTACACTCATGCTTGTATCGTTACATAAGTGTTAATGAAAAAGTAGAAAAAGGCAGTGATCAAAATGGAGTTAACAAAGGTTGACACAACATCTGAATCCAAACACGCTACTTAACTACAAAGAAAAATCCACAGGACTACAGTAACAGTCAGTGCCGCTCCACTGTCAAGAAGAAATGGAAATACATTCAATCAAATGATGAAATAGAGAAAAAGAAAGCTTCACATCAATGCTGCTTTCAATTTGAGAGAAAATGATGAAAAGGTTTTCTTTCAAATTAAATGTGGTTGAAATCTCAGAGACATCCAATGTCTTATGGGCATTAAAGTGTTGTGTTCTCTGAAGAGAAGACACAAGGTCTATAATTAGTTGGATATAAAACCATGATGAAAAGATTCCCAATGTTTTGAAATGTCAAAGACCAACAAATCACTGCTTTGCTGAGTAGTCTATAATCAATGTGGGCAGCATTTGGTTTCCAGTCGGAAACCCATCAACTCATAAATACATCACGATATATGAGAAATGGTTGAGTTTGTTTCTGTGCCTTATAGCTCCTAAAACTGTACCTTATAGTTTTTTCTGTCTCTGATTTCTGTCCCATGCAACATGCCCACATATTTTCCTTTTCAATCAACAGATTGTGTCTTTACACCACCTTGTTGGGTTTGTGTGATGCCTTACCTTCATTTGTTTTCATCGTACCTCATTTCTTGCTGCAATTGAATTGTCTCCTTCACATGTGAACTATTCTTCACTTGATGAGCAGCACAATGATACGGCAGAATGCATAAATTATAAAGAAGTTTCTGATTTATTAGAAATCAGAAATTAAGTATTTTACAGGAAAGTGATAAAAAGCTACAAGTACGAAAAAATTTTTTTATTTTTTTGCTGAAGTCATTTGCACTAAAGTGCATACAATATTTTTGTACCGTTTAGATGTTTTGTCATTTTGTAAAGACATCTGATGTTACCTCAGAAACAACTTACTGAAGAACCTTTTGGATGACGACGCCAAAGATGCTGCAGAGACAATTATGCCCCTCGGGGCCTGGGCTAGCAATCGCCTCAATCAACATTGAAGGCTTCTCCAGATGCAAGGCAGACATACTAGCGACAGTGGTGAAACGCTTCGACATAGTGTGCATGCAGTAAACTCACATCGGCCCACCCTGGCTGGAATGAAGCTGGTGGTGGAGATCCGTCACAGACAGTACGGGTCGGATCAGCCGCATAACAAACCTCACTATCCAAGAGGTTTGCACCAACACCACCGAAGGGCAAATGGAAACCATCACAGTTGCCCTCCCAAATGTCTTTTTCACTTCAATGTATAATCCTCCTCAAAGCCCATTCACCCACATCAAATTGCCAGACAGATGCAAGAGGAAATTCCCCATCAGCATCAGGGACTTCAATGCCCATAGCACATTGTGGGGCTATAAAGAAACCAACCAAGATGGAGATGCAGTCGAAACCTGGCTTGAGTCGAAACATTTGACCCTGACACATGTCAAACTCCCAAAATCCTTCCACCGTGCCAGATGGAAACGAGGATAGAACCAGACCTTGTCTGTGTGAGCAACAAACCAGCATCCAGAGCAGGGAAAGAGGACCTGGATCCCATCCCCCACACACAACACCAACCTATCACCACAAGCATCTGTTCCGTCCTTCAAGCAACAACTGTTCCCTTTCGTAGAAGGTTCAACCTTTGAAAAACTGACTGGCTGCCGTACCAACAGGAGATCATCGCCCCTCGACAGCTATACCAAGTTTACAGACCTGCTGAAAAGCTCAGTCAGACGAAATATCCCAGGAGGATGCTGGACAGAGTACGTCCCTGGCTTGTCAGAAACAAGCCTATCAAACAGCATACCACAAGGACCCTTTCTCCTCCACCATCACGGAACTCAGAGAGATCCTACTGAACAATATCAGGAAAGATCGCAGACAAGTATGGAAGGAGCTGATAGAAAACACTAACATGACCATGTGGGGGCGAAATAATGTATGGTCATGTCACACTTGAAATACAATTATGAAAACTTTTACAAATCCAGAGGAAACCGATGGCCACGTCAGTTCCGGCAGTAAGAATGTGATAGTGTGAAAACTGGATAGATAAGAGAAGGTCAGTGTGACATTATATTACATTATATGAGGGGTTGAAAAACAACAAACCCAATGTTTCCTGTTTTTCCCAACGAAAATACACACACACACACATACACACACACACACATACACACGAATGTATACTTGTGAGGTATAAAAGAGTTATGGGCTATGAGTTCAGTGCTGTTTTCCTGACTGATCTGATGTACTAACAATCAAATTAAAGAATTCTAGTTTTGGCTGTCAACCATTTTTCTGGCGTTCCTGAGTATTTATTTCAGTAGGGTTGTCCGCCCAACAGGGGCTATGAGTATTTTGACTGGTCTATGTGCAGACAAGGGTGAGCCTATGAGAGGCTGAGAAGTCCAGAAGTGGGACTTAGTGTTTTTACTTGGATTTTGAGTGAAAATCTAAGGCCCTTACTATTTCCAGCAGTGAAGTAGATTTATTTTGTGTGTATCTGTAGCCGAGCGTCGGCGTCAACGAATAGTGGCACAATTTGACTCCAAAATTCAGAAAAGGTACCAAGAGATACGTCTATCATCTATTGTGTCTCTATGAGCTAGGAGACAGTCTGAAGAGAAGAGACCGTAAGCTGATACAAAATAAATTATAATAAACAGCAGGTTCATAGAAGGAAATTAAGTAAAAACATAAGTATAATATACAGTAAGTATATATAATAAAGTACTCTAAAAGAAAATCTGGGAACTATAATTTGTGAAATAAAACAGAAAAAGGCTGCAGCCAAATATAACAATCACCTCATGCGAATGAATCTAAATTTAATAATCTGAATAAACAAAGCTTGGGATAAAACATAGAACAAACAATAAATTTTTGTTTTATGAGTGTGGAAAACTGCTTGGACGTCATAAGTGATATGGTGTAATCGAGTGTCTTGTGTGCTCAGCTCATGTGTGAGAAGAAAAGAAAGAACTTGTAGAGTTGGTTTGTGTGGAGAGTTCTGCATGATAGGAAAGTCAAGAGAGGAGTGGAAGTAAAACCAGGAAACAGACTGCAGGGTGAGGAGTCGGAGGACACAGACAGACAGACAGACAGACAGACAGACACTCATAAGAATACAAAATTATTTAAAATAACCACAGTACAATGCATTACATATTGCATGTGTACAGAACTCCTGTGTGGAGTGTGTTCTTACATAATGGAGAAAAATAAAAATGAAAATACATAAAGAAAAGTAAAACAAAACAAAAGCAAAGAAAAGATAAGAAAAGTAAAAAGATAAAACAAGAAAAAGAAAGAATTAGCACACATATCCCACTGAAATAAAATGGGCATATGAATGTATAAACTATATAAGTAATTGATATAAACTTTGTGATTATTCTTTCAGTGTCTGGTATACATCCTGTGTACACTATAGGGGTGCGCTGCTCGGAACGTAAGTGTCATACAAGCCACCCAGCTGAAATGAGGTCACCAAAAGTTAGTGTGTATTTGATAAGATCCAACCATATGTGTATTAAGTATTTAACCATTCCCAAAAACCATAAACAACATACAAAAATAGGTTGGAATGAGGTTGTTTTGGTGGGATCTGTGGTTGAAACATGTGGTATCTGTAGTCAATTTGCTGTCCTTTCGTACTTCCACGCCACACTGAGGCCGCTCCTCCCAAAGTGGTTTTCAAGATGCCTGGGCAGGTTTTTAATTATCTAGGTCATGGTTATCCAAAGCTGTTTAAATCAATCCACTGGACTTAAAGAAAGTTTCTTGAAAACAATTCAGCTCTCATCCAAGATGCTTTTTCAGTTGAGAACTAAAGAAGCTTTTTCATGATAGCTGAAAATAATTTTTGGCTGGCAGCACATCAGTTTCCATGTGCCACTCAAGCAACACCCAATAAGCCCAAGCCCAAAACGGTCACTTATTTTGTAGTATGCACAGATAGATTAGGTCTGTGAGGCTTTGTTCTGTGTATGTATGAGAGATTAATTCAATTGAAATGTATGTGTACGGAACATGGTTTCCCACTATGTTTTCTGGGCAGGACTTCACAGTGGTCATGATGAAAGAGAAATGAGATAAGACCAACAGAGTGGGTTCAAACACAGCCGTAGTAAATTGAACACACAAGTCATAGAGAAAAGCAGATTCCTTGTATCTTTATTTAAAACTTACATATTATGCTTTTTTTTTTTAATCATGTCATTCAGTTTCCGGATGTTCAGCTACACTGTATTTGAAATGTCTTGCCCCCAACTGATCCGCGGTCTTCAATATCTTTGATTGAATATTGATGAAACGCTCCATGTCAATCGGCGTGGCTCTGAGCTCCCTCTATCGATCACTACCAATCAATCAAATGCCACTGTCCGGAACTTTTTAACTTCGTTATGACGTATTTTGCTCTCATTTTTTACATGTTTATCTCTCTTGTTAATAACTGTTCATTTCTCTGCGCTGAGTATGGAGCTGCTTTCTCAGTCAGCCAAACGTGAGTCCGTGAACGTGGCTCTATTGAGTAAGCAGGAGATGGCTGATCATACTGAGACCACCAGTAAACATAGCAAACAATTTAAAACACATAATGTTTGCAAATGGGACAAAAATCAGTGGACATGACATTCGATGTTTGACAGGATGTAATTAAAGCTGTGATTCCCAACAGTCGTCACGGGCAATGAGAGATCACTAGCTAACAACGCCGTGGAGCAAAGCTAATGCAGTTTAAATGAATTGTTACCAGGAAAAGGTAGGACAAAGCGTATGAGTACTGTATACTGAACCGTTGGCTGTTGGGCGCCATCCCAAGGATGAATGTATCAATATAGCACTTTACTCATACTCATAAGAAACTGTAAGATAAGATAAGAAAATGCTCTCTCACTCGCTCTGTGTGTGTGTGTATGTGTGTGAAAATGTATCCACCCCTTGTCTTTCACAAGGCTAGTTAATGATTAATTCACCTCTTGATTTCTGCCTGGATTATTTCACATCCAGGGTTTATGTCAGTTGAACGTAACCCTTGACTGGTGACATTAAATATCTTCTTCTTCTTTTCCTTACAGCTTTTCCCTTCAGGGGTCACCACAGCGAATCAGTGTCCTCCATCTAACCCTGTCTTCTGCATCCTCTTCTCTCACACCAACTACCTTCATGTCCTCTTTCACTACATCCATAAACCTCCTCTTTGGTCTTCCTCTAGGCCTCCTGCCTGGCAGTTCAAAACTCAGCATCCTTCTACCAATATATTCACTATCTCTCCTCTGGACATGTCCAAACCATCTCAGTCTGGCCTCTCTGACTTTATCTCCAAAACCTCTAACATGTGCTGTCCCTCTGATGTACTCATTCCTGATCCTATCCTTCCTGGTCACTCCCAGAGAGAACCTCAGCATTTTCATCTCTGCTACCTCCAGCTCTGTCTCCTGTCTTTTCCTCAGTGACACTGTCTCTAGACCAAACAACATCGCTGGTCTCACCACAGTTTTGTACACCTTTCCTTTCATTTTAGCTGAAACTCTTCTATCATACATGACACCTGACACTTTTCTCCACCCGTTCCATCCTGTCTGTACACGTTTCTTCACCTCTTTTCCACACTCTCCATTGCTCTGGACTGTTGACCCTAAGTACTTCAAATCCTCCACCTTCTTGATCTCTTCTCCCTGTAACCTCACTCTTCCACTTGGGTCCCTCTCATTCACACACATGTACTCTGTCTTACTGCGGCTAACCTTCATTCCTCTCCTTTCCAGGACAAACCTCCACCTCTCTGGCTTCTCCTCCACCTCTTCCCTTCTCTCACTGCAGATCACAATGTCATCTGCAAACATCATAGTCCATGGAGATTCCTGTCTAACCTCGTCTGTCAGCCTGTCCATCACCATAGCAAACAAGAAGGGGCTCAGAGCTGATCCCTGATGCAGTCCCACCTCCACCTTGAACTCCTCTGTCACACCTACAGCACACCTCACCACTGTCTTACAGTCCTCATACATGTCCTGCACCGCTCTAACATACTTCTCTGACACTCCAGACTTCCTCATACAATACCACAGTTCCTCTCTGGGCACCCTGTCATAAGCTTTCTCCAGATCTACAAAAACACAATGCAGCTCCCTCTGGCCTTCTCTGTACTTCTCTATCAACATCCTCAAAGCAAATACTGCATCTGTAGTACTCTTTTTTGGCATGAAACCATACTGCTGCTCACAAATGTTCACTTCTGCCCTTAGTCTAGCTTCCACTACTCTTTCCCATAACTTCATTGTATGTCTCATCAGCTTTATTCCTCTGTAGTTGCCACAACTCTGCACATCTCTCTTGTTCTTAAAAATGGGCACCAGCACACTTCTCCTCCACTCCTCAGGCATCTTCTCACTATCTAAGATCCTGTTGAACAACCCAGTCAGAAACTCTACTGCCACCTCTCCTAGACACTTCCAAACCTCCACAGGTATATCATCAGGACCGACTGCCTTTCCACCTTCATCCTCTTCAGTGCCCTCCTCACTTTATCCTGACTGATCTTTGCTACTTCCTGGTCAACATCAGTCACCTCTTCTAGTCTTTGTTCTCTCTCATTTTCCACGTTCATCAACTCTTCAAAGTACTCTTTCCATCTTCCCATCACACTACTGACACCTGTCAATAGACTTCCATCCCTATCCTTAATCACCCTAACCTGCTGCACGTCCTTCCCATCTCTGTCTCTCTGTCTTGCCAACCTGTATAGATCAGTCTCTCCCTCCTTACTGTCCAACCTAGCATACAAGTCATCATAAGCTTCTTGTTTGGCCTTTGCTACCTCTACCTTCACCTTACGCTGCATCTCCCTGTACTCCTGTCTACTCTCCTCAGTCCTCTCAGTGTCCCACTTCTTCTTAGCTAACCTCTTTCTTTGTATACACTCCTGTACCTCCTCATTCCACCACCAAGTCCCCTTATCTACTTTCCTTCCACATGACACACCAAATACTCTCCTACCTGTCTCCCTGATCACAGCTGTAGCTGTCCAGTCATCTGGAAGCACCTCCTGACCACCCAGAGCCTGTCTTAACTCCTTCCTAAAAGTCATGCAACACTCTCTTTTCAGCTTCCACCATTTCATCTTCTGCTCTGTCTTTGCCCTCTTCATCTTCTTCACCACCAGAGTCATCCTACACACCACCATCCTATGCTGTTTGGCTACACTCTCTCCTACCACTACTTTGCAGTCACTGATCTCCTTCAGGTTACACCGTCTACACAAGATGTAGTCTACCTGTGTGCTCCTACCACCACTCTTATAGGTCACCCTATGTTCCTGCCTCTTCTGGAAGAAAGTATTATTAGGCTATAAAAAAAGGCTGAGGCTGTTTGTTAATGAGCGGTGTTGGTGCTTTGGCTACACGTATCTGTGTTTGCTATGGCGCTGAGGATACACCTTTATTGTGGAGCTAACTAGTTACCCAAATGCTAGTTGACTTCAACTGCTTGTGAAGAACTTTCAATGTGTAGCTCTGAGCCAGGTCATTACCACACAGTGCTACTGTAGCCTGAATGAACTCCACCTCCACGCCGCTACCTGGGTACACAATCAAATATGACTCAGGACAGGTCAATTCCTTCACGTTTATGACGTCACAAATGGCGCTCTAGTAAATACAATCGTTTTGATTCTGTCCGGGCCATGACTTTCTAAAATTCCAAATATTTATTGATACAGGAAACGTTTATTTACCAGATTGTAAGGGTTGGTAAGGTTAGGGAGGACCTCTATGTATAGGTAAAGACCTGAAAAAATGTGTATTTCATAATAGGACCCTATTATGGGGTCCTATTATGGGTTCTTATTATGAAAAATACATATATAGTTGAAGAACAAACATGCAGTTCCAAAATGTAGACGATGGAACTACATTTCCTGTCATTCACAATGTCCCAAAACTGATATTAACTTGCTGTCTAGTAAGCTTTAGATCCATTCAACTTTTACATTTTTCACACTTAATAAACGCTATACATTTGTGATAAACTGAACTTCCTGGACCTCAGTGGGGAGTGAAATTAAACCATCAGGTTTTTGTTTTTCTTTTGCTTCATTTTCCCTTTGTTTGTGTTTGTAAAACTGACGAGAGCAGCTCATTTAGATTCTTCAACCTTGTGTCTTGCAGCCATTGTAAATTTAATAGTGAAGATTATAATATTTTTTAGCAACTCGATGCTATTTTTTATTACCAATCCACCACCTGTGATAATAAAAATGAAAGTGTCAGCAATAGGAGCACATAACTACAAAGTCACGACAATTTTTGATATAATGTCGCTGTTCGAATACCATGACATTTAGTGGTGGGTTCAGTGGGTTCAGTTTACACTGAACCAATGAAGCTACTGTGGTGAAGTCCAAAAACTTAATTTTGATAGTGATTTAATTTATTGCATGACCTACTAAGAACTCAGAGGAGTAGGAGCCACTTCCTTCATTACAAGGTATGTCAGCTCAATTTATGAGAAATATGAATATTAAAATACCCTCAACTGCCAACAACCTCATAAGTGGAAAGACTTTTAAACCAAACTTTATTCTAGTTGGGTCATTTTTATTAAGTAAAAACTTTTTCCACCCAAACTCTTCATTTTCTCAGCTCAATCATCAAAAATAAATTTACTCAGTAACTCCATTTTTGAGCCTGTGATCCACGTCTCCAGACCAGTACAGTTGGAAGATGTCCTACTAGACATCTCCTGCTCATCAGCCCCTTTAACCATTCCTGATGAGCAGGTAATGGAAAGGTGATGCAAACTGTGACTCCGTGAGTCACAGTTTGCTTGAATGGCTGCAACATTCGCCCATTTATATCCTCAGGAGGATCAGTAATTGTAATGTTGGTGGTTTGATCACTGCGGTCTGCACATTTAAGAGTCCCTAAGCAAGACGGTAATCCTTGTTTTAGTCCCAAACAGAGGTCTGCTGGTGCATACACAATCGTGGGAATTGTTGTTGCTCTTTACAGCATGGATCCATCGGCGCCAAAGCTGACTTTAATGCACTTTTGTTGTCTAGCAGATTTGAAAACATTGCCATCATGAATACCACCCACATCTCTTTTTACTGATCTTTCTGGAAGAAAATCATTTTTCTAACATTTTGATATAAACTATTATAAGTACTATTTGATGTTGAAAATGTGAAACTGCTGCTATTTTTGTGAAATTCCTTTGTGAGTTTCTTTTCCTTGTATGGCTTGCAATGCCCTCTTTTTTATTAATGGAGAGAACAACTTCTCAGTTATCTTAAATTGAACTTAATTTGTCGCCACTTAGTTAAAAATGTTATGGCCAGAGTTTGTCACTGACCCTGACTCATAGATTCTGCTACTCGCAATATTGCATATTCATATGACCTATGACCTATGGCAGTGGATGTACAAACACACACACAAATGTCTTCCATGTCTGAAACACAGACGTGCTGACCCATCAGTTAGTGTCAGACAGGTGACAGGTAGTGGTGACATACTGAGACAAGAACGGCACCTAGTTTAATCACAGTAAGCGCACACACACACACACACACACACACACACACTCTGGGAAGAAAGGACATAACAAATTGAGCTACATGAGAGGAGGTGGGGGGGGGGGCAGTAAATGGATGGAGAAGGCAACATGACAGTGACATAGACGAAGTACCAAACAGGAAAGACGTGGGAGTTTCATGCTGAAGGACGGATGAGAGAAGACAAGTGGAAGCAGGGTGGGGAGAAGACAGAGGTATGATTCCCCCCTCCCCACTGAAGGGTGCCAGATGTTCTTGTGTCCAATGTCATGGACCTGTGTTCACACTGCCTTGTCTGTCATGAGCTTCTCACAAGTTTTGTATATACACGGTTAACATAGAGCAGATTTAACAAATATTAGATATCAAGCTATTGTCAAGCAATCAATCAACTTTTATTTACAGAGCATTGAATCACATCTGGAGACATTTCAAAGCGCTTAACAGACAGAAAGCTATCAGTGCCCTCCAGAGCGAGCATAAGCGACGGTGGTGGGGAAAGACTCCCTCATTGAGGAAGAAACTCCGGGCAGGACCCAGCCTCTGAAGGGCAGTCATCCGCCTTGACCTATTGGTTGGGAAAAAGAATTACACTGGGGATAGAGATAGGTCAAGCAAAGAGACAGAGAGAAAGTCCCTCCGTCCCACAGCCAAAACACTTCTTGGTGTCCGACGTGGCGAAAACCATGAAGTTAAAACCTCCCACTTTGGAATAGAAGAACAGGTTCAGAGCGTTATTGGTGTCTTTCCGGATCATGTACGCCCGTCTCCTGTGACACTACATGCTTTAACCTGGGTGATTCACATCCCAAAGACATCATCTCTATAGCTGTGACCGGCTGTGACCGTGACCAGTCTTTTGCTAGCATTTCGTTCTTTATAAATGGAGGTGTGTTTGATATAATCACCTCAGTGCTGACAAGGAGGAGAACAGGAGTAAAGGTGTTTTGCGTATAACTTCTAATTTCTCCACCACCTCGCCAACCTTAGCCGTACTGTCCAGAAACATCTCATTGCTCCATTCATAAAGTCTTCACGCTGCCGTACCCGATCAGTTCTCCCACTGCCAATGAGACCAATTCCTTCTATAATTAGTTCATAGAAAGTTTAAAAACGAATTAAAAATTGAAGACCAAAGCCAATGAAAGAAGATCCTTGAACTGACGTTTATTAGCTCAGTACCTGAACATCAATCAGACACCCCATCCTTTAAGACCAGCTAGATTATCAAGTGCAGAAGGTAAATTCTCATTGTAATAGTCCATTAACTCCTGAATGAGAGGGTGGGAGCAGCACTAGAGATCTAGGCAATTAAACTGTTGATGTATTCTGAGTTAACATCACTGATCCTGCAGGATTATCTGAAACGATGCAAGTGGAATGTTAGCGTTGAATAAAACATGCAATATGTAAAGATAGCAGAGCAAAAAGTCAAATATGTGTGGGCTGCCAAATTGGAATGTTGCGTCACGGAAACTTGACATAAATTTGAATATTCTGTGCATTTTGCAGTTACAATGCAGGCTTTTTGACACAACACAAATAGTTAGCAGAGAACCTACATGCTGGAGGAGTTTCCTGTAAATAAATAACACACATTTTCAACATTTTTGTCAGGATGTGTTGGAGCTCATCCCAGCTAACACTGGATGAGAGGACTTTACTGTCCTGTGAGGAATGACACATCAAAACCAAGACAATAATCACGTGGGTTCACGCTCAGGAGAAATTCATAGACACTAATTTATTCAGAATTGATTGTCGTAAGATCTCATTAGCGTGCATTCTTGTGTCTTTGACACACATTGTTTGACAGGGACGCACTATCATCAGACAACATAAATAAAAATGAAAAAAAACTATTGATGCTACCTTTTTCTGCAATATAATATTAGGAAAAATCTACCTCCATTCAACAAAAATATTCACAATTTATTTATTTCTGGAAATGGCCATCTCCCCACCTACAGTATATATTTGAATAAACTCACTTGAAAACCTCACCGTGTCACGTTTTAACTCCACCCACTACCTGCCCAACCAATCACAGCGCATCTGCCAGAAGGAATCACGTGAGCAATATGGTGTGGACGCTGTAAGCGGAACTTTTTCCATCCGGGGGGGGGGGGCGTCTCCCTGCGACCCAAAGTGTGTGTGACGCTGTGACGTTAGTGTGTGTGACCCGTGTCTACATGTGCGCACAGAATAGATGGAGTTAAAACTGGGTATTTTCTGACGTATAACAGCTCCACGTCGAAGATGCCTCGATAAACATGCTGACGGTTGGATATTTGTTCGTCTTTCTTTCTTTATGAGTCATAAAGTCATAAGTCTACTTATTTTGCAGCCACATATTTACAATGAACTTCATAAAATATCAACTGGATTATTACAAACTCAATTTCACCTCGTTTCATTGTGTTTTCTGTATCATAACCAGCACCTCTTGACATTTTCACAAGTGAAAAAATCTCATGAGCCAAGATGGCAGAAAAGTTCTACATCATTTTGCGTTTGTTAAAACATAGGTGTGTACTCATAGTTCTGTTGTTAGGATGGGCAGGTAGGGTCTGTAGGTAGGGAAAAGAATGGACTGTTGTATTTCTGTGTAATTAAGATTCATTCATTCATTCACTGTCACATTCGCTTCATCCGTGTGGCGGGTCGTGGAGCCAATCCCATGGATGAGGGCGTGAGGCGTGGCATCAGTGACTGTATAATTACTCTGATGTAAACTAATCATCATTACTTTTCTATTTTGTTGAATTTTGTTTTCATCTCATATTTTTTTCTCCCTACTTTCCTTGATGTAAGAATGGATCGCAAGAATCAGAACCAGCAAAACAATCTGCTTTATTTCTCTCAACTGGAAATAACATTCAGTTACTTTATAACCCAATTATCGGAGTGTGTGTGTGTGTGTGTGTGTGTGTGTGTGTGTGTGTGTGTGTGTGTGTGTGTGTGTGTGTGTGTGTCGTTCCCCTGACTTTTATTTCTTTCCCGTGATGCATAAACAACATGCCTTGGTGTTACACGGAGCCTTGGGTGAGGAAATCATCTGATTGCACTACATTTCCTTCTTCAGTCCTAATTGGATTTCTCCCTCTGCTTTTAGATTGCCATGTGTTTGATCTCCCCTTCATCCTCCTCCTCCTCCTCTTCCTCCTCAGCTTTTCCAGCCGTGTGTGGATCAGAGAAAGCGAGGATGAGGAGGAAGGGAATGAGGAAAAGGAGAGCGGTGTTCAGGCCACCGGTTGGTCTCTTGGGTGCTTTATATTCGTACCTTCATGCATGAGTCAAAATCCTGCTAAATGACTCAAATACAAAAAAAAAAGCTACAAAAGCAGATGTCTGATGGTATTTTACTGCAAATAAACAGTGTATATAAATTGCAAACTATCTTAAAAATCTATACAAAAATTCTGCAACAAAATTCTCACTAAATGAAAACCACAACCGTGTCTTTTCCAAAGTGACTGATAATTAGTCTGAGATTGTAAAATCTGTACATTGTAAAATAAAATATGCTGACTTAACTTAAAAAAAATGCATGCAAACTCATTGCCTTAAATGAATTAAGCTAAGTCAGTTAAATTTAGTTGAGCAACCTTAACTTGATCATTTTAAGTGGCCAATACTTAAAAGCTTTAAGCTCATGCAACTTAACAAATTTTAAGCCCTGAATAAAACAGGAAGAGAACAGCAGCAATATTTGGCCTTAAGGCAGAATGAATCAAAGTGTGGATCTTCTGGATTATTATTATGCAGGAAGACTCTTCAGGTTCTGATGATTTATGGTTGTTTATTACCTCACAATGATTGACAGTCTGACTGGCCCAGTCTCACACTGCGTGCTAAGTAAATATATGATAAATATATGAATGTATTAAGTTGTCCAACACAGTTAAAATAACTGACATTGAGAAACACAGTGCTGATATTTTAATACATAGACAACGTAGCATGTGTTATTCAGTGTTATTCACTTGAATGCTCCGTGTTCTTATCCTCATGCCTCCACTGGGGTTCTGTGGGACAGAGATTGATGGTTGTGTGAGTTGTTGTGTAACTCTGTACAACTAGGAGGCAACAAATCACGGAAAACCTGACCTGCTTCACACAGTAAGAACAGCTTGACTTGAGGGGAATCAAATTTCTATAACAATAACAATTGAATTATTTCCTGTTCCTAACTTTCAATCAGAGGATAGCACCGGATCAATCCAGCTGGTCAAACAACGCTGCATCACATTGTCCAAACCTGTGATCGTCCACCATCGCAGTCAACCATAGTGTGGTTTTAAATGTTTTCTGGAATTGTGTCCAATTCATAAAAATCTGCTCTTCAAATACAGTGGTACCTCTACTTACGAAATTAATTGGTTCTGGAAGAAATTTTGTAAGTAGAAAATTTTGTAAGTAGAGACGTGTTTTCCATGCAAACGCCCTAATCCGTTCCAAGCCCCCCAAAATTCAGACATAAATGTTTTATAAAGCATAAAAATGCATCTAAACATTTAACAAATACATGTTACAATTAGATTATTACACAATAAATGAGAGTTGTGCATAACGTAAAAAACAAAGAATAGAGTAAAGAATAAAAATGATGATCATTAACCTTTTAACTGCTGTCCTCATTGTTTTTTACCCTCTTTGGTTCATGCGCTCCTGCCTCACCATGAACAACAGAGTGAATTCCAGTCCTCCTTCTGAACTTCTCCAACCACCCACGCAATGCCTTAAACTCCTTAAACTTCCTTTTGTTGGGATGCCAGGATGCTAGGTAATAGCCAATGCCAGAGCAGCTATGAGAATGTTGCGTTCAGGAACCTGTGGGAGCTGTGAGTATCAGTCCATACTGTATTTTTACCTTTTGTAACTCAAAATTTCTTTCGTAACTAGAGGCAATATTTTCCTGTTGAGGCGTTTCGTAAGTAGAAAATTGCGTATGAAGAGACGTTCATAAGTAGAGGAACCATCTATGTGTGTACATCTATGTGTCACAAACGTTTTGATGATCGTTTTAAAATGAAGGGTCATATGCTGAGGTGTTTGCAGCACATTGTTTTACGTTTTTGGATCGAGTTTGGCCGTTAATGAAGCGTATGAGCCACACTTTACGTAAGGAACGCGTTCCACCTCGAATTGTGTCCATGCACAAGTCAAGACGAAGGCAACTGCCACATGACAGCTCTCCAACTTCACCAGCTCTGTTGTAAACCAACATATGCAGAGATTAAGTTTGTTTTAATGACTGAATTTGCAAACAGCTTTTTTTAAATGTTTGCTCAGTGTTGGTACTGATTCAGCCCACATCCTGTGATGTTTGAAGAGCCAAATGGGAACAGGACACTGATCAACTTTTCTAACCTTGTCGGTGTCATTGCTGTCGCTACAGATGTAATCTGTCGGTACACACTCCTCTCAAACACACTCATCTCATCCACCACGGATGTTCTCATCAATTTAATCCAGGTCATCTTTGATTACATGAGATTACACTCAATTCTTTCAGAAAGCACACACACACACACACACAAACCCACACACAACGTCAGTTACATAAACACTGATGACTGAACATTGGGTGTCCGTGTTCACATTTATGAACTCACAGACAAAAAAGGATGCCGCATATGAAGTTATTTTTTGTGTGTGTGTGTGTGTGGGCACACAAGCAGAAACACACACACACAATCTGAGTTCAACTTTGTGGCTACCAGTTTCTATAACCGTTAGTAATATATGATCAAATAAATAAATAAAGCAGTGAATTCCTCTGGTGTTGATCTGCGCTGTAGCCAGAGGATAAAAACAGAAACCAAAGGGCATAATTTATTGTGTGTGTTGGGTTGCGTGTGTGTGTGTGTGTGTGTGTGTGTGTGTGTTCATTGCCATAACCCTGTCAGTTATGACTCAAGAGTGTTGACATAATAATAAGCTCATCCTTCTCCCAAAGGCCCACACTTATATCATCATCCACTGGTGCAAATATGGAAATACAGCCAGTACCTTGGAGATAACAAGGATGTGTGTGTGTGTGTGTGTGTGTGTGTGTGTGTGTGTGTGTGTGTGTGTGTGTGTGTGTGTGTGTGTGTGTGTGTGTGTGTGTGTGTGTGTGTGTGTGTGTGTTCATACTCTGATGTTGTGATGTTCTGCCATTCAAAAGAGGGAATGGAGCACCAATCAATCAATCAATCAATCAATTGGTTTTTTTTGTGCAGGATGACTGACTCCGAGTAGCAGATTAAATTTTAATAGTTTACAAAGATTATGTATTCACTGCTCGGTGGACCTTATTCAAGGTGGGGAGGGGCGGGGGCAATTAAACCAACTGTACTGTGGTAACTCTACTTACTAAATGCCTCAACAGGAAAATATTGCCTCTAGTTACGAAAGAAATTTTGAGTTACAAAAGGTAAAAATACAGTATGGGCTGATACTCACAGCTCCCACAGGTTCCTGAACGCAACATTCTCATAGCTGCTCTGTCATTGGCTATTACCTAGCATCCTGGCATCCCATTGGCTAAGAGGGACCTCTGTGTGGAGCTAGATAGGTGTCTATGCAGCGTCCTCGTCATTCGGCCCTCGACCCATGAGGTGTTCTGATAGTTTTACGTAAATATATGAACTTTTAGAGTATTCACTATGGACCCCAAGAAAGTGACGGAGAAAAGAGGAAAAGAAAAGACGAAGAAAAGAGTTTTTTTGTCCGTACAAACAAAGCAAGAGATGATAGAAAAGCCTGAAAAAGGGATGCGTTTGGTTGATCTCTCCAAAGAATATGGCCGTAATGCATCTACAATCACCACGTTATTAAAACTAAAGGAAGTTTAAGGAGTTTAAGGCATGGCGTGGGTGGTTGGAGAAGTTCAGAAGGAGGACTGGAATTCACTCTGTTGTTCATGGTGAGGCAGGAGCGCATGAACCAAAGAGGGTAAAAAACAATGAGGACAGCAGTTAAAAGGTTAATGACCATCATTTTAATTCTTTACTCTTTGTTTTTTACGTTATTCACAACTCTCATTTATTGTGTAATAATCTAATTGTAACATGTATTTGTTACATGTTTTGATGCATTTTTATGCTTTATAAAACATTAATGTCTGAAATTTTGGGGACTTGGAACGGATTAGGGCATTTGCATGGAAAATGCGTCTCTACTTATGCACACTTTTGACCTATTTATTTTTAGACACTCTTAACTTTCATGCTCTCGTGGGCCACATAAAATGATGTTGCGGGCCACATTTGGCCCCCGGGCCTTGACTTTGACACATGTGATCTATGTGAAGAGATAGTTATTAGGCTGCGTTCAGACTGCAGGCAAATTGGATTCCAATCAGATTCCCTCTCATATCCGACTTTTAGCGCTGACTGTTTTTAGCTAGTGTCCAAATGGGATCTTGCTCTGTTCAGACTGGACCACATTAGCGGCCGATCTGACAGGTTACCGTAGCAACTATGTCCGGGCGTAGACGTCGTTCAGCGCTTATAATGTGTGAGGTCATATAATTGGGATGGCGGCAACAACAACAACGAACAGAGTTGGTTATTTTAGAGTACAGTGCACCCTCGCGCAATCAACGATTTTAACTCCACCTCATCGCGGATTTTTGGTAGGCAGTCACATGATACCGTACGCGCATTTTATTGGCTGACAGCATCCGGATGTGCACTCGTTCCGTCAGTCTCAGGCTTTTGTGAGACACAAAAGTGTTTTAAACAATCTATATATAGAGTGTGGGAAAAGGTAATACAGATAGAAGGTGGTTTAATATCAGTATGGGGAGGGTTCATAAACGTTTAAATTACTGTAAATAATAAGATAAATAGATCTCGATCGCAGATTCCTCATTTGCGTGTTGCTCCTGGAACGCATTGACCCCAAAGATCGAGGGCGTACTGTATTGGCAGCAGAGATGGACAGAGTACTTGACCCCAGTACTAAGAGTACCCTACAGTACCCCAGTAGTAAGAGTACAAATACTTCTGGTCAAAATTTACTCCGCTACAAGTAAGAGTAGCCCAGTCAATACATTACTTAAGTAAGAGTAAAAAAAGTACTTGCTTTTAAATGTACTTAAGTATTCAAGAGTAAATGCTTTTAAATGTACTTAAAGTAAGAGTAAGAGTAAATTCCTATTTTTTATCTTTGATGAGAATGGACCTGACTGAATTACTGTCATTTTACAATTTTATATATAGTACCTTGTATCTCTTGTTTCAGAGAAGACTCTTTGAAACCCCCTGCACTGATGTGCTTGCCTGTCGAACCATTATGTTATACTGTACCAAGCCTTCCCCAACATCTATAAAAATGGAAATAAAATTAATGGAGTCATCAAAGAGGACAATTATGTCATTTTCACATTTTATTAAACAATTACCCCCTTCCATACACACACAAGACCAAATGGAGCCATACAGGCCCGACCAACTCGTTTAACTGGGGACCAACTGGAACCCCTAAAGGACACACTGGTGGACTACTGGTGGAGAACCAGTGCTTTACAACAAACTAAATCTCTGCTTTCAACAACTCAATGTTTACAGGAAGGACATATCCCAGTACCACAATATTTGTCTCCCCCAGACTGTCTGTCTCCCCCCACCTGTCTGTCTGTCTGTCTGCCCCCCCCCCCCCCCCCAGTCTGTGTGTCTCTGTGGCCCTGTGTCGGCCAGTCTCTGTCAGTCTGTAGTTCTGTAAAATTAAGTGACAAGAGGTCTCTAGGTGTGACTTTTGTCAGTTTTTCTTCGGCAAACACAATAAGGATTTGAAAATGTACTTTTTCTTGTCTGAGTCCGCGTTGTCCTTTTTCACTTCTACAAACTCGAAGATATCGTTAAGATAAGGCCATGGGTTTTCTTCCTCCGCCTCATAAAACTCCAGCTCATCATGTTCATCAGATTCAACAGAGGCTTCTTCGGCAGTCGCCATTGCCACCGCGGTCTTGTTTTGAGCTGATTGGGTAGGGGATGACGTATTTCGGCTTTTACGTAAATCCCAGTTGAGGACGTGTACTGTGTACGAATGTGATTCTTCCCATGAATTGTATTTTGGACATGAAACAGTCAGAGAAGACCTGAGGGTAGACTAAGGACAGGCTGGAGGGATGATACCTCTCACCTGAGTTGGGATTGCCTTGTTGGTTCCACAGAGGAGCTGGAGAATTCTCCATTGAGCTGATGGATGGATGGATGGATGGATGGATAGATGGATGGATGGATGGATGGATGGATGGATGGATGGATGGATGGATGGATGGATGGATGGATGGATGGATTGATGGCAGTAACTAACTAGCATGATGAGAGAGGACAGCTTGGTTCTGATTCAGAATACACCACGAAAAAACCTGGTACTAATTAATTTTGGATTAAAGGTCCCGTATCATACTTAATAATATGGGACATTTTAATTAATGTCACACAGCTGCCAGATGTCCAACTACACTGCATTCAAAATGTCTTGCCCCAAACTGACCCGTGGTCTTCAGTATCTTTAATTGAAAATTGATGAAATGAGCTTCCAGTCCAAACGCTTCAATTATATGGGCTGGCCATCATATGTTAATGAGCTCACTCTGTCAAAGACTGCTACCCCTACAACCCCCACCACCACCACCACCACCACCACCAATTGTGGTTCACATGCCCTATGTCTACATATGATTGTGTCAAACTTTAAAGTTCCCATATTATGCTTTTTTTAAATTCATGTCATTCAGCTGCTATGTCAAACTACACTGGATTTGAAATGTCTTGCCCCAAACTGATCCATGGTCCTCAATATCGTTCAATGAATATTGATCACTGGCTAATAATACCAGGAGCTAAGCTAACGCAGTCTAATGAAATATGGGATGTAACCAGAGTGGTAAGACGAAACATATTGTATTCGTTAAGTATACTGTTAGCTGTTGCGCGAAGTCCCTACTTTATGTCCGTCCAGGACGGAGGACGAATGTATGAATATAGCACTTTACTCATTCTTCTAAGAAACTGTAAAGGAGATAAAAGTGTGCTGTGTGTGTGTGTGTGTGTGTGTGTGTGTGTGTGTGTGTGTGTGTGTGTGTGTGTGTGTGTGTGTGTGTGTGTGTGTGTGTGTGTGTGTTCATTGCTATAACCCTGTCAGTTTTGTGTGTGTGTGAATGTATCCACTCTTTGCCTCTCACAATGCTGGGAATGAGTGATAAGTTCCCCCTTATTTTCTGCCTGCATTATTTCACATGCAGGGTTTAGGTCAGTTGAACGTAACCTTTGACTGGTGACAGTGAATATCTGTTAGAATGTAAATAAAGGCTGAGGCTGTTTGTTAATGAGCGGTGTCGTCGCTTTGGATACACGCAGCTGTCAGATCACGTAGGAGAGCTACAGCTGCTTTTATTCATCAAAAACAGACAACAGTTCTGATTTGGTAGCATCCTCATCTGCTATGAAACTGGTTATGTGTTCACTATGACGCTGAGCATAGCCTTATGCGGACACACACACACACACACCAGACTGAAGCAGAGCTAACTAGTTAGCCAAATGCTAGCTGACTTCAACAGCTTGTGAGTGCATAGCTCTGAGCCAGGTCGTTTCCACACACTACTACCTTAGCCTGAACGCACACTCATTCTTGGGGATGACCACGTCCTTATCCGGGGGACATGTCAATCAATAATATGATTCAGGATACATCAATCACTCAGTAAATCACGCCGGGTGTGACATCACACACAGCGCTGTTATGAAATGGAGTGTATTCCTTGTGGACTTTGCATTTTTTCATGTATTTATTGATACAGGAAGCGTTTGTTTTCAAGATTCTAGAATTTGGTAGTGTTAGGGAGGACCTCTATGTAAATGTAGAGACCTGTAAAAATTGTGTTTTTCATAATAGGACCCCTATAACATTGGTAAAGCCAGAGTGCCAAATAAACTTTTCATCTACTTTGATTTAATACAAGTAACTGTGGGTTTCTTTATTAAGTTCACATATTGAAAACGAATCATTACGAATTCACTTAGGAAATGGTGACCCATTTAATAAGCAAGTAAATTTGAAGGACAGAAAAATCATAATTTAAATAATCATTTCTAAGAGAGAGAGAGTAGAAATGAGTCCTGACTTTTTCACTCAGTGGCTTCAGAAACAACTCCAAGAAATTACCAGAAGAGAGCAAAAATGAAAGTTCTGCCCATTGGACCACTGAGCATAGCTATATATTTTATGTTATGTTGTGGTGATTCTGAAAAATACTGTTCTCAATCTTATTAATTTACATGCAAAGAGGTTGTGTTTAAATTTTCACTCTTTTGGATCGTCCACTCTATTGCTCTACATCAACCAATGAATGAATGACAAAAACCAAAAACACTTTGTTGTATATACAGAAACAGAGACTTGCTGAGATTAAGATGAAGATGCTGAGGTTCTCTCTGGGAGTGACCAGGAAGGATAGGATCAGGAATGAGTACATCAGAGGGACAGCACATGTTAGAGGTTTTGGAGATAAAGTCAGAGAGACCAGACTGAGATGGTTTGGACATGCTATTTACGTCAAATGTTATTATGAGGTAAAAAGCTATTTTAAGGCTTTTGTTGTTCTTTTTATCAAACGATAATGGAATCTGACATGTTCAGCTGGTCTTACTACAGACTGGTAACACTCAGGGATGCTGAATGGAATGTTGTAACTGCTCTGTATGACTAAGGACTTCTAATGAACTGTTTTATGTGTTGCACTAGAAATGGTCCAAGTTCAGTCATTTGTTCACCTCTGCTCCCACCGATGTGCATGACAGTTCCTCCTTCAACTCTCAGTGATCCAGGATTTTCCAAATGTCTAATCTCTCTTAAATCTACAGAACACACTTGTAGAAGAAGAGACAACAAGAGATTATACAATCTCTGCTGCTCAAGGTGGCATGGTGGCATAGTGGCTAGCACTGTTGCCCCACAGCAGAAAGGTCATGGGTTCAAACCCCAGCATTTCCAACATGGCCTTTCTGTGTAGAGTTTGCATGTTCTCTCCGTGTCTGAATGGGTTTTATCTGGGTAGTCCGATTTCTCCCCAACATCATGAAAAACATGCATCGAAGGACCCTTAGGTCATGTTGGCCAACATGACCTAAAGGCAATAAAAGCTTCTTCTTCTTAATCCTCTACTCTAAGTTTCTTCACCATCAATCACAGGTTTAGTGGGATTTAAACCATGTGTGGAGCATCTTCTCAGCAGAAATATGTGGGGCAAAACGACCAGCTTTCTGACGTTGCAATGGGTTGACGATACAGTAATGTTATAAATTCTTAGTACTCTTCATTAAAACATAAGTAGAGAGGTCTTTGGTGATTGCATTGTGATTTGTGATGACTTAAATAGCTAGTTTACTGAAATTTATTGACCTTCATGAGCAGCTGAATACTTTAATCCCTGTTTTCGGCCGTCTTTTTATTGATCTATTTTGTTTTTTTGTTTTTTGTTTTTTAAAAGCACATTTATTCACAAAAAACACATTCCAAAATATTACCATTCACGTGAAATTCACATTCAAAAACAATTTCTGAAGAGATCTAGATTGTTTCTTGACACTGATGGTCAGACAAGGCTAGTTTGTAGAATTGACTTTGAATGTGAGCATACCCTCTGTGTGTTTTAATACATCTATTTCCTTGTCCACAACACATTTTTAGAATTTCGCAACAAATTATATCAGACTGAGGTGAAAAGATTCCATTTCTTTGAAGCCATTAACTGTATTTGAAAACAGAAGTCACTGTCTGTTTCTATCACCTGATGAATGAGATCATGTTTCGTATCTTTCTGTATGTATAAATACACCAGAACCACAAACTCAAAGAGAGGTCACATTAAAATAATGGTCCTTTGGAACAACATGCATTTGTTTTTGAAATAATGGGCTGCTGGATTAATGTCTTTCCAGTTCAATCATTCCTTCACTGCATATGCATGGATACCTCCATTATGTGTGTGCATATACTTATGCATACCTGTCTTTGTCTTCGTGTACATAGCAGACTGTCAATGTCACAAATGACTTTCCTGCTAATTAGAAATTATATCTAATCAAATGGAGACAGTCGGGAAGGAAAAGTCAGAAGCCAAATGTTCAAAAAACTTAATTCTCCAATTAAAATGTTCATTAAGACTGGCTTGTTTACTTGGTGATCTGTGACGAATGGCTGGCTGCTGTTGGTTAGATGTTTCCCAGCAGAACTAGAGTGTGTGTGACACAGAATAAAGACAGATCTGCTTTTCTTGACAGAGCAATCTGTCACAGAGGAGATATGGACCAGAAATCAGCAAGGCTGCAATGTGCATCTAAAGTGTATGTGTCAGATTGTAAACTGTGCTGGTGGAGAAGTGAATCCTCAGTGGCATATTAAAGCCATGTCCACGAGTAGCCGGATCTTTTTGAAAAACCACACAGAAAAAAAATTTGACGGAGTTATTGAATAAATTTCTATCCAAAAGTGCGTTGATCAACACTTTTATAAGCAGAATAACTCCGTAACAACTCCGAGAATGACAAGAAAGAGGAACGGGACATGTAGAAAATCACGCCGTTCCTCCTGGAGGACGACCGCCATCACAGAGTTCTCCACCAGGGGGCAGCGCAGAACTGGCGTCGCATCTTTGGCAAGGAACGTGAATGAATGAATGAACAAGTAAATATATATACAAAGTTTATGACTCAGAAAGAAGGAAACAGACGAACAAATATTCAGATGTCAAGCACGTTTATCAACGCATCTTCGACGTGGAGCCGAAAACAGCCGGTTTTAACTCCGTCCATTCTGTTTGTGTATGTAGGGACATGTCACACACACTGACGTCACAGCGGTTTTCGTCATAGGGAGACGCCCCCCAGATAGAAAAAATTTCAGTTACAGCATCCACACGACAACGCCTGCCCGGCGTTTTCAAAAAACTTCACTTTGGCTGGTGTTTTCAAAAGAGTTCCATTTTCATCCCGGGTATCTGCGTTGTCGTGTGGACGGAAGGCCTAACAGTAAGAAAAAAGTTTTGTTTTCAAAAAGATCCGGCTACCTGCGGACGGGGCCATTTTGCTTTGTAACTGTCATTGTTTTGGGTGAAAACCAGTTTGTTTGCTCTACAAATTACACTAAAAACTAATGATTCTGAGCTGTTGAAAGACATGTTTCCTCAAAAACTATGTTTAAAAGCACCTAAATGAACTAAATCAGTATTAAATCAGCTCCACACTCAAAACGCTGCCCTCAACTTTTGTGCTTGATATAAAGAACACAATGTTGTGGCTGTAACAATTTAGATTTTATTGACTAATCATATATGACAAATTTTGCTTTCAAAATGATGATTATATAAACAGCCACCCATCTTCTTCCTCATTTTCTTAATCTCTCAGGGATTTAGATATTCTAGTTGTCCCCCAGTCAAGCAACACCTTCCAGTTTCTTCTGGGTTAAACTTCTGATTATTTGGTTGTTTTTTTTAGAGGCATGTAGTGAAATGATAAATACTCAAGGTATTTCTGGATCAGATGTCAACCTTAACTGAACTCCACCATTGCAGAACTCATCCATCTTCAACTGGAGCATACAAAAGGTAAATTTCCCATTAAAATATTAATTAAATTTGACCCATCTATTCATTCATCTGTGACAAATTGCTTTGATAGCGCTGGACTTACCTCGACCGATTATCCTGCCGTTCTGACTCGTTGTGTGTTGCAATATGTAAATTGCACGAAGATGAAGTGCCACTTCCTCTCATTTGATATTAAATGTACCTTATGCCAAAAAATGTCCTCTCTTCCTTTTATACTGTAGGAAACACTTCACCGTGTGTACCATACGTCTGTCTTTGAAAAGTTTTGAACTGAAGTTTCATGAACCTTTTTCAAGTTGTTGAAGCAGTAACCTGCATTTTGAGTGCAGTAATGCCTCATTTGGTGCTGCTTTCTAAAATGAACATAATAGTAACCCATCACACATAAAGAACCTGCCTCATATTCTAATTTAAATTTAAAATAATTCAAATTTAAATAGAGAATATATTCTGAAATAATACCTTCACATCTCTGAGTTCATGCACTTTGTCAGAATTTTTTAAATTAACAATCTTTTGAATAATGGGTGGTGTAGCATAGACGTATGGGTCACCTGCTTGTTGGCTCAATATAACCAGGAGACAAGTCTGTACCACTCAGTTACTGGTCTACAATAAGCCTTTTCATTCTTTTGATGATGCTGTTACAGGATTTACTGAATTTCCATAGAGAGATTTATTGACGTCCCCTAAGATTTGACACATATAAATTACCCACAACAGAAGACTGAAAAATTACCCCCAGAAGGTTTCTCATGCTCCAAGGAATGAGAGGAGAGACCTGGTGGGGTAGAAAACAAATGCAGAGATCAGTGATGTGATATTTTCACACAATGAAGACTTTTCATCTGAGGATGAGGAGCTGACACATATTCAAATATTTCCATCAGCATTAAATAGTTTATTGATGAATCATTCATATTCACATCTGTGAATATGCATTTAATTTTTTTTTACATTGGGAATGTTAGACGGCAGTGGGAGAGACACCAGGAACCTGTGGAGGGGGATTCAGTCCATTACGGACTACGAGCCCCGTCCGCAGTCCTGCGACAGCTCCACCACTCTGCTGAATCAATTCAATGACTTCTTTGCGCGCTTTGAGGTAGACAACAGCATCCCGGCACAGAAGACTCCACCCCCTCCTGGCGGCCAGGTGTTGACACTTTCCCCGGACAGCGTGAGGCAAGTCCTCAGAAGGACCAATGCACAGAAAGCCCCAGGTCCTGACATTTTGTCGTGTCCTGAGAGACTGTGCTGATGAGCTCACAGATGTCTTCACAGACATCTTCAATATTTCCCTGAGCCAGGCTGTTGTCCCCACCTGTCTCAAAGCCACCACCATCATCTCAGTCCCAAAGAAGTTGCCCCCATCCGGCTTCAGCGACTACTGCCCAGTTGCACTCACTCCCATCCTCCTGAAGTGCTTCGAGCAGCTAGTCATGCAGCACATCAAGTCTGCCCTCCCTTCAACCCTGGACCCTTTTCAGTTTGCTTACTGGTCCAACCGCTCGACTGATGACGCCATCTCCATTGACTACACTCACCCCTCACCCACCTGGAGACCAAAGACTCATACGCCAGAATGCTGTTCATCGACTTCAGCTCAGCATTCAACACAATCGTCCCCCAGCAGCTCATCTATAAATTGGACCAGCTTGGACTCAACACCTCCATACGCAACTGGCTGCTGGACTTCCTGACAGGGAGACCACAGGCAGTTCGAGTTGGTAAAAACACCTCCAGCACCATCACTCTGAACACGGGAGCCCCCCAAGGATGTGTTCTGAGCCCCCTCCTCTTCACTCTGTTGACCCACAACTGCACACCAACTTTCAGCTCCAACTTCTTCGTCAAGTTTGCAGTGGGTCTGTGGTGGGTCTCATCAACAACAACGATGAGACAGCCTACAGAAATGAGGTGAGCCTCCTGGCTATGTGGTGCAAGGCCAACAATCTCCATCTGAATGTGGAGAACACAAAAGAGATTGTTGTGGACTTCAGGAGAACACGCACCCAGCATGCTCCACTAACGATCAACGGTGCTGCAGTGGAAAGGGTCAGCAGCACCAAGTCCTGGGTGTGCACATCTCCGAGGACCTGTCCTGGGACCGCAACACTGCATCACTGGCCAAAAAAGCCCAACAGCGCCTCTACTTCCTCTGCAAACTGAGGAGAGCAAGAGCCCCACCTCCATCATGCTCACCTTCTACAGAGGTACCATCGAGAGCATCCTGACCAGCTGCATCACAGTGTGCTACGGCGCCTGCACCGTTTCCTGCCGTTAGACCCTCCAGCGTGTCATGAGAGCAGCTGAAAAGATCACTGGTGTCTCTCTCCCTTCCCTTACAGACATTTATAACACCCGCCTCACCCACAAAGCCATCAGCATTGCAGGTAATCCCACCCCTCTCACAGCCTTTTCAGCCTGCTGCCATCAGGTAGGAGACTGCAGAGTCTGCGGGCCAGAACCAGCAGGCTCAAGGACAGTTTCTTTCACCAGGCGGTCAGGAGGCTCAACTCCCTCCCTGCTCTGCCCTCTGCCACAGCCCTGAACCCTACTCTCACTCTGCCCTGTTCTCCCCCCAACACCTGACTACCTATCTCTCTTTCCCCCCGTCAACTCGGGGACTACGCACATGTCACTTCCCCTAGGAGATTAGAGAGTGTATAGAGATGTTTACCACCCCTTGTGTTTCGTCTCATACTTTGTGCTGTACCGTTTGATGTACTGTCTGTGTTGTACTGCCCGTTGTACTGCCTGTTGTACTGCCTGTGTTGTCCTGCCTGTGTTGTACTGCCTGTGTTGTACTGCCTGTGTTGTACTGCCTGTTGTTCTGCCCGTGTTGTACTGCCTGTGTTGTACTGCCTGTTGTACTTCCTGTTGTTCTGCCCGTGTTGTACTGCCTGTTGTACCGCCTGTTTACCGTGGGTCAGAGAGGACTGCAATTTCATTTGTGCTGTATGCCATCATATATGGTACACTTGACAATAAAGCTGGCTTTGACTTTGACTTGACTTTGAGGTGCTAGCTCACCTCTTGAACACAGTCAAGGCAAGGCATCGCTCATTTGGGCATACCAAAGACAGAGCGGCCCGTCAATCTGCCTCCCATTGTTTAAAATGCTTGCCCACAACGCCTACGTGGGGGTGTGGGGGGGGGGGTCGTGTGTGGGTGGTTCAGGGGTCTGTACACACATATATGCATGTCTAAACATACTAACAAAACACCATGAAAAACTAATAATTTTGTAACCAATTATAAGAAGAAATGAAGTACTGTCACAGGGTGTGAACAGGACCCAAGTGCAGCACAAAGAGACAACACAGGAGTTAAGTTCAACAGTATTTATTTTCGGGCCAGGCGGAGTGGGAATCGAACCTGCATCTCCCAGGCTGCAGGCAGGCAGGTAACTGCTAGGCCAGCGGAGCACGCTGGAGACACAATGGATCCCTCCAGAGAAAGGGAGCAGGCAGGAGACGAGGTCAAGGGACAGAAGGCTAGTCAATTTACCGGGGTGGAACAGGAGGCAGAGTCGTTGGACAGGCGAGGGTCAGGTTTACCGGCACAGAGAGACGAGGCAGAATCCGTGGACGAAGGGCGGGTAGGTTGGCTGGGAAACAGACGAGAGGCAGAGTCCAGGGACGAAACAGGTCGTGATCGGGCAGGCAATCCGGAGTAGAACGCTGGAGAGTAGGACATGGGTCAATTACAATCTGGCAGAGACTGAGTGTGAGACGTGGGTTTACATACCGGACTGATTGCAGATGGGCTGTAGGTGTGGGTGATCAGCGGGAGGTGTGGTCAGGCTGGGAGGTGGGACAGTGGAAACTGTGGAGCAGACTGCAGGAACGGAGTGATCATGACAAGTACATTTCTTCTTCTAATTATATTCTCTAGGGGTAAAGTTAAAAAGTTTAAGGCATTTAGATTTGCATTATCTATGTGTCAAGTTTGTTATTTGGGTCATGTTGCTCTGATGTGTTGGGGTGTGGCAGGAGGCGGGGCCAAACTGGTGGATCTCCACACCTGTGCCTGATCGGACTGATTAGCCTGAGGCTTTTTTTAGCCAGTTTGTCCTCTGGTTATTTGCCAGGTTGTTTTGTACCTTTGCCTGTGTGTCTAGTTTATTGGATTTCTTGAGTTTAAGTTTGTTTCCTTGACTTTTGCTTTTCCTGATTAAACTATGGATGAAAACTTCTCTACCGCTGTCCTGCATATGGGTCCTAATCCTGCTCCTCGGGACGTTGATGATTAGTTGATGATTATGTATATCTTGGGGTCACCTTTAATTTCAATGGTAAATTCAACAAACCTTTAAATGTCCAATTTACTCGTGCCAACAGAGCAATGTTTCATTTGCTTTCAAATGCAAAGCATCTAGATCTACCCATCGATGTCACTTGTCAGCTTTTCTGTCAGTTAGTCCTACCCATTCTGACTTTCGGCTGTGACATATGGGGGGTCCATATTGACGTGTTTGCTCAAGGGCACCAGGACATTCAATGTAATTGACGTGTTTAGTAAAAAAAATAAAATCTTTGTCGTCATCTTCTTCTTCACAGTAGCTTCAGCTGGAGGATGGTGGGAGAGTTGTTTTTGCCACATAAAGATTTCTGATTCCGAGTTATTGATATTACTGATGTTTTTTTACAGCCTTTAGAAGAATAATTTGTGTAGGTTCTCAGTCATCCAGACCGAGGTAAATCAAGATCAACAAAAATAATGAACTGGACGGTTGGTTGAAGGTCGGTTGAAGACATTTCACCAAAGGTCCAGATTCTACTAGACCAGTTAGACCAGAAAACAAACGACTGAAAGCACCAGCACAAAGAGACTAGCTAGGAGTTGAAACACTCAGAAGGGGGTTGTCGCTGCCCACTCTCATGTGATCTGCACTCAGGTGTGAATGGTTGTTGTAGTTTCTGGGGACGAAGGTCAATGACTCATTGTGTGTGACTGACGGATAGTGTCTCAATCCTCCTCCTCGGTTCAGGGATCTCCTCAACTAACCTTCAGCAAGTCCAGTTGATTCTGATTTATTTTCATTTTGTTATTCGTGAAAAAGAAGAAAACTATATTTGTGTCAAAAAAGAGATTTATGCTGAAGACATTCTGACTATCCAGAACATTCTGAAGGGAAGTGGGTCAGCATTAGGAAAGGCAAGGCAATTAGTGGCTGCTGCTGTCAAGCATGGTTTTATAACAGCTTATACTCTCAGATCCATAATGGTCACGAAAATGAAAATGGGTACTAGACATGACTAATACCTACTTGAGCTGGGCATTAATGAGACATGGAGGATAAAGTGCAGAAATGGACAAAGTGGTAAAGGCAAAATGTAAGTCTGAAGATTTTAAATCGCAGAATCCAACTGAAGACACGAAAATTAAATATATCCAACAAGCCAAGTTGGATCCTATTGGCTCTTTAAGACTTGAATTCACCAGATTTGCTGTCTGCAGTAAGCTTCCTGTGAACTTGATCAAATGCATGAAGGTTAGTCTTACAATGTCTGTCTGCACCAAAGACAGGACGCTGCTGGTGGGGCTTTTAGTTTTGTTGTTAGAGATTAATAGTTTCGATCCATCCGTAAATAAATTGTGATAGCAAACAGTAAACATGGGGCAATTGAAAAATGGGGAATTCCTGATTGCGTGCAATTAATTAAGGTAATTTAATGTTTGGAACTCTCCCTTTTTGCAGCTCGATATCTGGAAGCATCTATGCTTTATTAATGGAGGGCAGCTGCAAAGTGGGTTTATTTGGTCGTTTATTATGATAAAACAATAAATGCCTCTTATTATTGTATTGTGTGCAGCAAAGACAAAGTAGATTCATACCTTTTAATGCATTTTTACACATCTATTTATAATGTAATAGTGGGAAATATCCAAGCAGGACATTATCAGGTGGCATCAGTCGACTTTGTCTTTGTGAAGATTAGGGTAATCCATTCTGCACACCTCTGTGTGTGCATGTGTGTCAGTGTGTGTGTGTGTGTGTGTGTGTGTGTGTGTGTGTGTGTGTGTGTGTGTGTGTGTGTGTGTGTGTGTGTGTGTGTGTGTGCACAAAGTTAAAACTGTAATTTCTCAGTTGCATTGTGTGCTGCCTCCAATGACATATAGGAACATGCATTTCATGAAGCCAGAGCTGAAGATATTAAGCTTCAGATTTTAGGTTCTACTAAAGAATCCACTGCAGGATGACAGCAGTTTGATTACACTTCATTTTATATTCAGGATCAACTGTGTTGTAAAGTGAAAATTGATAGCATTAATTATTTCCTCAAATGCTGAAGATAATCTGTTTTTAATTGTTGACAATGACATACAGCTTGAAGTTTGCATCCCATATGGTGTCAACATATTTTTTCCTTTCAGCGTGTTCACAAACATAGTTTAAACTAAATCTGAAGTCAAGGCAGGAGCAAAAAATAAAAAAAACTTTGTGGTATATTAAAAAACAACATTCCCTCAATAATTACTTACAGACATGAAACATTTTTAAAAAAAATTTCCGACAATGATGAAGATGATGCAGACGTTCTAATTAGGACCATGGATGTGGACTATTTACAGATAGCTGTAGATATAAGAGTTTGAGAAAAGGTGGTTTAATATCAGTATGTTAAGGGTTCATAACATTTAAATTACTGTAAATAATTAAATAGTTTGTCGCTATATCGCGGAATTTCATTTTTTGCGGGTGGTTCCTGGAATGCATTATTCGCGAGTAACAAGGGATTACTGTATACAGTGGTACCTGTACTTACGAAATTAATTGGTTCCAGAAGAAATTATGTAAGTAGGAAATTACGTAAGTAGAGACACGTTTTCCATGTTAATGCCCTAATCCGTTCCAAGCCCCCCAAAATTCAGACATAAATGTTTTATAAAGCATAAAAATGCATCAAAATGTAACAAATACATGTTACAATTAGATTATTACACAATAAATGAGAGTTGTGCATAACATAAAAAAGAATAAAAATGATGGTCATTTACCTTTTAACTGCTGTCCTCATTGTTTTTCTAAAGGAAATGGCCATAAACTGTGTCTTTCTTAAATTTTCATTGCTAAATCTTAAGCAATAAAAATTTAACCTTTAACATGCTGACACATCTGAATAAAGTGGTGTGATTGTGACAAAAAAAACAAAGATGTTTCTCCCATTGTTGTGTACCTGTAACCTGAAATGTTAACACGTTGCCTTTCTGCTGTATTGATGATTGAAGTCCTAAAGGTTGGGTTTGTCACTGGTTGTCAGCAGAGTCACGGTGCTGCTGCAGGTTTCCCTGATTCAGTAGTTCTTCAGTTAAGCCTGCAACCCATCAGTGTACAGTGTAGGCCACAGTAGAGAGGAAATAACCTCAGCCATCTAAATGCACACTTACTAGGATGTGTCGTCAAATGTCTAACAAGAAGGCTCAAATAGAGGAAAAACTCAACGACGCCCATCCATCTTCAGCATCTTTGTCCTAACGTCAGGTGTAACGTGTAAACAGCTCACTAAACAAGATGATATCTACATAATGGTAAAATGTTGTTTGTGTCCTCCTAATGCTTAACATTGTTTGTCCACCAGTTGTTCATTGATTATGAAAACAGATAGCTGTAAACGTATCCCATTAGATTAAATGAGTCATGGAGTCTTTGATTTCTTAAGTGTTTCCAAGTGGTACTACAAGATGTGAAACGCGTATTTGCGTTTCAAGACTACACTGCAGATTTTTAGTAGGTAGTCATGTGATATTGTACGCACATGCTATTGGCTGACAGAGGAATAAAGCTGATGAGCCATACAATGAAGTTATGGGAAAGAGTAGTGGAAGCTAGACTAAGGGCAGAAGTGAACATTTGTGGGCAGCAGTATGGTTTCATGCCAAAAAAGAGTACTACAGATGCAGTATTTGCTTTGAGGATGTTGATAGAGAAGTACAGAGAAGGCCAGAGGGAGCTGCATTGTGTTTTTGTAGATCTGGAGAAAGCTTATGATGCTTCTTGTACTCACTGCTGGTGAGTACTAGAAGCAGTATGAGTGCATAGGTGATGAACACATCCATTCAATTCAGTTTATAATTTGGTAGTGAGGTTCATTCGACGGTCTGTCTTTTACAGAGTAAACTGCTGAAACGAAAAGAAAAAAATCTCCTGATACACAAAAACAGTTTTGAGCACTTTCTGCACAACATGCATCACTGTAATATAGTTTCTGTAAACAAGTACATTTATCCATCTTCCAGAAGATGAAATCATTTTATATTTCTTCTACATTGTACTAATACTCTGCTCTCTCTGACTGAAGCTCATTCTTCCATCTGACTGTCTGGAATCCATTATTTATGGCTCGCTGATGGAAATCGTTGCGGAACGTTTGTTTCACTGTCTTCTAGGCCTCGTTGCTCTGAGTCATGTGTGAAACACAGCAAATGTGGACTCCATCCATGGACCTCTGAGGTGGAGCAGTAATTTGGGGGGTGATGGTTTTGGTCTTTAATCTGCAGAGCAGTGAAATGACAGCACAGATCTGTGTCAAAGAAATGTCTTCATTTTAGGAGGAAGGCAGAACCACATGACTGATTACATTGACATACTCAAACACTAAGCGCTTCATCCACCAGGTGAACCTGTTTAGTGGTTCGGATCAATTGGGCGGGGCTTCGAAACATCAGCGAGTGTTAGAATGAATGAAACAGCGCGGTACGCTGCTTATCGTGTCAAAACCGTCTGGATTGATCAGATTAGGGTTCGGATTGCTGACAGTTTGCTTTCTCATTGCTTTACAGTGAAACCAACCAGAAAGAGATCTCAAGTCTGGGAACATTTAGAACTGGTGCCGCCGAACAAAGTAGATTTTAATTTCTGAGAAATTTATTTTCAGGCTCTGTTGTTCACACAGCAGAAAAGAATAAACCACACACACGTCATTTTAATTGCAGGTGAAGTGTTTGCTTTGTTGTAGCACCTGACGTACAGTAACAACACGTCATCAGTGATGAGGCGTTACCGATCCAGAGGTGAGGATGACGGCGATGGTGCTGCTGTGGTGACGTCTCGGAATGAAGACTTTTTTTTCCAGTAGCTTTAATCCTCCTATGTAACTCACTCACACAAACACATGTAAATATTTATGTTACATAGACATGAACACGTAATCTATATCTCATTGCTTTATTACACTGCAAGGAGCAACGATCATAAAACAATTCCCTATAAGGCTACAATATAGCAAGCAAAAAGTAACACATTAAATTAAATTATTCATTCATTCATTCATTCGTTCATTTATTCATCTTCTGCCGCTTCATCCCACGGGGTGAAGCGGCAGAAGATGTCACAGGGAGCTGGAGCCTAACTCAGCTGGCATAATTTAATATAATTTAATTAATATAAAATTTAATATAAATTAAATAAAATTTAATTTCATCTAATTTTAATAAAATATTAAATTATAATAAAATGTAATATTAATTAAATTATATTAGGTTTTATTCAGAAAATATATGCAATAGAAGAAATGTGAAAGCACTGTTTTCTGGGCTCATTGAGCGTTATGTGGTTGCAGTACAGTCATCCTGCCAAAGGGGGCGCCCACGTTCCTCATCGTCACGCCCCCTCCACACAGCAGCCCTGCAGGTCCTGGAAGGACACGAAAACAAAAGTATCCATAACCAAAACCATAACAACGTGTTGACTAATGCACCGTAAAATAAGTCTGCCCCTGCTAATGCACATGTGCACTGTCATTAAAATCTAGCAGCGGACATGGGTAAATGGGGAAATTTACATATAATCTCATAAACGTCTCTCAGAGGCCTTCGCTTTATCAATGAAAACGTGCCCTATCGCCTATCATGGTGCACGTGTGAAGTCAAATCTCTCTCAGTACTTTGTGAGAAAATTTTCTGATAAGTGAAATTTTGATTGATCGACTCACTCCGGAATATAGAGTGAATATTAGGATGACGCTGCTTTAGGCTGGTGGCTATCAGCGCTCACTCTGAATCTAAATTTAAGTTTCCTCCGAATAGGGATTGATTAGGTGGATAAATCAATGTGGACCCCTTTGGTCCTCAAAAGAGCAATAAAAATAATAAAGTATTAATGAAAATAATGTCATGGCAATCATTTCAATAGTTGTCAACTTAAAGCTCTAAAAAAGAAAAAGAAAATCAGTGAGTGTGGTAGACTGACAGACCCCTACAGAAGATGTTACCTGCTTGTTTTAAGAACTCTTCAGCATGAAGCAAAAATGATCTTCATTGGTTTGTCATGTGATATCTGAAGCTGACGGTTCACTGGAAGCAGAAACGTGACGGATGGGAAGATGGACGAAACAACTGATTTCTGGAGGCACCAGTTTTTCAGATCAGGACAGTCTCACGTGTAGCCGTATTGTTTTAGGCTCGGTGGTAATCAGTTCTTCTTCTTGTGGTTATAGGTGAGACAAACATCTGCATCATTCACCTGAGACTGTTTTCGTATAATTTAAACATTTATGGACCCTTCCCATGATGATATTAAACCACTTTAGAAGTTGCAGCAGGTTTGGAAGGCATTGGAAGGGTTTCACAAAGCATAATGACCAGCCACACATGGTAATATCCACAGTCACAAGCCTCAGTATTAGGCATATCATTTCATGCACTAAACATTTCAGTTTTCATATTTTTCAGTATGGGGCTGACAGTTCAAATTATTTGTATTAACACTTTGAGTTACCTGGAGTTTATTTCCTGGTGCAGCAAAGGCGTGGTCAGGGACTGGGTTCTGATAGGCTGCTACCAGCCTTATTGGACTGGACCACAGCATGCTGTGTCAGTGGGGGAGATCTGGGGATTTGCATGGAGTTTTGGGCAATTAAAATATAGTTGCCATTTTATTTCCCCCAATGTCTTAATTTTTAGTTTGACCTACTAGTAATTAAGTTCCTCTGTTTGATTGTTTGGGAGGTCAGATTGTAGGTAAAAAAGACAGGAGGTTCTTTTCAGACAGAGTGGGGGGGTTTATGCTATTAGAAAAACAAGCTGAGAAACTGGGTGATATTTTTCTCTTTTTCGGGTGAGAAAGGTCAACGCGTGAAGCAGACGAAGCCAATAACCTGGACAAAGTGTACGACCACGTGTTAAATAAGGTAAATTTTAAGTCACATCTGTGCATATTCTAGTGACGTTTATTAAGCTTTTTATTTATGAATATTAATTATTAAATGCTGTTACTACCAGATAATTAATGGGTAGTAGAAACGCTAATAGAAAAGGAGTAATTAGATATTTTACATAGTTACAGGAATTTACACTGTATCACAAGCAGCAGCACATGTCATTGTCCAAAATGTGAATGTTTAAATGTGAAAAAAATGTTACGTCTGAAAGTTGTCTCTCTCTCTCTCTCCGTCTCTTTTACTTGACCTATCTCTTTCCCCATTGCATTTCTCTTTCCCAACCAACAGGTCAAGGCGGATAACCCCCCTCCAGAGCCTGGGTCCTGCCCGGAGTTTCTTCCTCAATGAGGGAGTTTTTCCCCCACCACCGTCGCTTATGTTTGCTCTGGAGGGCTTTGTTGGCTTTCTATCTGTAAAGCACTTTGAAATGTCTTTAGATATGATTTAGCGCTATATAAATAAAAGTTGATTGATTGATTGATTGATTGATTGATTGATTGATTTATTGAATGATATATGTGTTATTACTTCCAGAACAGGACCCTAAGCCAGGCCACAACTAGACCTCACCGATCTCATGAAGAACAAGATTTTAGTCTTTTTCATTTCAAGTGGGCCAAATTACTTGTATTAAAAGTAAAGTAATGGAAATTGCTGCTGTAATTTGATTCTTTTAATAAGCCATGTAATTTGCTATGATCCAAGGTTTTGAACCAATGTGATACTGGTGTGAGGCCACAGCGTGCACTTCTGATGTTGCTCACAGTGGTCCATAGTGAGGAAGAATGTGTTTGTCCAGACACATGAAAAATTAGAGGGAACATTGTACACAACTATTACTTATCTGTTCAATATGGTGTGAGGGGTCTTCTGGAACCATCGTAGCAAAACATTTGTGTGGTGTGTTGTTTGATCGGGTGTGTTTGTATGTGCTGTGCCCGACGTGTTTCCTGTCAGCTCTAATGACGGCACGTGGGACTTCTGATCAGATCGCAGCCATCTGGATAGAAACTCAACACGAACAAAGTCTATCCATCTATCAGAAAATCCTCCTGGGTGTAACTGATGAGTGACTGTTGTTGATCACAGACTTTAGAAACCTGAAATCAAACCATGATGTGAACAAGCCAGATGTCACACCCATTTGGTAAAATCTGTTTCAGTTGGAAGGACAGACCAAAAGGTATGTCTAGAACACCAATGAAAGGCAACATTACAACCCTTTCAGGTACAGTTCACAATAATGATGAAGTCTGTGCTTGAATGTCACTAAACTGAGTCTATACAGGTACCAGATACCAAGACCATGTCCTCTAATTCAACTTGTCTTGACGGACTTACTCAGTCTCAGACAAATAATCAAAAAACATGGGGATAAGACCAGCGCTGTGAATTCAGATGTATTGCAGTGATGGTGGTCACATCCTGGGTGAGGACTCAAATGCAATTAGCTGTCTGCTTTACTCCCACTTGTTTCTCCAATCAAAAGCAAAAAAGACAACATCAAAATAATTAGAAAATATTTCCTGAAGGCTGACAATGACGGTTTAGGATCAATGCTGGATCAGATAGGAGAACACAAACACTACCTCCACCTAGACAGGGACAATACCAGGAATCTGCTCCAGGGTATTGAGGACTACTTAACAGCTAGCTTTGTGTCATGATAGGAATAAACAATACTCTGAATCACCAGCTGACTGACTGGTGTGTGCGTGGATGACTGGTTAAATAAATTGTCTGGTGACAGGCTGACTGACTCCATGAATCCTGAATAAACTGCAGAACGGAGCTTCACAGGACGAAAGTAAACCTTCCTCTTGGTAAAAAAATAACACATTTTATCATTTAATTTTCCATCCTATTTTGTGTGGATTGGGATTAAGTGGTCAGTGTTAATTTATCCAAGCTATTGACAAGGGAATATACTAATGTTCTGAGATGGGATGAGGTTTTAGACTAACCTTATCTCTGACTGAAGCTACAAATATCTGATTGATTGTGTGAAGGATTGTGTTAGAGTCCGCTCCCACCTGTAATACAGAGTAAACATTTTACAGATGCTAGGATGAATACAGCAACTTATGGTACGGCTTACTGCAATGCCAGAAAGCTCATTACTCAGGACTAATAGAGGGGAGTGAGAGCAGCCTGTGGCCAGGTTGTAGATCTGGATAAAGCTATCGGAGAAGACTTAAACCTCCTGACCTCAACTGGGATGTATGTTAATCAAACATTGGAAAATGAAAGTTTAAACTCAGCAAAAGCCGGTTTGGTTTGTTGTCCTTTTGTTTCTACACACCTTTCATTCCCTCTAACATCATTAAAATGCTGGAAGGACACACACCATCTTCCTTTTTGTTTGTGCTTACTATTATTTTCACTTTGGCAGATATTCACATTAAATAGACATGAACGAATAAGCAATAGTACGTGTGATAACAAGCAGTTGACTTTTGGGAAAGTCGCATTTTCATTTAAAGAATTCACGTTTACTGAAGCTAAGAGAGCTCAAGTCATGGTGACTACATGTTGCTCCAACAATTATTTTTTAGTCTTGTCTGTGTTCTACAGAATTTAATGGAATAATAGAAGAGAAGAGAATTGTAACATGGAAGAAATGATAGCAGTTCCAGATTTGTTTGTTGAAAAAAACGCTATATTGCGGAATTTCATTTTTACGGGTGGTAACGAGGGATTACTGTATATAAAATATAAACAACATGGTGACAGATCAAAAAATATTTAAGATTTTTTTTTTTTATTTTACAAGCAGCAGCATTTGTTGTACAGTCCTGATGGATTGTCTGGCTCATCCATCCATCCATCTATTCATCCATTAATTTTCTTGCGGACGAGGTGACTGTAATCGTCTCTTCTAACCGAATGACGTCATGCAGTTAGGAAGAGATACAGAGGTAATTTTTAGATGTATCCCAGCCTGGACAAACAACGGGCTGGGGGAAGAGGACACTCAAAGCAGCTCAAGCTAATCACAAAGGTGCATAGAGAGCAAAGAGAAAACAGATCACAGGAGAAGAGGACTGGTCTGTGACCTAAAACCATGATACAAAATTCTGCCAGGTTACCTTGATAGTCTTTAGGTGTGAAGCACAGCAAAGATGCATGACCTTAATTATTACTAGTACAGTGGTTCCTCTACATACGAACGTCTCTACTTACTAAACGCCTCAACAGGAAAATATTGCCTCTAGTTACGAAAGAAATTTTCGAGTTACGAAAGGTAAAAATACAGTATGGGCTGATACTCACAGCTCCCACAGGTTCCTGAACGCAACATTCTCATAGCTGCCCTGCCATTGGCTATTACCTAGCATCCTGGCATCCCATTGGCTAACAGGGACCTCTGTGTGGAGCTAGATCGGTGTCTATGCAGCGTCCTCGTCATTCGGCCCTCGACCCGTGAGGTGTTCTGATAGTTTTACGTAAATACATTAACTTTTAGAGTATTCACTATGGACCCCAAGAAAGTGACGGAGAAAAGAGGAAAAGAAAAGACGAAGAAAAGAGTTTTTTTGTCCGTACAAACAAAGCAAGAGATGATAGAAAAGCATGAAAAAGGGATGCGTTTGGTTGATCTCTCCAAAGAATATGGCCGTAATGCATCTACAATCACCACGTTATTAAAACTAAAGGAAGTTTAAGGAGTTTAAGGCATGGCGTGGGTGGTTGGAGAAGTTCAGAAGGAGGACTGGAATTCACTCTCAGTCAGTCAGTCATTTTCTCAACCCGCTTAATCTGCTTACGCAGGTCGCGGGGGAGCCGGTGCCTATCCCGGCAGTCTCAGGGCGTGAGGCGAGGGACACTCCGGGCACGACGCCAGTGTACCGCGGAGCCACGTAGAGACAACTGTGGCAGCTCGAGGGGCAGATTTGGGGTCGAGTTTACTCAATCTTACACTTTCCTCTAAGTTAGAATTGCCGACAACGCCACCATGGGAATTTCGCCCAAGGAGCTAGTTTTAATCAACCCCAACAGAGTAAGGCACACAGGTTCGTTCTATTTACGATGGGCAGGAGACGTGGTTCCAGGTTCAAACAATTATCTTTATTTTTCAACAATATAAAAAATAATAAAGCTTTTTAAAATTTACCACACACACTCGGGAGGGACGACCTTCTTCAGGTGCTGAGGCTCGTCGACGGTGCAGTGGTTGTGGAACACAAACGGGATTCCCAGGGAAGAAAAGCACCCCAATCACTCGTGACACACACTACACACACTCTGTGGAAAACTCAAATATGGGGGATCACAGCACACTATACGAGGAAACCACCACCGGGGCACCAGGGACCACCACCGTCGGCTCTCAGCAACTGAAAAAGGTGAAAAGAACAAGGGAATTAGTGGGTCACACACACACACCAAGGTAACCAAATACAACAAATTAATTCAATGATTAAACCCAAAACCGATATTCATTTAAACAAACGACAAATGTCGCAAACACAAGGGGAAAATAATTGAGTACTTAGAAAAATAAAGGGAAGAAATCAATGGAGAAATGATTTAAATCAACTTGTAGAAACAAATTCGACCAGAAATGAAATGAAAAAAACGAAAAGAAAGAAGCAAACAAGAAGTAATTAGAACCCAAAATAACCCCACTGATCTCACTCAGTCATTAAAATCATGTTTTAAAAGCTACCAAATATTTGGTCCAGTCCGCTGTGCCGCGGAGGTCTTATCCTTGGTTTTAAGGGTCTATCCTTACGGCTCCGCCCGCGACCGTGCCGGATTAGCGGGACTAACAGCCGCAGCAGCCGTAGCCTCAACCGCACGGAGCACCAAGAGTCTTGTCGCAGCTGCAGGCTGAGGCGAAAAGGAGCTGCCGACCCCCGAGTCCGGATAGGTGTCGCAGACAAATAAAACCAGGAAACAAAGCAGCGGCGACGCGAAGCCCGCAACCAAGCAAAAGGACACAGTCAGGACAGCGAAACCTGGCCGAGCAGAGCAGTAGCGAAGCAGGGCAAAGCGGCATCCACAAAGTGACAAGCTACGGTGTCCCTACGGTACTTGGCGCTGCTGGAGCTGTACCACTGCTGGAGGTGTACCACTGCTGGAGGTGTACCACTGCTGGAGCTGTACCACTGCTGGAGCTGTACCACTGCTGGAGCTGTACCACTGCTGGAGGTGTACCACTGCTGGAGCTGTACCACTGCTGGAGCTGTACCACTGCTGGAGGTGTACCACTGCTGGAGGTGCAACTTAACGCCGCTGAAACTCCCCAGCAACCACCCGGTCCTCACAGCCCCTGTCACAAATAAAGAATTAAGTTTGGTGAGGTCTGGAGGAAGAGCGGGAGAGCAGAGTAAACGCACCGACTTGTCACAGTCACACATACCTGTCAAGCCCTCGTGAGGGATCGCCACGAGGGAGAGGGAGAGGAGAAAGACAAGCGCATCGTATAAGGTCCCGTACAACAGTGATCCCGGGAGCCGCAGACTAACGGTATCTAGGAGCAAGCCCAACCAGGAAAATCAGCGCAACAATATTCACAGAGTATTATTAGCAGCCACCACTACCATACCTGTACCGGAGACGCAAGAAGGGAACGACGGGACCCGGAAGTAACGAGGACGGCCAGAGCAAGAGGGAGGGGAGGTTGCCAACACTCCCTTTAAAGAGTGCTACCACGTAGTCATTGGACGCCAGTGACTACGCAGCAGCTCCCAATTAACTACCGATGGGGCACATCATCCTGCCACACAAACAATCACTCACACACACACTCACTACGGTCAATTTGGGACCGGCCAATCAACCTCAAGCGCATGCTTTTGGAGGTGGGAGGAAGCCGGAAGGACCCGGAGAGAACCCACGCAGACAGGGGGAGAGCATGCGAACTCCGCACAGACTCGAACCCGGGTCCGCCGTGTTGAGGAGGCGACAGCGCTACCCACTGCGCCACTGTGCCGCCCTGCGCATGAACCAAAGAGGGTAAAAAAACAATGAGGACAGCAGTTAAAAGGTTAATGACAATCATTTTTATTCTTTACTCTATTCTTTGTTTTTTACGTTATACACAACTCTCATTTATTGTGTAATAATCTAATTGTAACAAGTATTTGTTTCATGTTTTGATGCATTTTTATACTTTATAAAACATTTATGTCTGAATTTTTGGGAGCTTGGAACGGATTAGGGCATTTGCATGGAAAACGCGTCTCTACTTACGAAATTTCTTCCAGAACCAATTAATTTCGTAAGTAGAGGTACCACTGTAATAATAATTCTACTACTATTACTACTACTGCAGCTTCACAGGGCAGATACCAATGGAGCGGTCTATCAATCACATAACAAAGAGTCCCAGATCATCTCCTTACACTCAAACAACTGGAGTGTTTTGTCTCGCTCTGATTCTCTAACTGGATGTGTGTGGGTTCACTGGGAATTACTGAAGTACATCCAGATGCTGCTGTAGAACCGACGAGCCTTCCCCAGCCCCTGAGACACACAAATAAATAAAGTACAACAGACTGAGGAGTAAAGAAACACCATAAGAAGAAGAGTAGGGCAAAAACAGAGAGGCTTTTGTAAGTGAAGGCTGACAGCTGTCTCATTCACACACACTACCCTCTCCCAGAGGAAAGTACAATTTACACACCAATTCCTAACCATACCAAAGGGAACACATCGTTTTCTGTGGCATAATAAACAGTAAAGTGAAGGAGAGACAGCAATAACACTTATTGAATGAAATCCCATCGCTGCAGGACAAGAATGGCAGTATCCCTCACCATCTCGCTTACACACACATTCAAACACACACACACACACAAACATGCACAGGAAGGCTGGTAACACTTGTACAAACGATGCTGAAGACGTTGTGATAGCTGACACAGCATCATTTACCTGAATTTTAAAAGCCTGTGTTTGTCTTTGGGTTAGATACTGGAACCAATCAATGTGACTGATTGGGAAGATTACAAACTGAATTCACCGATAGACAATCAGCACAAGTGACTCTTAGAAGCAGCCAAAGTGAAACTTTGGATTGATCCAAGGTGAAAATCTGAGTGTGATGATGGTGATTGTATTCGTAGTGAAGGTGGGTCATTCTTTATCTGGTTCCGTCTCGCGTTAGATGTGATGGAGGCTTTGGAAAAGGAGACAAGTGTCATAACTGATGAGTGTCACCAATGGATGACAGCTATTTCAGGCAGACAGTTTGAGCTGAACTGCATAAACAGAATCTTAACAGGACGTTCTTCATTCTCCTAACTCTTCATCAAAGCACAACCCTCACAATCTCATCGAGTTACAATGATTTCCGACGTTCCCCCTCTCCCTGTCATTCCTGCCCTCCAATGTGAATTTTTGCATGGACTTTCAGTCCTACCGTCGATCTAAAATTCAGCAATCAACTGATGTAATTTATTATTTTTGATGACATTGAAAAAGTTCAAGTTGTTGGGGAGCCTAGACTCTCAAAAACCTGAGTAAAAGTGTAAAAGTGACTCCAAGAGCAACAACGGTATGGGAATAAAAAATAAAAACCTAAAAATTATTTGAGACCCCAAAGAATAATTTAATAAAAGTCCTGAACCAATAATATAATAACGTTTGACCAATAAGGTAATAATTAGGGGTTAGGGATTGGGTTATTAATAGATTATTACATTATTGGGGAAAGTTATTACCTTTTCAGTTCAGGAAATTTATTATGTTATTGCCCAGTTGTTACTGTATTGACCTATTACATTTCCAAAATGGCCCAATTTATTACATTATCAGCTGTAATTATATTATGGGCTTTAACAGCCCTGAAGGAGTGGAAATGCTTTAAATCACTTCTGTTGCTTCATGTCCAGTTTCCTGCTACGTCCAAAAACATGCAATTTAGTTGATTTTGTCACATCTAAGGTATGATTGTGAGTTTATTTGTCTTGTCTCATGTATGGCTCTGCAGTGAGCCGGCATCTCATCTGGGGTGTACCCCACCTCTTGCCCATAGCTAGCTGAGGTAGACTCCAGCAGACCCGTGACCCACAAGTTTGGACGATTATGATTGTCTCTTCTATAAGAAGGTGAATGGATGGATGAATATCAGTTGTGTCTCATTTAGTGCAGATTATTATCACTATCAATCAATCAATCAATCAAAAAAGATATGATCTCAAGTCACATATTGCCTAAAGGGGCTCACTGATTTAAGTCTGGATTCACACTGAAAGGGTGAATATAACATATGGTGTAAATTATAATAAAAATGAAAACATAAAACATACTCAAACTAAAATAATAAAGTAACCTGTTCCTCTGCTGAAGGCATTAGTGAACCAGTCATGAATCAGCAAGTCTCCATCAGGACTCCTGATTCCTGCTACAAATTCATGTCGATCCATTGGATGCAGTGTGGGAGTCTTTAAAACCACAATGACAGACTATAGATCCGTGATTAGTAGCCTGTCAATACATGCTTTGAAACATGTATCATAAGTCAGCTACATATACAGTACCATGATTATTCACATGGATGTACCAAAACACACCTTAACACAAAAAAGCGTCTAAACCTAAAACATTCATATTGAGTCACACACACAAATGAAGGGGAAATGATTAAAACTTAAAGTTTACTCTAAAAAGTACAAAGAACTTCAATTTTGTCTTCCCTTCACTGTCTCACGCCAACTCCCAGTTCTCTTTACAAATTCATATAAACACTTGTGCACGGAATAAAATCAAATATAAATGAATACTGTTAGATTTAAGCCTTTCACTGCTTGTGTATTTTTACTTCTCTGTTCCAAAGACGACTTGTTTTGTTTTCTTGCCAGGAACCCCAAAGGTTTCAACCTAAGCTAACCTGGAGTCACAAACAAATTCTAACAGTGGTTCTGAGGACGTAGAGTCTGGGTCCTGCCTGGAGTTTCTTCCTCAATGAGGGAGTTTTTCCCAGCCGCTGTCACCTATGTATCCTTTGGAGGGTCCTGTTGCGTTTCTCTGTCTGTTAAAGCGCTTTGAAATATCTGCTGATGTGGTTAAGCACTATATAAATAAAGGTTGATTGATTGATTTATACTGATCAGATTAAGATTTTTTTAGCAGTTAACAGCCAAGCCCGAATGTGTTTTGTTTTGGCAAAAAGGAGACAATACAACCTGCAAATATGATCAAATCATTACCCAAAGTGAATAATTATCAATGCAAAATCACTGACTGCCAATGTGTTATGTATGTTAAGTAAATGATAGACAGCTTTTGACTGCAGACTCTTTGAAATGAATAACCTTTATCTGTGGAACTGCCACCAATTACACCACACAGTACTTGTGAAAATCTTCTACTAAACTGTTGCTGAAATGATGATTTTCTTCTTGCTGGTTACTTGTACTCCATCTCCAAACAGTGGTTAAACTACTGAAACTTAAAAAATGACATTACTACAAAATCAGGAGATTTTAGTCAAATTATTACATTATTTAAATAGTTTCTGGTAAGTAAAAATTAATTAATTTGAATGAAATAAGATAAATCTAAATAATGAAATGACAACTTCTCATGGTTCTTTAAATTCCAAACACCATTTCCTCCGTCAGAGTCCTGCAAACATCTTTGCAGCTATTGTGCTAAATGCTTCTACACCCTGCATGTGTGACACTGATGAAGCCCAAAGGACATTTATTTTTCAGTCCCGCATTCCAAGACGACCCTTTCCATCTCGTCTCTCCCTAGTCACTACTTCATTGTAATAAAATGTATAATTAAGCTCTGTGGCTTTGTGCCATGTGAGAGCAGGTGGTTATGGGATGGTGGGCTGCTCACAGTAGTTCAAGGACACAGATCATATGATTTGCTTTGGAAACAGGATGCATTCGTAGGTGCCAGGACGCCCAGTCATGAATTGGCATCGTGACGCAGACACACAAACGGCCTCCAAGAGAAGGAGCTATTCCTGTTACGACACATAACAGGAAGTTTCTACAAATATAAAAATACTGAGAATCACAACATTTACCTGATGACTCTAGATAATAATACAGTAATAAAATTTTGATGTAAGCAGATTTGTTATATAGTTTAATAAAAATACCAACACATCAAACAGCTCAGTGTTGTCTCGTGTTCACAATAATCTGTTAACTCCTCAACAAATTCAGCACATGGTAACCACACACATGCACACACACACACACACACACACAGGTGTTTCTGACACAATTTCATTGTGATTACAGAGATATAGAGATATAGATTTTTAAATTTTTTTACATTTTTCATTAGAATTTTTAGTTTTAATTTTAAGATTTTTAAAACCATATTGCCTCCTAATCTCTTCAAAAGCCCCACAAACTACTGAACGTAACTGTGATGTAACTCACTAACTGAAAGACGGCACACACACCTTCCTCTTCAGAGAGAGAGAGATACAGATCCTATTCAGGATCGTGAGTATTAAGAACCATGGATCCTATTAATAGTTATGCAATTTCCCCCCATCATACATGTCTTTGCATCCCATAATTAAGGTCAATTATTCAGCTCCTTTAAGCTCGTCCCATCACTGGATTCATGACCAAACACAATGGATGAATTGTGTCTCTCCAGATATCGATCTATCCTCCCAGGACATGTGGTGGACATACGGACGGAAGGACAGACTAATGGACAAACACATGAACATTGACAAATACCTTACCGCTTTGAAGCGGGATGTAATAATCATAATAACAATAATTATTATTATTATGTAGCCGCAAGAGGACACAAGCCAGTGTCTTACTGTACCAGTCCCAAGCCTGGATAAATACAGAGGGTTGTGTCAGGAAAGGCATCCGACGTAAAACTTGTGCCAAATCAATATGCGAATCGAATGTATGACTTCCATACCGGATCAATCGAGGCCCGGGTTAACAACGACCACCATCAGTGCTGTTGACCCACAGGGTGCCGGTGGAAATTGGATTACTATCCAGGAATAGAGGAAAGTGTGTTCAGAAGAGGGAGAAGAGGAATGCCAAGAGTATAGGACTGAGAGTAGTTTAGGAGTAGTGTTCAAGTTGTTCTATCATGGTGTAGCTAGGAAGAGAAATGGAGTAGGAGTTATCTTGAAGGAGGAGTTTGTTAGGAATGTCCTGGAGGTAAAAAGAGTGTCAGATAGAGTGATGAGTCTGAAGCTAGAAATAGAAGGTGTGATGTTCAATGTTGTTAGTGGGTATGCTCCACAGGTAGGATGTGAGCTGGAGGAGAAGGAGAAATTCTGGTTGGACTTTGATGAAGTGATGCAGAGCATACCTAGAAGTGAGAGAGTTGTCATTGGTGCAGACTTCAATGGACATGTTGGTGCAGGAAACAGAGGTGATGAGGAGATCATGGGCAGGTTTGGTATCCAGGAGAGGAACGCAGAAGGACAGATGGTAGTTGACTTTGCAAAAAGGATGGAAATGGCTGTGGTGAATACTTTCTTCCAGAAGAGGCAGGAACATAGGGTGACCTATAAGAGTGGTGGTAGGAGCACACAGGTAGACTACATCTTGTGTAGACGATGTAACCTGAAGGAGATCAGTGACTGTAAAGTAGTGGTAGGCGAGAGTGTAGCCAAACAGCATGGGATGGTGGTGTGTAGGATGACTCTGGTGGTGAGGAAGATGAAGAGGGCAAAGGCAGAGCAGATGACGAAATGGTGGAAGCTAAAAAAGGAAGGGTATTGCATGACCTTTAGGAAGGAGTTAAGACAGGCTCTGGGTGGTCAGGAGGTGCTTCCAGATGACTGGACAACTACAGCTAATGTGATCAGGGAGACAGGTAGAAGAGTATTTGGTGTGTCATCTGGAAGGAAAGTAGATAAGGAGACTTGGTGGTGGAATGAGGAGGTACAGGAGTGTATACAGAGAAAGAGGTTAGCTAAGAAGAAGTGGGACACTGAGAGGACTGAGGAGAGTAGACAGGAGTACAGGGAGATGCAGCGTAAGGTGAAGGTAGAGGTAGCAAAGGCCAAACAAGAAGCTTATGATGACTTGTATGCTAGGTTGGACAGTAAGGAGGGAGAGACTGATCTATACAGGCTGGCAAGACAGAGAGATAGAGATGGGAAGGACGTGCAGCAGGTTAGGGTGATTAAGGATAGGGATGGAAGTCTATTGACAGGTGCCAGCAGTGTGATGGGAAGATGGAAAGAGTACTTTGAAGAGTTGATGAACGTGGAAAATGAGAGAGAACCAAGACTAGAAGAGGTGACTGTTGTGGACCAGGAAGTAGCAAAGATTAGTCAGGATGAAGTGAGGAGGGCACTGAAGAGGATGAAGAGTGGAAAGGCACTTGTTCTGGATAATATACCTTTGGAGGTATAGAAGTGTCTAGGAGAGGTGGCAGTAGAGTTTCTGATTATTATAATCTATCCTTTATTGATCATTTGAGAAAAAATACTTTTTTACACTCTAGTATCACACGTGTAAATAGATTGTACAGGCCCCTACACACACACACAAGGGGCCTGTAGGCATGCAGATGATGGGAGGTAGAGTGGTGCACACCAAATGAGTAACTTGTAAGGGGACGGTGCCTTGCTCAAGGGCACCTGAGTTCGCAGCCCAAGATCTTGTGGACTGAGCTACTGCCACCCCTGAATGATCAAGGCATTGGTATTCTTGGACCAAGTGCTGTCTACAAATATCTACAAAAATAAAATAAGATTAAACAAATTCTACTCAGTGAAATTTAGTGATGAAGTCTCGTTGCAGTATGATGCTGTCTGAATTCTGTCATCCTCATCCTCATTTGCTACTCAGTGATGATCTCAACATGGCAGCCTTGGTTGTTAAAGTGGATAACAGTTGTAAATAACAGAAGCTACATAAAAATATTTTTCCAAAAAAAAACCCCAAAAAAAGTAAACACAATCAAACTGCTGCCAAAAACAAAAGATTCTGGAGGCCCAGCATCTTCTACCTGCTGTCCTCCAGGATTTCAGTCTTTTAAGGAGGAATTTGATGATTTTTACAACCTGCTTTCTGTTTCTATCACATTTCAGCACAAGTCATGAAGAAAGCATGGCTCTCAACAATGAAGTACTGCTGTGTAGTCATACTGTAGTAGTAGCATCATAGTAGGCATCAAGTACTGATGGTTGGATTTAGTCCTCTGGTGTGTGTGACACCAGAAATTCTCACTGCATAGTTCAAATAACTGCTGTCAATACTGATTACATGCTGCTACACATTATAGTCTTCTGCTTAACTTTGACCGAAAAGCAGATATTATCCCAATTTTTTACATTATTTTTATTTATATTTATATTATTATTGCTTTTCCAATGTCTGCTCTATACATGTCTTGATCTGTGGCGGTGCTCCACTGGCTAGGTTTATTCAATTGAAACTGTAGAATGATTATGTACCCATTCAAATATCTCTTAAAATGCTATGATGGTTTACAAAAAAATTATGTTATCCATCATCAGAGAACCATGACAGAAAAAGATGTGAGGAGAAAACACTCTTTCACTCCTCCAGCATCAGAATGACACTGCTGAACTATTTAAATAAAGATCAGCGGCTGTTTGATTCCAGCGTTACAAAATACCTTTTATTCAGTTCTCACTGACACTCAGCAGTACCTTTGGTTGAGGACTCATTTCCGCTGTCAGTGTCAAAATAGCAAGCGCTCCTAAAAAAATCATAGACATTTAATATGAGCTCAGGAGAGGCCTCTTTTGTTGGTTGATGCTTTGTTCCTTGTTTTTCCATCAGAGACACATCAACCGCGTCTAGAGTCTTGTTCTGGTGTGGGAGAGAATGGAGCGTAATCAGCTCCAGCGTAATCCAGCAGACAATCAGAGAAAAAGAAAAAATAGAACCAGAGGACTGAGCTCATTCCTGTCCGCACAACATTTTGACATAATGAGGAAAAACAGTTTGACGACTTCTTTTTCAACTGTTACCATCAATTGGATTTTGAACACACACGCAATGTGGCGATCAAAGTAGATCCATCTGGGATCATTGGTTTCTAACACAGGCCGTTAAACGTGTAGCTGTAGCTACTCACACAGATTCACTACCCGACTTCAACCCACACACACACACACACACTTCAAGAGACTGTTAACACCGCATGTCGCTCCACACTCAACAGGATGTGATTCACTCAGTAAGATGGACAAAGACCAGAGGACACACAATTTGCTATAACGTACAAGAGCACTTTATGAAGCTTTAAGGGTGTCATGTTTTGATGAGTTAAACCGAATACATTCATATCGCTTGATTAGCGATGAAGATTTTGCCATTATATTCAATATACTTGTATACTGTAAAGGCCCCACCTCAACCACTGGACTTCCAACCTTGCCATGACCTCCTGCTCCCACCACGACCGAGACCGTCATCACTGTAGACCTGGTGGCGACAACGCTGAGAAGGCTCCGTCCCTATAAGGCAGCTGGACCGGATAAGGTCTCCCCGAGACTTCTCCAAGCCTGTGCTTCAGAACTGGGGGACCCCCTGCAGCGATTGCTCAACCTCAGTCTGTGGCTAGGGAGGGTCCCGTTACTGTGGAAGACCTCCTGCATCGTCCCTGTACCCAAGAAAGGATGCCCTATTGAGCTCAATGACCGCTGACCGGTCGCTCTTACCTCCCACGTAATGAAGACCCTAGAGCGACTGGTCCTGGAGCTCACGCGTCCACAGGTGCAGGGTGCAATGGACCCTCTCCAGTTCGCCTATCAGGCCAAGGTTTGGGTTGACGACGCTGTCTTGTACCTCCTCCACCGCATGCTCTCCTACCTGAACACCAGGGGCTGTGCCGTCAGGGTGCTCTTCTTTGACTTTTCGATCACCTTCAACACCATCCAGCCCCGGCTCCTGCAGGATAAACTGACCTCCATGGATGCGGACCCCTACCTCGTGAGCTGGATCACGGACCACCTAATGGACAGACCCCAGTACGCCCGTATGGGGGACTGTTTGTCTTCTATGATGACCAGCAGCATGGGGGCACCACAGGGGAACGTTCTCTCCCCCATTCTCTTCACCTTCTACACATCGGACTTCAAGCACAACTTGGATACATGCCACATACAGAAGTACTCCGATGACACTGCGATTGTGGCATGTATCCGGGAGGGTGATGGGGGGGGTACAGGGCATTGGTGGCTGACTTCGTGGAGTGGTGCCAACAGAACCAGCTCCAGCTCAACGTCTCCAAGACGAAGGAGATGGTGCTGGATTTCCGGCGGGCACGTCCCTCTCCACAACCAGTGATCATGGAGGGCAGTGAGGTGGGGGTGGTAGGTAACTATAAGTACCTGGGACTGCAGCTAGACAGCAGACTGGACTGGTCACTCAACTGGGACTGTGTGTACCAGAAGGGGCAGAGCAGGATGTACTTCCTGAGGAGGCTGGCCTCCTTCAACATCTGTCCTAAGCTCCTTTTCATGTTCTATCAGTCCGTAGTCTCCAGTGTGCTGACATACGCCATTGTGTGTTGGGGTGGGGGGCCAGGAAAAGAGATATGGACCATCTTAATAGACTCATCCACAGAACGGGCTCAGTGGTCGGTCTGAGCCTGGACTCTGTGGAGACGCTTCTGGAGAGCAGGACCATGTCTAAAGTTAAGGCTATCATGAACAACACCAGCCACCCCTGCACACCACCTTCTCCCAGCAGAGAAGCACCTTCAGCGGCAGACTGCTGTCACACAGCGCCTCCACAGAGAGGCTGAGGTCCTCCTTCGTGCCCCGTGCCATCAGGGGGTACAATGACTCTCTCAGGAGGAGCGGGGGGGAGGTGGCGAGGTCAGCACGCGGTTGAATGGATTTTATTTAATGTTATACTGTTTATATTTTAATTTTATACTGTTTAGTGTAGTGTATGTCTTGTGGTATGTTCTGTGATGAAAGTGTTTCTTTTTGTGCTGGTGTTTATCCAGTATTTATTCATTATGTAATGCCTGAGCAGTGGATATGTCCAATTTCCTCCAGGATTAATAAAATATCTATCTATCTATCTATCTATCTATCTATCTATCTATCTATCTATGTAACGCTACGTTGAATCCATCTTTGTATTGAATTTACCTCATATCTTTTCTCAAGCGGCATGCAAGATGAAAGCGTTGTTCAAAATACTACTTTCAGTAATACAGTATTAATATTTTACACTTTTTACTGTTCAATAAAATGAGAACTAAAGGGATTCATTCAGTCTTATCCTTTGGTATCTGTTCACACCTCAGCAATGAGGTGTTCCTCTCTTGATTGAAAAATTCTATTTATTTTACAGACCAATCCTAGTGTGTGTGTGTGTGTGTGTGTGTGTGTGTGTGTGTGTGTGTGTGTGTGTGTGTGTGTGTGTGTGTGTGTGTGGCATCATAATGTTAGCGTGGCTGCTGTCAGCATGAGGCTAGTTGCATCACACAGCAGTAAATACATTCAAAGTTACTGCAGTAATCTGTGCAGGAGTACTTCATGAGGTACAGTAGTGCGGGTTTTATTGTGTGACAGCAAAAACATTAAAACATTACCAGCTAACCATTTTAAACAGTTAAGAGGGTCGTAATGAAGTAACTAATTTCATCAACTAACTTATTTTGGAAAGCAGCTTTACCAGACTGAAGGTTTAAGCACCTTTAGTCAAACGTTTTCCACAATGCTCCAGCTACATGTTCAGAGTGTTTCCCCACCTCATTCCCATAAGTTTGCAACCCCTGTGACCCACGAAAGAGAAAAACAGTATGAAAAAAATGAATCAAGAATTAAAAATAAACTAATCACCCATCCTACAGGCTCATTGGCAACCAGCTAGTAAAGCAGGAGAAGCTAACACAGCTAGCATGTGTCACGCTGATTTTACTACAGAGAAGAGTTGAGAATTCTGAGGGGTAAAAGTAACTACCAGTCACCAGTAGAGGTAGCTACCAGTCACCAGTAGAGGTAGCTACCAGTCACCAGTAGAGACAACTACCAGTCACCAGTAGAGGTAGCTACCAGTCACCAGTAGAGACAACTACCAGTCACCAGTAGAGGTAGCTACCAGTCACCAGTAGAGGTAGCTACCAGTCACCAGTAGCGGTAACCACCAGTCACCAGTAGAGGCAACTACCAGTCTCCAGTAGAGGCAACTACCAGTCACTAGTAGTGGTAACTATCACACACCAGTGGAGGTAACTGTCACACACCAGTGGAGGTAACTATCACACACCAGTGGAGGTAACTATCACACACCAGTGGGGGGAACTACCAGTCACCAGTAGAGGTAACTGCCAGTCACTAGTAAATAAATTGACACCAGTGGAGGTAACTATCACACACCAGTGGGGGGAACTACCAGTCACCAGTAGAGGTAACTGCCAGTCACTAGTAAATAAATTGACACCAGTGGAGGTAACTATCACACACCAGTGGGGGTAACTACCAGTCACCAGTAGAGGTGACTACCAGTCACTAGTAGAAGTTACTTTCAGACACCAGTGGGGGTAAGTATCAGCCACCAATGGGGGTAACCACCCCTTAGGCCTGAGGCTCCATTCCCGCAGAACAGAACAGTTAAATCCATGCAGGCGTGTGGCCATTGATTGAAATTTAGTCAGCCTACCAGAAACAAAGGTGAATGAAGCAGCTGTTCATAGATGAACAATTATACCATTAAGTGCTATTTCAGCCAGGAGACAAGCCAACCATGCTGAGAACAAAGCAGCAGAAACAGGTGTGCATCCACAAACACACGCAAACAATCTATACTCTGTAAGACGGCAATTATGCAGACCATAGGTATGGGGAAGACAAAACATGAGGAGCCAAGATGCCGTGGAAGCCTCGCCAAACTGTCCACCAGGCCAGAAAAACAGATGCCAGATTCCTGGGAGAGGAAGGAAATTAGGTCTGAGGAGGAAACCCAGAGCCAGTGATTAAGGTGCAGGAAAAACCTGACAGGACAGTAATAACGAGGCAGAAGGGATGTAAAAACTGATCATTTATTTTAGAGATACAAATATGTCAATTTATGAGTTTGTAATCCACCTGCATGAGCTGTGACATTCTGTGTGCGACAAAATGTCCTTCTGGCTTACAGAAAGTGTCGTGTCATCGTCCTAGAGCGCAATCAATAACAGAATTCTGTTCAACCATAAATCAGTTTGGAGTTAAACTGTTCCTGTGACCCATTTTGGCCTGAGGACCTATTATGTCACTCCATGATGGATACCGTTACTTAAACCACCATTTACCTGTAAATCAATAGTGTAATCAATCATTTCAAAACACCTGCTGATGAGCGAGGGTTTGTATTATCTGTCTTGATTGGCTGGATGTGTGATTGATGTAATGTGATTTTCAAAATGTGCAACAAATTAGTTTTGATCATGGTGTCGTTCCATCGGCTCCGTCTCATCAGGACTGTTTGCTGCACTTTGTCTTAATTGTTGGATCTGTCGACATGTCTGGAGCTGCATTTACACCCTGATCACCGCAGGTTAACGCTGCTTCCTGCTTCCTTTCTGGCTTTATTGTACTAATAACTTCACTTAGAAAATGAATTAACTTAAACAATTTCACAAATATGAGTGTTATCTCTCTGACACAAAAAAAATTACTCTCTGTCTATGCAGCAACATAATGTATTTATCAATGACAGACAGACAGACAGACACTTTAAAATAACTTTCTACATAGCAAAAAAGACATGTTTTGAAATCATTCATTCATTTTCCTAACCGTTTCATCCACTTGCATGGGTCGCGGGGTTGCTGGAGCCTATCCCAGCTGTCTTGAGGCGTGAGGAGGCGGAAACTCTGGGCGCTACGCCAGTGTATGACGGAGCTAAACAGACACAGGCAAACACGCACAAACACACTCACTCCCGCGGGCAATTTGGGACCGGCCAATTAACCTGAAGTGCATGTTTTTGGAGACGGGAAGAAGCCAGAGAACCCAGAGAGAACCCACGAAGACACAGGGAGAACATGCAAACTCCACACAGACCGGGACTCGAACCCGGAACTGCCTTGCTTTGCGGCAACAGCACAACCCACTGGACCACCCTGCCATGTTTCGAAGTCTAATATTTAAAATGAACTACAAATACAGACTGACAGTTTTTTCCACACATTACAAAAGCAGGGTAGTAGTAGCAGTAGCATTAGTAGCAGTAATAGTAGTAGTAGCAATAGCGTTAGTAGTAGTATCAGTAGTAGCATCAGTAGTAGTAGCACTAGTAGTGGCAGTAGCAGCAGTAGCGTAGCAGTAGCAGCAGCAACAGTAGGAGTGGTAATATCGGTATCTTTAGTAGTGGCAGTAGAAGTATTAGTTGCAGTAGCAGTATTAGGAGAAGTATTACCAGAAGTAGTAGTCGCTTTAATACTAGCAGTACTATCAGTCAGAGTAGTAGTTCTAGTAGCAATAGTAGGAGTAGTATAGTAGTAGCGGTAGTAGTAGTTGTAGCATTAGAAGTTGTAGTAGAGTTAGCAATAGCAGTGGCCATAGCAGTAGTACTGACAGCAGCAGGAGGAGCAGTAGCATCAGATATAGTACTATTAGCAGTAGTAGTAGTAGTAATAGTAACAGCAGCTGCCGTAGCAGTATTAGTAGTGGTAGCAGTAGCAACACTAGTAGTAGTAACAGTAGTACTAGCAGCAGCGGTGGTAACAATAGGAGCAGTAGCAGTAGTTGTAGGATTAGGGTTAGAGGTATGGTTATGATTAGGGTTAGTAATTTTACAACTACCAGTAGTCGTAATACCGGCCACTGCCGCTGCCATGGCCAGGGGGTAGTGAACCACGGGGTGATTTAGTTGTTGAAACTCCAACAGGACTTGGACTCTCCATTAGGCATCATGATGTGGAGTAGTTCCTCTCTGCTGTACGTCTTCATGCTCAGAAGGTAGAGACAGAAGTACAGTGAAAAGGTGATTCGAAAGGTAAAGAAAACTTAAAGCACCGGGACAGTTGTCTGACTGCTGCACTGTTGCATGCAGTCATCTTGAACTAGTAGGTCTAGTAGCAATAGTAGTCGGAGCTGTGACAATAGTAGTAGGAGTAGTTGTAATGGTAGTTGTAGTAGTAACAGTAGTGGCAGTAGAAAAATTAATAGTAAAAACAGTAGCAATAGTAAGAGCAATGGCCATAGTAGTGGCAGTAGCAGTAGTAGCAGTAGTAGTAGTAGTAGCATCAGCAGCAACAGTATTAGTAACAGTAGTAGTATCAGCAGCAGTAACAGTAGCAGTAGTAGTATCAGAAGGAGTAGCAGTAGCAGTATAAGTAGCAGCAGCAGTAGCATTAGTATCAGTAGCAGAAATATTAGCAGGACCAATATTAATAATAGTAGTAGCACTAGCATTTGCTGTGGCAGTAGCAGCAGTAGCAGTAGCTTTACCACTAGAAGTAGAGATAGTAGTAATAGTAGTAGTAGCAGTTGCAGTAGCAGTAGTGGCAATAGTAGTTGAATTTGTAGTACTGGAAGCAGTAGTACTATCAGCAGTAGTAGTAGTGGTAGTAGTAGCAGTAGCAATAGTATCAGTAGCAGTGGCAAAATTAGTTGTACAGTAATCCCTCGTTACTCATGGTTAATGCGTTCCAAGACCACCCGTGAAAAACAAAATTCTGTGATGTGGTGACAAACTATTTTATTATTTATGGTAATTTAAACGTTCATGAACCCTCCCCATACTGATATTAAACCATCTCATATCTGTATTAACTTTTCCAACACTCTTGTAGACTGTTTCACTTCTGTGTGTTAAAGAAAAGTGTTTCGTTAATACACAGAAGTGCCCTGCACTTCCGTGTACAATACTCAGAGAGTATTGTGTGTATTACATGAAGTTTTACCTCAATATGTTCCTGACGTATTTTCGTATTTTAAATGTCCTTCAAAAGTTGTCTCCAGGCCCTCATCCAGAACCAGCTCACACAGAATCAGCTCAGCTTTTTAAGTCCATAAATAACATTTAGAATAAAAAAGAGAAATGTGAAAAATATACAAGTTATGCATGAGAAAAAGATTTAGCTTTTCTATTTTTATATTTCACAATTCGTACATGTAATCTACCACAAATTTCAATGACGACAATTAATCCTCAAATGTGAGTGAGGTTTATAATAAAATAAAATAATTTACACTCCATTTGATTCTGTAGGTTCAGGGAGAGATGTGTAACCTCCTGATGGCTCTTGTCAATGTTTGTTCTCACTTCTGTGAGACGCCAACATATTTATGTGATGTGTTTTATCGACTGCAGCTCGAAGTACTCACACACTCAGGGGTACACTTACCGATCACACACACACACACACACACACACACACACACACACACAGACTCACACATACACTCCTCCTATCAAGTTGTTTTATGTGGCTGTCATGTTGGGATCATTTGGAACACAGTCAAGTGCCTCTAAGAACAGGTACAGGGAATAATTCCCTAATATTGTTTCCTTTCATGTAATATAAAATTTATTATGGGGATAAATTTTGATCCAAATATTGACTTGATTCGAGCAGCCAGTTTCTAAAACTTCTCCACATACAGCTTTCAGTCCAGTTGTAGTGCAGCAGGTGGAAACTGGAGATCAGAACATGAGAATAAACACACATTAGGATTGGCCTGACAGAGCAAAAGGTTTCACCATAAGGGAGCAAAGAAAACACATTCTAATTTTTTTAATTTGTTTTTTTAAAGAGTGTTGCAGTTGCAGTATTGATTTAACTGTGCATACTCCCTTCACACACTCGTGAGTCTTGGGGGCTGAATGACGGCCCGGACGACACGGAGTGACAGGACAGATGGAGGAGCTGGAGCTGAAGCCACAGCATTAGAGGATTATGATTTGACCGTCTCTACCAGGCTGCGCTATTTTTAATGGCATTTGTGATATTGGTTTCAAAGGAAAATGTCATGAAGCATGTTTCTGGGATGGGTTGTCATAATTCAGCTCTTTCTAAATATCAGCAGTCATTTATCTTAAGTACCCTGATGAAAATGTAGACGGGGTAGTTTCTAACCAGAGAAGTGCCGACATTCTGGTCCAGAGTCAGGATTCAGTTTCACACAGAAATATTGACCGATAGATTTAGTGCTGCTTTGACTCAGTTGGGCTAAATTATTTAAAAGATTTGGTCAAATTTCAAATTTAGAGCAATACTTCAATTTGAAAGGAGAATTCAATCATCTAGGGATCAACACAGTTTGAAATTGAGAGTTTTCTGTCAACATAAATGACTGACATCTTTACTGTAGCATACCAGCTAAAAGCACGGATGAATGGATGGATGGTTGGGCATTTAATTTTCTTACTTGTTGATGCAATACTATATATATATATATATATATATATATATATATATATATATATATATATATATATATATATATATATATATATATATATATATATATATATATATATAGTGTGTGTGTGTGTGTGTATGTGTGTATAACATGACACCATTCCAACATATTCAAAATACAAAAGTCACAAATAATATGAAAAAAAAAAACATTGCTTCACATTATCATGAAATATATTGCTGGGCTACCTATAAATCTAGCAATAAAAATAACATGTCTGCATAAAATGAGGGAAAAAACAAACATTCACTACTCTGAGTGACCTCAGTGATGATTTTTTCCTCCTCCAGGAGCAAATCATCATTATCATCATCAGCTCAGATGATGACTTAACGAGACTGTGATATTCTGGCAGTAAAATGTGACAGAGTCATGGTGTAAATTGTCAAAGAAAGTGTAGACAAAAAAAAGCACTTTTAAAAGTGGAGGAGACATATTCACCTCATCTAAATGTAACTTCATAAAAGTAGAAGATAGAATCCACTGCAAGACTGCTGAGTGACTCAGTTTGACTGTGTGAGGAGATTGGACTCAAACTCCCATCAACCCTCTGTTTTTTCTACTCTGGTGATGAAGAGCTTCACCAACCCGGCTTGTTTTTAGTCATTTTTATGGTAAATTAATGCAATATAATAACAAGATGATACACAATGTGACCAATTTATATTATAGAATACAACTGGTTACATAAACGTCTTTTGAATAAGGTCTCTGGCACACTATGAGCTAGTGGTATTGGTAGATTAACACATGCCAATGCATCAGGAACTTTTCAAAATAAATTTCTTATTGTAAAAGAGCCAAAACAATAAATATACATCTCTTTAAATATTTGGAGTAATAGGAGTAATAATTGGAGTAATTGCTTGCAGAAACAAACAAACAAGGCCTCCACATAACTTGGGTCCGACCATGTTGGTGAAAGTCACATTAATAATACCTCTGTTGCTTTGAGTTAACGGTCTGATTGTTCATCTGCTGTCACTAGCTGTGGAATAATCACTCCTACAACTTCTTAAAATTCATCTTGATAAAGTTTATTTTGTAGAAATACAGACTCTGATGCTTCTGACAGTCTTTAACTTTGTCGTTTCTGTGTTGTATGTGGAACACACTGATTGTTGCTTTTGGTGGTTGTTGGCTAAAATCCCCAAATATGAGCCAAAAAAAAGTCTTCAGTGAAGACATATTGTTTGGGTTAATGGTTTAGTGACTTGTCCGACTCCTGCTCCACTTCTGTGGGCTGTTCAGTGGAGCGGTCTGGGACCATGTCCGTCTTCACAGTTCATTTCTGGCTGGACACTCATTCAGGTCACTGGAAGCCAGCTTGTGTTTGTCTTCAATGGTTTGAGATTTGTGAACCATCTGGAACAAAAAAGTCGTCCAAAAATTGAGAACCCAAAGTGTTGTTTTTCTTTTGCCAATAATTACAAATGGTCCATCTCTCAAACCCAAAGCGTCCGGAAAGGCAGTATCACATCTAAAGGCAAGTTTACCTTTCACTTGTTTGCAACTTACTCTTAAGGTGCCAGAAACCCCCTAATGACGTCTGAAACACAGCCATCTGTCAGGATGGATAAGAACCCAATGCCGTCCATCCAGACATCCTCCTCCATCAGGGTCGTCATACAGGACATCTATTTAGCACCACTGACTTTCTACTGAATATAAAATAAGCCTTGTGTTTACTTAAGAATTTGTGTTCTATTTTTCGGAAAAAAAATTAAATACATAACATCTCAAATGCAGTTTGGGATTTAGGTCCACACCAGCTACTGTAATTATTTTGGAATGCAAATCTCTTGGATCTGTCAGATAGATAAATGTTCAAATTTATCTACAATTAAGAGGATTTTTATTTGTATTTTTTACAATTTCTACTTAATTGAGGCTTTGGTACTGTAATTTTGTGGCACTCAATGAGCTTTTAAGAACTATGCTTCTAATTGTATTTATATTTTCAAGTTCAATCCGAGTCTTTTGCTGCCATACTAAAGTTATATTTATGGGGTTGCCAGCAGTGATTAAGGATGACTTAACCAGTCTTTCTTTAAAGCTCTGACAGTTCATCACACATCAACATCAACATTACTGTCATCAGGGAATATATCAACAGAAATATGTACCTGTTGTTCACAATAGGACTAATCCAGTTGTTTGACACCTTCAAAAATGAGTCAGACATTTTCATTAAATTCTCACACTTTCCAAGTGTGAGATCAATACCATAAAAAGAAGCAAATCTTGTTAAAGATCTCTGACTGTGCTCAACACAAAAAGGAAGGAGACATCCCTACTGATGGATTCAGACACAGCAATTAGTTGTGTTAGCCCCACAAACGTAATCACAGAATATCTCACTTTCAACATTTTAGAAACTATATCAGGAATGTTTACTCACTTTATTAGCATTAACATCACCATCATCTTTTGCAAAACAAATAGCATTACCTTCCCTCTGAACACAGCATAACAAAATATCCTCCTGCAGTAGGATACAGTAGAGACCACACTCAACAAAAGAAACTGTCACTCTAACATCGTTTTCTTGTTTTCTTTTTTTTTTTTTTTTCTAATATTGCATCTAAATTCTGTTAAAACTGAGGTCATCGTGCTTGGCCCAAAAACTGTTAGGAATGTAGTGTCCGGTGATGTAATAGCCTCGGATGGCATCACTATTAAGGCCAAAACCACTGCGAGGAATCTAGGTGTCACCTTTGATCAGGATTTGTCATTTAACACACACATAAAACAGGTTTCTAGAACGGCCTTTTTCCGTCTCTGAAGCATTGCTATAATCAGGCATATTTTAAAACGGAATGATGCAGAGAAATTAATTCATGCTTTCATCACTTCCAGACAAGAATACTGTAACTAATCCAGAATGCTGCTGCCCGTGTTCTGACCAGGACCAGTACCAGAGACCATATTTCTCCTGTATTGACTTCTCTGCACTGACTCCCTGTGAAAGCTAGGACAGACTTTAAAATACTCTTCACATACAAAGACCTTCATGGCAAGGCACCGACCTGGTGTAGCTTGTACTTCCATATAATCCATCTAGAGCATTACGCTCTCAACATACTGGCCTACTGGTGGTTCCTAGAATCGATAAAAGTAGGACGGGCTAGAGCCTTTAGCTATCAAGCCCCCCTGTTGTGGAACAACCTCACTACCTCAGTTCGGGAGGCAGACACCCTCTCACTATTTAAGACTAGACTTAAAACATTTCTTTTTCAAAAATTTTACAATTAAGGCAACTTAGGCTGCTAAGTTCTTCTTCTTATAGACCTACACTGCTGGAGACTCAACATCAAGACTCACTGAGTTCCTCTCTCCTCCTTCTCTCTGAACCTCTCTGGTACTCCTCCTCTTCTCTCTTTCTCCTAGTCTACATTCACACCTTACTAACTCGACTTCTTCCCTGGAGTCTCTGTGCTCTATGTCCTCAGGTTCACCCCTCATCTATCCATCAGCTGGGTCCTGCTCCCTTTCTTCCTCCATCATACAATCATCCATACAGCTTTGAAATTACCAACTATATGATGGAGAACATAGTCATAGTCATTGTCAACTTTATTGTCAAATGTATCATATATGCATGACATACAGCACAGATGAAATTACAGTCCTCTCTGACCAACAGCCAGTAAAAAAACACAAAAGAACCACTCTAGCAGGAGAGAGAGGACCCGCTGTGTGTGCACGCGCCATCATCCTATCCTTTCCCAATAGGCAACAGAACCCAACAGAACCCTCCAGAGTAAACATAAGCGACAGTAGAGGGGAAAAACTCCCTCATTGAGGAAGAAACTCTGGGCAGGACCCACACTCTGGAGGGTGGTCATCTACCTTGCCCGGTTGGGTGGGAAAGGAAAGATACTGGGAACAGAGACAGAAACAGACAGGCCAAGGAAAAGAGAGAGACAAAGAGAGAGAGTGGCAGATAGGCCAGATAAAATTTCCAGTCCAAATTGTGCTGTAGTTTGCTGAAGTGGGGGTGGGATTTCCAGGCCTTTGGATTTCCTGTCTTCCATAATTGTTCCCTACCCTGTCGAGTAGAAGCACATAGACAGCAGCAGTATCTTGCGTGGAAAAAACCTGTCACCCCCCAACACTACTCATTTCTGGTTTGATCTTCCATCAATTAGCTTCCATAAAAAGTTATCAGAGTAGAAGAGGGGGTTAATGATTTTTAGCTTTACTCTCAATGAGAGAAAGATGATTAATTAACCAAAAAATCTGAGGTGGTAATTGCTCTGCTTTATGTTGACCTCTTAATTTACATTTAATCCAGAACCCTACAACAAAACAAACAGGGAATATTTAGTGACATACCAGGCTAGATGTTACTCCGAGGTTCCCATTGTATTGAAGGCCACAACCCAGGAGTCGGTCAACGCCTGCATCAAATCTCCTAACTATAACCATAAAGACACTGACTCTATCTGACACTCTGTCTGTCTCTCTCTCTCTTTTACCCCGTCCTTATCTTCATTGTATTTCTTCGTTGTGTTTCTGACCGCCCTCCAGAGTCTGGGTTCTGCCCAGGGTTTCTTTCTCAGTGAGGGAGTTTTTCACCCCCCACTGTCGCTTATGCATGCACTAAAGGGTTCCGTTGGGTTTCTCCGTCTGTTAAAGCACTTTGGAATGTCTATTTAAGTAATTAAGCGCATTATAAATAAAGTTAATTGACTGATTGATTGATTTATAATACGACTATTGTACCTTACTTTGAAAACTTTCCGTAAGAATTTGAAATCACGTTTAAAGCCAGTAAATTTGCCGATGTTTTTGAACCTCACTAGTGTTTGTTATCTTGAAGTTTAAAAAAAAAAAAACCTTTTACAGGGGATCTACAGGGGATGACATCATCACCCAGCAGCTCAAAATAGTGTCTTGGTGATATGTTAGTCCTGAACATGACTGGATGTTTGATAGAACAAAGACAGGCGCATTAAAAATAATTAAAGGGAGCGGTGACAGAGCGTCCATTCATCCCGCTGGGAGAAGATTTGCTTTTCATCCCATCCCAAAGCAGCGCTGACTGGAGTGAGAGATGTTGATCTGGTGAGCTTCATCTCTCCCTTTAGATTCTGGTTGATGGAGCGTTCAATAGACTGACGGGATTACGCTGCGACGGTGGAAGAAGACAGCTTTACTTCAAGTGGAATCATGGGTATCAGGTATATGAATGTGTTCTCACAGACAACTTTCACTTTCCCAAATGAAAAATTGTCTGTGTTCAGCAGCCTCTGCACTCTTAGCGTTTTATATTAAAAAAAAAAAAAGAAGAAGAAGAAAAAAAGGAAGTGGGTTGGGATCTCTGATCCTTTGTTTGTCTGCCAGGAGGGTTTCCAATATCTGGTTAATGCTGTCAAAGGATTGGTTTTATCCACAGTGTGTCCAACATAAAGTGGTCTAGTTCCTTACTCTGACAAATTTTTAAAAAATGAAAATAATAGACCAACTATATATAAAAAAAATAGTAAGGCAACAATTAATTTCATATGGAACACAAGCCCCAGTCTCCTGGGTGAACGTCTTGTGTTTACCCCTTCATCAACCACAGTGTGCTCTCTGTTTAGCGCTCTTTATTCTACATTACCTGACTTCCTAAAGCTTTAATTAACACCACATACACACCGCCTCATGCACACACATAGCCGTATTCACATCCCTGTCTGCAGGGAATGTAAGCAGCATACAAACAACTCCTAACAATGTATCTTGTTTTCCCCTCTTCGTCTGAACTGCCTCTTTCTTCTCTTGCTGTTTCTTCTTTTCTTTCCCCTGTTTAAATCTGCATTTTTGCAACGATAGCATGTGGTGTCATTTTCTGTACTTTCACTGATTCTCCTCTGCAGATTCTCTTGTTGTCAGACTAACAGTGCCACCCAGTGGGAAGGATGAAAAGAAGGACACGGAGTGAATCACAAAGGTGATTTATGACAAATCATTTGGTTGATCAGACTTGATAGGGTTGGGGTTTAACCGAAGGTAACTTTTCAGATTTACATGGAATATTTAAATCACTGGTCGTAGTTGTGTGTACAATCAAGTGAGTAGCCTCAGAATAGTTTATTATGTCTCTGAATATGTTTCAAGAATGCTGCAAATTGCGGATTTTTAGTAGGTAGTCACATGATACCGTACTTGCATTCCATTGGATCACGGCATCCAGAATGTGAGACACAAAAGGGCTTTAAACAGTCTATAAGAGTGTGAAAAATTTAATACAGATAGAAGGTGGTTTAATATCAGTATGGGGAGGGTTCAGAAACGTTTAAATTACCGTATATAATAAAAAGTTTGTCACTATATCGCGGAATTTCGTTTTGCAGTTGGTTCCTGAACGCATTAACCGCGAGTAACGAATGATCACTGTTTAGATTCATACAAAACTATCCCTGTGGAAAAAAATATTATTATTGATCCCCAAGGCATCTCTTAAGTTGGAACACACCAGCTGGCTGATGAGCCCGAACAGAGGACGTTAGAATTAGTTTGAATGAAATCTTTCCCGATTGTGTTGATACAGCTGGGGGGTGATGAGCAGCAGTCAACACTTCTCCACAACGCCGTGTTGACACCAGCCTCTGCTAATTGCAGGAATGTGTAGTGACAGCAGGCTACAGACAGAAGCTGTTAGCACTAAATCAACCCTGATGCTGACTTCCTGCTGTCAAACTGGCCTCGTAACATCCGATGGTATCCCCCGCCAAGTCAGACAAACAGCACCGCTTGAGTTGAGGTGGAAATACAGTTTACTAAAACATCATCTGACAGTGAAAAAAGTTGAAGTAGCAATTTCTAAAAAAATAAAAGCATTTGTGACACATACATGTCATGATGAACACGTGACAGTGGAACATGTGATGTTTGTGGCAGGTCTTGTTGAGGTGGTTCAGGGTTAACTTGAGTGACGGCGTTCCATCATGCAGATGTGCACCCCTCGATTTGAAACAGACTGATTTTAATGTCAGTGGATCATAAAGATTTTCGTATCTCAGGTGATGGAGGTGCAGCAGTAAACCAGCACTGAAAGGATCCTCGTCTTTGAAATATGTCTGCGACATGGCGGTACCTCTAGCGAGGACAAACACCCAGATAAAGGGGAATAAAACAAAATAAATCGGAGCTCCGTCCTCCACACACACTTCTTCCACTAGATGAGACACAACAGGACTGACCTTGTTTTATTCTCTCTTTGTTATTCCCCATTTAAAGATGTTATAGTAGGATAACGGGTGTGGCTGAAGCCATGAGGACCTCCCGCTGCACTTTACGGCTGATCAAACTTCTTTTCCTTTGGGCTTTTCCCTTCAGGGGTCGCCACAGCGAATCAATCGCCTCCATCTAACCCTGTCTTCTGCATCCTCTTCTCTCACACCAACTACCTTCATGTCCTCTTTCACTACATCCATAAACCTCCTCTTTGGTCTTCCTCTAGGCCTCCTGCCTGGCAGTTCAAAACTCAGCATCCTTCTACCAATATATTCACTATCTCTCCTCTGGACATGTCCAAACCATCTCAGTCTGGCCTCTCTGACTTTATCTCCAAAACCTCTAACATGTGCTGTCCCTCTGATGTACTCATTCCTGATCCTATCCTTCCTGGTCACTCCCAGAGAGAACCTCAGCAATGGGACCGGTGCAATAAGACACTGGCTTGTGCCCTGTTGTGGCTACATTTTACTGCTGGATCAAACAGAGAACAAATATTGACCTGCGTAGAATTCTATGTGACTATGACTCTCTTCTTGAGATTCTAGAAGAGAACAGAGTTGATGAGCTCTCATCCAGCTGACCTCTTACAATGAACCAGGCCCCCGACAGAATTTCAACCAGGTTCACTGCAGGATGAGAGTCCCATTGAAGATGACCATAGACCAGCTGAAAGCCCATTTCCAGTGCCGACGTCACCTCAGGATGATTCCTGAGAGCGCCTGTGATATAATTGTGTTGTTCTTCATAATATTGTCACTGTTAGAGGAGAGCAACAACTAACTCTACAAACTGAGGACCCTGATGATGACCCCATCCACCTGCCTGCTGTACAGGACGGCAGAGACACCATCTGTCAGAATCATTTCAGAGTCTAAGTCACATCTTCACCACCACAGCGGGCAATAAAAACATACAATACACATTTCCTGCGGTAATCTTTATTTCCTACAAATACAAAGTTAGTGTTTGTATAGTTCTAATAGTTAACCTTCTAATAGTTAACATGATTCACCTGTGACCATCACCCACCTATAACTTGTGCTCCAGTATCTCTATGATCCAGGTACAAGTACAGTAAATAATACTTTATCTGTTTTCTGTATTTTTTAGGAAATGAATTCTATGAACGTCTTTAACAGATAGCTGTGTTTATACTTCAATGGAGGCTAAATGTCAAGCAAAGGGAAGTGAACTATCAGTAACATAACAAACAGTAACAAATTTTTTTCTTGTTCATCAATCTGTAATTCCTGTGTGTATCATGTGATTAAAAAAGCAGACAGAAAATAAAACTTGGAACACCTTAAAGCGGTTATAAGCAGTACAATGCCACAGGTACTGATGTGAGAACTAAAGCAGTTTTGGTTATTTTCAAGGAAACCATACAAAATGATTATGATTCTTATATAAATGAGGGTTAACTGCTTTGTGAAACAGACACTAGGTGACCTGTCAAACTTATTATAGTACTGTCTCTTTTTAATAATCAGCACCAATCAGTAAATAAAACAACGACCAAACAATTGTGTTGTTTCGATCACAATGTGAATGTTGATGTCTGTTGATGACTGCAAACACACAGGTGTCCTGCAGCGGACCTTCACAAACAAATAGATCCAGTCTGTCTTTCTCAATCACAGCAATCTAAACTCTCTTTGCACAGAAATGATTAAGACAAATGAGTTGACAATCAAGAGAATTACGGCTAACGATTAACACTAATGGTTACTAAGAGAGGGCTTCAATGCAATCCTACTGCAGCTGCAGAAGAGGAGAGGATGAAGTATCTGTGGACGAAACGAGCTACTGGGAAATACAAGCACTCCACTGGAGTCTTGATGGTAGCACTCACCATAAGATGATGGATAAACACAACACACACAACTGAAAGGGAATATGTGCTACACAACGCAATAGAGAGTAAGTCATTTCAAAGACTTAACCGAACTTCATACTCCGCCCACAAGTTCTGCCTCTCCTCCTGCCACCCCCCAGCACAGCAGAGCACCAACACCCAACCCTGACATCTTGTGATTTATGCAGCTCCAGAGCCGCGTGTCGCCCACCCCTGGTCTAGAGTGTCCTGCAGCTTCATTTTCCTTTTGTCATTTTTGATATTGCAAAGAGTTGGTGAGTCACTGAGAGTTAGAGAGAAGATCAGAGACAGAAGGAAAGCATCTGCTTCCATTGAGAGCTTTTAGGGTAGGCTAGACTAGGTGGGTAGACTAGGTGGGTAGACTAGGTGGGTAGACTAGGCTAGGCTAGTCATTTTACAATTCCAGTGTTTGTGGCAGACAGATGTAAAATGGAATGTTTTTAATACACAGAAAATTTTTGAAAAAATAGTATTATAGAAATAAACACATAATTCAAGTGTAATCTCTGTGGATTACCAGGAATATTTTCTCTTTTTTTTTCATTCATGAATTTAAAAAAATTAAGTTATTTACAGCATTATGATACCCCCTGAAAATAGTGAGTAAAACGTTGTATAAAATTTCAACAACTATTGTATATCTAGATTTTAAAAACATTTAACCATATGTAGATAACTACAACAGAATACCAACAGCATTATGCTAGGAGTTAAATTGGTCCAGACTGATCATTGGAGTTTCTGGGAAGATTTACTGTTTGAACAGCAAATGAAACAGATTGAAAACCAGCATTCAAATAAAAACACGAGCAAAGCAGTTGAAAGAGAAATGGAGCTGAAAACAACGGCATCAGAAGCAGGTCTGGAGGACCTGAATTCTTCCTCTCTGTTGACGTCACCATGATTAATCTGACAGACAGGAAGCACATTATGGATAAAACATGCAGATCCAATCCAATCGTTAATAGTATAAAGTAGTGAATTACCATTAAGAAGAAGTGTCTGTGAACTTATATCAAATGTTGATGAAACAGAATTTCCTGTCCAAGCCACTGTTTTTACTTTTGGTTCACGGAGTCTTTCCTTTGGACCAAACAGGACTCTAACCGCCGTGGAGGAGTGGAGCTCTTTGATTTGAGTCTGACTGAGATTTGAGGACTTCCTGGACTGGCGGTAATGAAACGACCAGATGAGACAGAAGATCTGAAGGACTTGACAGTTAAAAGTGAGCAGCAGCAATTTTTCTTTCTACACTGAGAAGCTCCGTTTTATTTTTGACACCGTTTTTTAGAAGTTCAACAGAAATGACTGATATTTGGTGGATGGTGATGAATGGTTGATCATGACTTTTTAAAAATTTAGCCTGAAACTTTTTGAATGCAGATATATTTGATTTCTATATTTATCCAACAAAGCTCAAATTTAACTCAAGAAATGAAACTCAGGATAAAGTCAGTGTTTTCAATCCACTGACATTTTAATTTATAGGCAAGGGATTAAAAATTGGTTTGGATCATTTCAATGCACATCTTACTTTCATTTATTTTTTAAAGTTTCTTTTACTATATTTTGGTGCTTTGTTTTGTTTTTTTTACTTTTATCGACTGCATACATCTAAATGTATTAAATAATGTATTTATTGCATTCCATCTGTCTTGTATTTTATTAATGAAGCCCTGGTACTGCTGGTGATTTCTCCCTTTGACACATTAACAATTTTTCCTTTGGCTTCGAGTTTATTAGAAAAACAATGATGAGACCAGAGGAGACATAATCACAACCGTCATATCTCATGTCAGCTGGCCCCCCAGGTGTGTGTGTGTTTATGTGTGTGTGTTTTATTAATGGATTGATTGACTGATGTATGTTTTGATCTACAGTTGTATTATTTCTTGTAGTGTCTGTGTACATTATAAGAAATAATACAACTGAAGACACAGTAGCGCCTCTTCAGCGGTGTAAAGAGTTAGCAGATAGAATTTGATAACGTTGAGGCTAAAATGTTATCCTTGAATGACTTCTGTTGGTACGAAGCCATTCAGGACAGTGATGTGAGTGAGACGCCTCATCTCCTGTTGCAGGTAGAACCTAAACTATTCTAACAACCAATAACTCAATTGTTCAATGAATATTTCTTTTTGCGTGTTGACTTTTGTCCTTGAAATTGTGGTATTTCATGTGCAGGTAAATATCACTTCTAGAGATTTAACAAGGTGGTCAGTCATTTCGTCATGGGGTACTGTGGTATATCGGTCAGCACTGAAGACTGAATCTGATCTGAGTTCAAATCTGGGAAGAACCTGCTTCTAAATGCCATATAGTTAGAAATATCAGCAGTGTTTCGTGATGGACCTTACAAGTTACAAATAAATTATAAGTTACAAAAGACGCAATAATGGCTGAATGATCTAAAACTCATGGTCCAGCTGAATCACCAATCTATTTAATCGAGAGAAAAGCAGTTATAGATATATACTTTATTCATCCTGGAGGAAATTGCACATATCCTCTGCTCAGGCATTACGTAATGAATAAAAACTGGATAAACACCAGGAGAAAAAGAAACACTGACACCACAAGACATACACTACACTAACAGATACGTAGCATTAACAGGACAAAATAAAATAACATCAATAAAAATAAGAAGTGCAAGTGAAAATTAGAAGGAGGCCCACATGGTGGGTAAGGTACACCCTTCTTACAATGTAAGGCATGTCACTATGTAATATCACAACATCTAATATCTAATATCTATCTGTCTCACAATGGTCAAAAATACAGGGCGTCACTATCTAATATCAAAAAATCACAACACCTTGGCCCCACTACACTGCAGTACAGGCTGACATCCCCTACCCTCCATTTAACCACGTGCTGACCTCGCCACCTCCCCCCCGCTCCTCCTGAGAGAGTCATTGTACCCCCTGATGGCACGGGGCATGAAGGAGGACCTCAGCCTCTCTGTGGAGGCGCTGTGTGACAGCAGTCTGCCGCTGAAGGTGCTTCTCTGCTGGGAGAAGGTGGTGTGCAGGGGGGGGCTGGTGTTGTTCATGATGGCGTTAACTTTAGACATGGTCCTGCTCTCCAGAAGCGTCTCCACAGAGTCCAGGCTCAGACCGACCACTGAGCCCGCTCTGTGGATGAGTCTATTAAGATGGTCCATATCTCTTTTCCTGGCCCCCCCACCCCAACACACAATGGCGTATGACAGCACACTGGAGACTACGGACTGATAGAACATGAGAAGGAGCTTAGGACAGATGTTGAAGGAGGCCAGCCTCCTCAGGAAGTACATCCTGCTCTGCCCCTTCTGGTACACACAGTCCCAGTTGAGTGACTAGTCCAGTCTGCTGTCTAGCTGCAGTCCCAGGTACTTATAGTTACCTACCACCCCCACCTCACTGCCCTCCATGATCACTGGCTGTGGAGAGGGACGTGCCCGCTGGAAATCCAGCACCATCTCCTTCGTCTTGGAGACATTGAGCTGGAGCTGGTTCTGTTGGCACCACTCCATGAAGTCAGCCACCAATGCCCTGTACTTCCCCTCAGCACCTTCCCGGATACATGCCACAATCGCAGTGTCATCGGAGTACTTCTGTATGTGGCATGTATGTGAGTTTTGCTTGAAGTCCGATGTGTAGAGGGTGAAGAGAATGGGGGAAAGCACAGTCCCCTGTGGTGCCCCTGTGCTGCTGGTCACCATAGAAGACAAACAGTCCCCCATACGGACGTACTGGGGTCTGTCCTTTAGGTAGTCCGTGATCCAGCTCACGAGGTAGGGGTCCACATCCATGGAGGTCAGTTTATCCTGCAGGAGCCGGGGCTGGATGGTGTTGAAGGTGATCGAAAATTCAAGGAAGAGCACTCTGACGGCACAGCCCCCGGTGTCCAGGTAGGAGAGCATGCAGTGGAGGAGGTACAAGGCAGCGTCGTCAACCCAAACCTTGGCCTGATAGGCGAACTAGAGAGGGTACATTGCACCCTGCACCTGTGGACGCATGAGCTCCAGGACCAGTCGCTCAAGGGTCTTCATTACATGGGAGGTAAGAGCGACCGGTCGGTGGTCGTTGAGCTCAATAGGGCGTATTTTCTTGGGTACAGGGACGATGCAGGAGGTCTTCCACAGTGACAGGACCCTCCCCAGCTGCAGACTGAGGTTGAACAATCGCTGCAGGGGGTCCCCTAGTTCTGAAGCACAGGCTCAGGGGAGTCTTGGGGATACCTTATCCGGTCCAGCCACCTTATAGAAACGGAGCCTCTGCAGCGTTGTCATCACCAGGTCTGCAGTGATGACAGTCTCAGTCGTGATGGGACCAGGAGGTCATGGCGAGGTTGGAAGTCCAGTGGTTGACCTGGGGCCGTTGAGCTTTGCAGCTCTTGGAGTGGGCTCGGGAGAAGTGGCAGTGGTGGAAGGAGAAGACGCACAGGAGGAGGGAGCATCAGGTCCGCAGGGCCGGGAGAGGCCTGGGACGAGGAGCTGGGAGTGGTGCGGGAGCTGAACCGATTGAAAAAGCTGGTTAGTTCATTCGCTCGTTCAATTTTCCCCTGCACAGTGCTGCGCCCTTTCCCATGTCCGGTGATGGTTCTCATCCCATTCCAGACCTCCCGCACCTGGTTGCGCCCCAGCTGCTTCTCCAGCGTCCTCCCGTACGCCTCCTTGGCCCTCCTCAGGCAGAGTCTCACTTCCTGCTGGGTCTTCCTCATCTCTTCCTCGTTCTTGCTCCTGAACGCCCGCTTCTTCCTGTTCAGGACAGCCTTGAGTTCCTTTGTGACCCAGGGTTTGTTGTTGGGGTAACACCTGACTGTCCTGACAGGGGCCACGGTGTCCACACAGAAGTTCATGTAATCTGTAAAACACTGAGCTGCCCCCTCCATGTCCTCCCCATGTGAGCCCACGATGGCATCCCAGTCGGTGGTCTGTAAGCAGTCCCTCAGCATCTCCTCCACTTCCGGGGACCACCTCCTGACCTGCCGGGTTGTTGCTGGCAGCCGTTTCACCAGCGGAATGTAGGTGAGATTTAAGTACACTAGGTTATGGTCCGATTTACCTAGTGGAGGGAGGGGGGTGGTGGTGTATGCCTCCTTAGCATTAGTGTAGAACAGATCGATGGTTCTGTTCTTCCGTGTGGGGCAGTCTACACACTGGACCATTGTGGGGAGAGATGAGTCCAAGGTGACGTGGTTAAAGTCACCGGTGATGATGACGAGTGCCTCCGGGTGCCGGGTCCGAAGAGCAGAGGTGGTCCCACAGATGGTCTCTCGTGCCGTCTTTGGGTCCGCACGTGGAGGGATATAGACGGCGAGGGCAATAATGTGTGAAATTTCAGGCGCCAGGTAGTAGGGTCTGATGCTAACAGCTGTTAGCTCCAGATCGCGGTTACACAGTGTCTGTCACCATCCAGCGTTGGTATAGATAATTAATCCACCTCCTTTCTTCTTACCGGCGGTGTTTGTGTCCCGGTCCGCTCGAACGGAGGAGAAGCCAGTTATTCCGACGTTAGCGTCTGGCACGTCGCCAGTTAGCCACGTCTCTGAGAACACCAACAAGCTGGTTTTCCGGTAGCGCTGTTCAGTCCTGCACAGCACTGTCAGTTCATCCAACTTGTTCAGTAGTGAGTTCACGTTCCCCATGATGACGGAGGGGACGGAGGGCTTGACTCGCCTCCAGTTAGCGGCTCTAGCCGTTAGTCTAGCCCTTTCAATGCGACCCGCTCGGCAGCCGCGATATCTCCGTCGGAGCTTGGTGGGGATGAGATCACGTGGTGCTGGGTCTCCTTTGACCCTCAGAGACATCAACTCCTCCCTGGAGTACACTAGCCTAGTGATATACATTATCTACATTTATGTTAAAATAATAAACACAGAAACATAGAAAAAAAAAACGCAAAATAAAGCACGAAAATCTCACTCAGAGCAGAGGAAACTGCAGCCTGCTCGCGCACGCGCAGAAGAATTATAGTCTCTTTAAATAAACCTTATAGGGAAAGCACAGACAGAATACAGAAGGTACATTAATTCTGTTTCATTTACCATCTGATTCTGAATAATGTTTGGTCGTATCATTTTATTTTGTTGTATTTATTTGCCACACCGGGAAGATATTGACTAATGTCAAACAGGTTCGTGGAGCAAAAAAGGTTGGAGGCCACTGATCTAAGGAGCTACATTGAAGTTCTCCACAGGAAGATTTAGTTTAAATCCTATTTCTGACACAATATCTGGGCCTTGTGATGAAAAATAAAACAAAAAGAAAGCAAAAAACTGAGAGATGATAGACACCGACAGCCTTGTTACATTTGCTGTTAATGTCCTCAGGCGGTAAAGCAATGATGCTACTTTAATCAGCTTCAAATGACACTATTCCATGAGATGTCACAGTAGGGTTCTTCGCCTTATCCGACAATATTCGAGAGAAAGAATTTACGCCTGCACCCAGATCCGTCTCAAAATGTAATAAACTCTTCTGTATTACAAGATCCAACCCTACTATTCCATCAAAATCTTTCTGAGTGATCCTTTCCAGCAATCAAGTCATGAAATAAAATAATGTCTCACTGGGTAAAATTCACGTATGTTGGTGAAATATTGTCTGCAGGTGCTGCATTAAACTGCTTTCTAACTAAAACGATCATAAACCTACTGAGACAAATATGGGCTGACGTGAAGCCAAGACATGTTCAAAGTATAAAAAACTAATTTCTGTCTCTCTTTTATATCCTTTTTTTGTTTAATCCAGGTAGATAGATGTTACCGCGGTGCAAACTTGCAAGTGAATGTGGAAGTGGGAAAGTACAACAGGGGCCTCTTGAAAAGGTTTAAGACGACAGCCTCTGATGTCTGACAGAAACTAGTAAAAAGAAAGGTTTCCTGCTAACAACAGGAGCAAATAAAAAAGATAAAAGAGTTTCTATTCTGTCACAATGTGCAGCTCTTACTTGACTTTGTTGAGATAAAAGTTGTCTTTCTGTAGTTGGAGACACTTTTTGATTTTTCTCAACAGAATTTCTTTATTGCATGAAAACAACAGAAAACCAGGAAGGAAAGTACACCAATTAATTTTGCTCAAAACACTTTCGCTGTCAAACAGAAACTCTTTTATTCACTTTGTGTTTTTCTTTCTTTCTGAACAGTCATTCTTCTTTGGAAAAATTTCAAGGCTTTCCACATCGACAGAGGCGGGTCGAAGATATTCTTCTACGTGGATGAAGGCTGGATGGTGGCATAGAGAGAGCATGTATAAATTCCGACAGCTTGCATGTGATTGGCTCATGGGATAAAAAGACAGGCAGCGATGGGTAAAAGCGTAATGAGGTGTTTAACGTTTAGCCGTGTTCCTGCTTAAACTCTGCTGAGCTTCTGGTCTCTGTTGCTTTAGATGTTTGGCAGACTGTCAAACCTCCATGTTCCTAAGGACTAAGGATGAACATAAAAATAATTTGTGATTTCTGAACATTTCATCCTCTCCGTCACCTTTGTGTTTTGTTCTGCTTGTTGTGTCAAATAAAATCCAAGCTAAATTACTTACAGTATCATTTTTGACAGTCTTAACATGAATGTGTTATATTCCTCAAATAAATCAGTTGATTCTCTTGAATTTGTAATTGTATATAGTCCTACTGGACCATATTTTTCTTTTCTGGTATAATTTTTTGAATTTTAATCCAATGTGGCTGTGACCAAAGATAAGGTTATAGTTCGTAATAGTTGACATTGTGAACAATACTTTTAAGGAAAGAAAGATGGAAAGATACCTGGAAAGATACAAGAAGAAGTAGAAACACTTACTATAAGCTAATAGAGGAAAGTAAAGACAACCCTCGGTTTCTTTTCGGCACTGTAGCCAAGCTAAGAAACCCACCATTCCTTTAAATCTGGGCAGTGATGACTTCCTTAGGTTCTTTCAAAACAAAATAACAAGACTTAGGGGTTGGATCCATCACACACTGCCATATGTCAATCTCAATGCAGAGGAATTGGTTATAACTAGCGATATTCTGGAGTGTTTTTAGCAAATGGAACGCTCCGATTTAAATTCCCTAATTTCCTCTGCTAAACCCACCCCCAGTCTTCTGGACAAAATTCCAACTACGCTTCTTAGAGAGGTATTATCATTAATAAATAAATCTATGCTGCCAATAATTAACTAGTTAGTTAAAATAAGTTATGTGCAACGATCTTTTAAAGTGACTATGATCAAGCCCCTCCTTAAGAAACCAAACCTAGACCTAGTAATCTAGTAATCCCACCCCCACTTCAGCCGGATCTAAACTTTAAACTAGACAGCAATTCAATCTGGCCTATCTGCCACTCTCTCTGTCTCCGTCTCTCTTTTCCTTGTCCTGTCCCTATTCCCATTGTATTTCTTTTCCCATCCAACCGCTCTAGGTGGGTGACCACCCCCCAGAGTCTGGGTCCTGCCCGGAGTTTCTTCCTCAATGAGGGAGAGTTTTTCCCCGCCACCATCGCTTATGCTTGCTCTGGAGGGTTCTGTTGGGTTTCTCTGTCTGTTGATTGATTGATTGATTGATTGATTGATTGATTGATTGATTGATTGATTGATTGATTGATTGATTGATTGACTGATTGATTTTTTTCTTCTCACTTAAACAATGAGCGCTGGATGACTCAAAATGGCATTAAAGGTAGCATGTTCTTGCAATGCAGCATTTAATGGGAATAAATGTGATTTTTTTTTTTAGTGCTGCTGACATTTTATTCACTTCATTTCATCATCATTTTAGAATATGGACATACATTGTCTCATGACATGCTATAAATACAAACTATAAAAAAAAAAGTCATTCCATAAAAATGGATATAAATTAAAGTCTATTATGTCTCTTAGATTTAGAGTCAGAACAGAACTAAAATACTTGTAAACAAATATCAGCTGAATAACCAAAGGAAATATGTATTTCTATTGTGAGATGAGTTTGGTTGTGTTTGTGTGTTTGTGGTTCTGGAAATGCAACAGACTGCATAATGACTGCCATCATGTCCATTATCGTTAGGACCGAGTGACCGCTGGTAATGACAGAAAATAAAAATGATTCACGGTAACTGTTGGACAGAGGAAATTATCTACATTGTTTTTGTTTAGCATAACAGCAAACGTCACGCTCCATCCGTCTTTCCACTGTTGACATCTTGTGAATGACTTTGTGTGTATCCAGATGTCAGTTGTGTGGAATCAGTCAAGGAATCATGCAGTAGAAAATAATTGTAATTTTTATTATGGTTATTCCTAGTTATCATTTCATTTTACCATTACTTCACTTATTATGTTTGTTGCTAATTCATAATAGATGGTGTTGTCTTGCCACTTTCTCCCCCCAAACATTATGCCAATTACTACTGCACTTTGTGCCACGATTACAGTCAATGTAATTATTACATAGCGTGCAAGGATGAGCGTTTTATAGTCCCTTTCTGCTCCATTACCATTAGAGTTTCAATGCTAATTTCTAAATGCTTGTGCCATCATGAATCTATCCTACATTTGTCTTCTTCTTGCATTGCAGCCAAACAAGGACAACTCAAAAAAAATTTGGATTTTGTAAATTGTTGTCGAAAAGCAGGGAATGACAAGTTTCATCATTTAAAATGCTGCTGTATATTCTCAAAGTATCACCATTCTGACGGGCAGGGAACAATTGTAAGTAGTTCCCTTTCCTAATTGACAAAATGTGTTTCAAGTAAAAGCAATTTATGGCACATGACTGATCATGAGTTCAAATAAAAATCTCTAAATTGTTTTTTTGTTTGGTTTTTTTATTTACTGAAATCATGAAAGAAATGTTGATACATGCTACATATGATTGAGTGATTATTGGGACAGTAAAATACATGTACTTAAAATAAGGGAACATGTTTGGTAGCTAAAACACAGACATTTTGTCTGAACAGTTTAAGTTAAATTCTGCTGATATATACAGGTGTATATATATTTTTATACCCATTTCTTGCTGTCCTCTGTCTTGTTTTTGGCAGAGGTTTGTAAAATCATTCATTTTGTCACCAAATAATTCCACCAATCACCACAGTATAAGGACTATGCTTTGGTACTTTTCATATTCAACCATAATGGAGACGTTCCATCTGCTTGCTGAGGTGCTGTTAACTCTGTGGGTTACCACCAAGATGCCCCCCAGACAGCCCTGGCTCCTGTGGCACCAGTGGGACATGAGCAGCAATCAGTGGAAAATCACTGGTGGGTTGAGAGTGTCATTTCATTCTGTAACGAACAAGTCTCTGTGTGTTATGTAAGACCTTTCCACCTTTGTGTGTCAGCTCCTTTCTCAGTGTTCTCCGGTAGGTACTGTATGTGTTGATGAGTGTCTGAAAACAATAGGTGTTGGAAAATGATTGGATCTCATCAAGGAGAATGTTACTTTTTGATTGGTCAACTGCACAGTGGTCATAGTGGTTTTATAACCTCCAGCTGCCAGCACCTCCTCCTCCTCCTCTCCTGAAGCCACAACCCTGCCAGCCGTCTGATAAGGAAGGCTTGACTTGTGACTTCCTAGAAGTTTTAGTAGTTTGTAGGAGTGAGTCCATTTTTTTTTATGTGTTCTACTGTTTGATTGTTAGCAGCTCACGTGAGGTGATTGTCTTTCACTTAACTTTTAATTTTTGATTAGCTGCATTTTTGTGTTCTTGGGGCATTGCTAATCGTCGAAGCAGAAGTGTTGGGGTGTGTGGTGTCTGTACTGGAGGGTGGGAGTGAGAGCGGGGGCTCGTCATGTGTTGTGTCAAGGTTCCACTCTTTTTCTTAGGGGAGATCGCACAAACACTACGATGAGATACAGCATCAACACACGCCACTTCACCTCATCGTGGATTTTCAGTAGGTAGGTAGTTAACTACATGATGGGGAACACGTATTGAAGTCAACAACCCCAATCGTCTAACTATAACCATGAAGACACTGACTCTATCTGGCCTATCTGACACTCTCTCTCTGTCTCTCTCTCTCTGACCCTGTCCTTATCTTCCTTTTATTTCTTTTCCACCCAACCGGTCAAGGTGGATGGCCGCCCAGAAGAGTCTGGGTCCTGCCCAGAGTTTCTTCCTCAATGTGGGAGTTTTTCCCCGCCACTGTCGCTTATGCTCTGGAGGGTTGGCTTTTGGCTTTTTCTGTCTGTTAAAGCGCTTTGAAATTTCCGTTGCCATGATTAAGCACTATATAAATAAAACTTGATTGATTGATTGATTGATTGATTGATTGATTGATTGATAGTCACGTGATACCGTACGCACATTCTATTGGCTGATGGCATCCAGAAGTGAGTGAGTCTCAGAACGCAGCGCACTTCTGTGAGACACAAAAGTGCTTTAAACTGTCTATCAGAGTGTGGGAAAAGGTAATGAATATCAGGTTTAATATCAGTATGGGGAGGGTTCATGAACATTTCAATTACTGTAAATGATAAGATAAATAGTTTGTCGCTATATCGCAGAATTCGTTATTCGCGTGTGGTTCCTGGAACGTATTAACCACGAGGAATGAGGGATCACTGTACTGTTTGTCTTAAAGGTGATCCAAACAACATTGCTGAACAGAAAATACAAACACAATAGTTGTAACTGAAGATATGTTGATAGAACAAAACCACACATAACATCAAACAACCAATAAAATGTCATGTGTTTTGGGCCTGTACCAGTGACGTGGGGTCAGGGGAGGTAGGTGAGGCACGGCCTCACCTGCCATCATTAAAGGAAAAAATGGAATAAATAAATTAAATGCTAATATTTATCCAGCGATGTGTATTATAAACTTATTTTCTGTTTAACATCACCAATTTTAGGTTATTTTTACTCAAAATCGCTGAATTTTCACATTTACCGCTGCAATCCGGAGCAGAGACCTGCGGTGAGGCACCAGCCAGCCGAGCCTCACCATGGATTGATCAATAGCTCAGATAGCTGTGCTGGTAGCTATGCAGTGAGATCGTAATGCTATCTCTCTATATGTTGCTATTAAAATGTTCAAACACGTTTGCTCTACAAACTAAATTCCCGTAATTTAGCTAATGTATATAATGTACGGAGTTTTTTTGTCAACAGCTGCATGTGTGTAACGTCTTTCTTTGAGTAGAGCGGTCCTGAAACCGCTGTGAAAAAGCACTGGGTGAGGCACAGGAATACCCGATCTCATGGATAGGGGGCGCTGGTGATCCCAGGGATTTGTCTTGGGACTCCTCAGCCGAAGAATAAGTGAATGCAGGCTACGATCAAGTGCAGCAATTACTTTTTTTCCGCTCGCCTATTCAAATGAAAGATTACATATTACAAACTGAAGGAAGATATGGACAATTTCTACAAACAAGTTATTGAACAAGTTATTTGTTCAGGGGGAGCGGTGCATGGACTTCATTTACAAGTAAAACTGACATATTAATAGGTAGGTAACAACATTACGTTTTTTTAATCAAATATTCTTATTTGTGTGTTACAGTTTGTATGTGTAAATAATTCTGCAATGAGACTTTAACATAACCCACTCACTGTTGATAATTAAACAGTGAATAAGCTACACTGTAGGTTCATATTATTGTAAATCTGATCACGTGATCATGATGACGTCAGTGCCTCACCAGCCATGAACCTCACCGCACGTCACTGGCCTGTACCATGTGTGTGTGTGTGTGTGTGTGTGTGTGTGTGTGTGTGTGCGTGTGTGTGTGTGTGTGTGTGTGTGTAATGATTACTAACAACAAGACTAGAAAAATAGCTTCCCCTATGGAAGATTAATAAATCTTCCAGTCCTCTCTAACCCACGGTAAGCAGGCAGTACAACACAGGCAGCACAACACAGGCAGTACAACACAGGCAGTACAACACAGGCAGTACAACACAGGCAGCACAGCACAGGCAGTACAACACAGGCAGTACAGCACAGGCAGTACAACACAGGCAGTACAGCACAGGCAGTACAACACAGGCAGCACAACACAGGCAGTACAACACAGGCAGTACAACACAGGCAGTACAACACAGGCAGTACAACACAGGCAGCACAGCACAGGCAGTACAACACAGGCAGTACAGCACAGGCAGTACAACACAGGCAGTACAACACAGGCAGTACAACACAGGCAGCACAACACAGGCAGTACAACACAGGCAGTACAACACAGGCAGTACAACACAGGCAGCACAGCACAGGCAGTACAACACTGGCAGTACAACACAGGCAGTACAACACAGGCAGTACAACACAGGCAGCACAACACAGGCAGTACAACACAGGCAGTACAACACAGGCAGCACAGCACAGGCAGTACAACACAGGCAGTACAACACAGGCAGTACAACACAGGCAGTACAACACAGGCAGTACAACACAGGCAGTACAACACAGGCAGTACAACACAGGCAGTACCACACAGGCAGTACTACACAGGCAGAACAACAGACCTGAGATCTCTTTCTGAAAAACATCGAATGTGCTGGTGAATTTAATTCAAATTCGGTTTAGTGTATTTTTATGGATGTCTTGATTTTTCAGTTTGTTTGATTGTGTATTTGTTTCTTTTCATCATTTTCACAGAACACTAAAGGACAAACAGTCCATATCCTGTTGAGGCCACACCTCAGCAGCGTGGACATGGACAGCATCTGGTCCTCCTTCTACGGGCAGCGTCCACTCTTAACAGCTGAGAACAGGCAGCAGCACGTTTCTTTACACTGTTCACGCTCAGTTTCTTGGCTCTTCACCAGAAATAACAGTTGTTGTGTTCTTTGCCGACACCCCATCACTCTGGCGCACTCCTTGAGTGGAGGAGCTGACCTTTGCAGTTCAGGTCTCATCAACTGCTGTTAGCTTCTGAAAATGTCAAATAGTCTTAGTCACTGTGTGATCAGACAAGAAATATCACGATACGAAGAGCAGACTAACCTTCTCCAGAGATGATTGACACCAGATGAACAAAGGACAGCGACTGCTGCAGAATCGCCGAGTCTGGCGGCAGCCATCATCCTAGCTATCCTTGTGCTACATGTGAAGTTTATGTCGATAAGCCAAAATGTTGACAGGATTAATATGTTCAGTCCATGTTCCATTAACTCACTGGAAACATGTTTTATATCTACACATCAATGTTGTTGCAAACCTTTGGATGATATATGCTTCTACAAAATATAAACTGACTTAATCCCTGACCAGAAGGCGTGGCCTTGGGATTAATGAATATGTTTGCTGCTCTGCAATAATCGCATGCTTCTACTTACAGTTGCCAGAGTGGATTTTTCTATCGGAATTGTTGATCTGGCTCATTTAATGCTAGCCAGCCTTTCTGATGCAGCCCCCTCCAGTTACTACTGATAGGACCAGTACTGAGCCTCCTGTACACTCCCAGTAATTGTGGGAATTTATCAAAATTAGGTAAATTTTCTGCTAAATATACTTTGATGCTAAGAGGTCGCTCATAACTTGGACATCTTCAATGGTGTAAGTTGGGTCTGGACGACAATAATCAGACATCACCTCATTAGAGTGTCCTTGCGTCCAACCTGCTGTAATCCCCGGGCCTACACACACTTTACATTCACAAAGAGTACGACTAATTCTCAGCGTGAAGGACTTTAGATAACACGCTCCTGTAATTCATATTCTGGTTGTGTATGAGGATTACGAGTCACGCTGCAATTTAAAATAGCTGATGTGGGGGTATATATCTTCACATCGCTTGTCAGCCTGCCCACACACGCTTACAGAGCGAAGATAACATGGTGTAGAACATGTGTAGTAGTGTGGAGTGAGGCGTGCTTAACTTTAATTACTCCAGGAAAAAACTTGTCATGTTAAACGACAACATAATGGAGGGAGACAGTGAGAGAGGAGTGGCAAGGAAACAAAAGAACTGCTTGAATGACATTACAAGAGATAGAGAGACGTTTGGGTGGCAGGGGGGAGTCGGAGGGTGAGGAGGGATGAGGAAGGAGTAGAAGTTTCATTTTTCTGACTGAAAACTCCGTCAAACACAGAAAAATCCAGCACATAAAAGCATTTCCATCATAAAACGACCATAATTTAAATTCACTGGGGTGTAGAGTGACAAACATTTTGCGCATTGAAAGCTGAAGTAAACAGTTTTCTTTTGAGGAATTTGTTCAGCAGCCGTTAAGCTGTGATCCATCACCCAGAGAACGAGGAGCTGTCTCTGATACTGAAACACTGCTCAGTGATTGGTTTCTTTCTTTGCTACAGTGCTGATTGCTGTTGAGACACAAAACAGTTTGGATTCAGTTCATCCATGCACATTAGAAAGGTCATTTTCACATTAAAATACTAATTGGTGTATTAAAACATTGCAGACCATTCGGTGCAGCAGAGCCAACTCAACAGTGAGTGGGTTATTTTTAAAGAATTATTTACACATACACACTGTAACACACAAATAAGCACATTTGATTAATAAAAACGTAATGTTGTTTCCTACATGTTTGTTTATATGTTTGTTTACTTATAAATGAAGTCCATGAGTCCGCAGCTGCTTCTGAACAAAACCAGTGAAAACATTTTGAGTTGAGATGCGTAATGCTCCATTTTTTTAGTAAGGCAAGACGAGCGGAAAACAAATGAATGGCTACACTTGATTCACTGACCGATTGTAGTTTACTGTCACTTCTTCTGCGGCCGAGGAAGAAGAATCCTCGGCCGAATTCCTGGGATCACCAGCGCCCCCTACCATGAGGCGTGAGAATTGCGTGCTTCACTTTGTGCTTTTTCCCAGCGGTTTCAGGACCGCTCAACTCAAGAAAGACGTTACACACACTACATTATATAACATTATCTAAATAATGGAAATTTACTTCATATAGCAAATGTGTTTGAACATTTTAATAGCGACATATAGAGAGATAGCATTACGGTCTCACTGTATAGCACGCCAGCACTGCTAGCCGAGCCATGATCAATCCATGGTGAGGCTCGGCTGGCTGGTGTCTCACCACAGGTCTCTGATCAGTATTTCAGCTGTAAATGTGAAAATTCAGCGATTTTGAGTAATAGAAAAAAAACTTTATAATACCCATCACTGAATAAATATAACCATTTAATTTATTTCTTCCACTTTTCATTTTTTTTCTCTCATGAAGTGCCTCACCTGGTATAGATTAGCAGCTATTAAAAAAACACAGAAGTTAAAACATGCCTGTTGTTTCAAGGGAAAGCAGATGAGATCGTCTGAATGTTGAATTGAGGTGCGACGATATCATAGAGAACCCATGAGCATGTCAAAATGTTTTGCCACCTTCAGTTGTGAACTTGTGTGATTTTAAGGTTAGCAAAGATCATGTAAAAACCTAAAATATCAATAGATGTTTCCTTGATCATCAAAAGTTTCAGTCAGCATCTTGACTAATGTTGATGGTTGTAATGAGGACTCGTCTGACTGCTGTGAAGCATCCTAGATGCAGATGAGCACCCTTGATTTTTTTTTTTTTTTTTTTTGCAATGGAAAATATGAAGTGAGCTTCAACAGCCGTGACTCTTGAGAAATGAGCAGTGAATTAATTGGTATTTTAAAAAATTAAGGCACTCAAGTTAACAGTCAGAGCATCTGAATTAATTTACAAAGCCCCAACATAAATGCGACGCTACTGTTGATTAGCGATGTCAGATTTTAATTACATCTCATCTAATGTAATTATCCCCTCCTGAGACGGCCTGGCTTCCTGTTCTTGTCCCGTGTGTTCTTTCTTTGTTCCGTCATCATCTGTCTGCCTTTTATTTTATTTTTACTCTTTAATGGCGTCTCTCCTTCTGTTCATCTCTTCGTCTTTTCTTCTCCTCTGTAGTTTTTTTTCTTTTTTCCCTCATGTCTGTCTCCCTGCATGAATAGGAGTTCCCATTATCTGAGAACAATTTTCCAGTCAGGACAGCAGTTTGATTAATTACCGAGCAATCTCGGTGAAGAGGAGACAACCTGTTCACAGAGAGAACTCGTCATAACTTCATGGTTTCAGAGGAGGAGGTTGAGATCCTGATCCTGACTTTAGAATGACTCCACATGGACAGCCTTCCTTCTGCTGCTTCACCCTATGATGAACTCATGAATACTTGGGGGGGCTGCCCTCTGACATGACATGATGAAGGATTTCATGTCACTGAGGAATTACTGACATGTTGTTCCTCTGCATCAACCTCTGACAGGGTCCACCCATGGCCTCGCCAGAAATTTAAATCGACTTAACTCAGAGTCTCCAAACTGTGCTGTAAGCCCCCCCAAGTCTTTGTTTCTTACTGCTGTCTGAATTATTTAATCTGAGATGTTGCTGTTTGTCTAAGGGGCATTTTAATGAATGAATTAATTGGTGTTGCATGCCAGTTAAAGCAATAAGACAGAGACAAATCACTACATGATATGAATCCAAGCAGGAACACGGGGTCAAACACACAGCCTCTTCCTGTAGACTTCCTTAATTCTAGACATGATCAGTTTTCTCCAGTAAATGTGTCGCCCACCATCCCCTGTATCTAGGGGGGTGGTGGGTTAAAAATCCCGTTGAAAACACAACCATTATTTTTTTTTGAATGTGAATTCCACTTTGCATGATTCTCTTTTGGGTTTTGTGTCACCGTGATTATCTTGTAATTTGGCTTTTATGAATAAAAGGGATTTTAAAAATCAAAAATCTCTCTCTCTCCCTCTCTCTCACTCTCTTTCTCAAAAGTAGAAAAATGTTTTCCTGATCTCAACATGTTTCTGGATAGCATCAGCTTTTATATGAAAAGTAAAACAAGAAGTGGTGAACCAGTTTTTACAGACAAAGAGTTTTATAGATTGAAATAAACAAGGTAAAAATTAAAAGACATGGTTGTAGAAGAGATGATTGTGGAGAAAGGATAATTGTTGTTTTTTTCTTAATTTTCTTAATTTTTGCTCTTTTTTTTTTTAGTTAAATGTTAAAAGGTTAGATGTTTCTTTGTTCAGAAAACGCACAATACTATTGAAAATCTGTGAATCTCTTTTGGATTTTGTATCAACGTAATTATTTTGTAATTTGACTTTTATGAAGTTTGTTGTCGATCTAGTATTTCCTAAAGAGCCTGAGGTGAAATAAATATGCAGTGATACTGATAGAGAGTCAGAAGCAGCACTAATAAAACTGAAGACCACAGTCAAGTTTCATCAGGATAAAAACAGTAATGGGATTAAAAGTGTCACCAGCAGCACGGACAATACTTGACAAGTAGTCATTAAAAAACTGTTTTAGAAATGGATTTAGTTCACTTCTTATGTAAAGTAGAAAATCGAGAAAAGATTCCGCTTTTATTTATTTTATTTTTTTGTTGGAGGGGAAACAAAACTTCACTTTGCAGCTGCAGCTGGCAGAATTCTGATGTGAAGTTTGCCTCCAAAAAAGATAAGAAAATTTTTTCTTTTAATTTATTTCAACTTGATCATCACAAAGCATGCATTTCAAAAGATTTGAGTGTTCAGATGAATACCTGTGTCCTTCCAGTGAAGCTTGGATTCTTCTGTAGAAGAATCCAGTTTATTCGAGTGAAATGATCCTTTCACATTCCCATGATGCTTGGCTTTCCACTGTATAAGCCTATAAAAGTATTTCTAGCAGTAATACTTTAATTAAATGTCAACTCTCACTCTGAATCAGAATTTAATGTTACTGCACAGCATTGATACAGAAGAACGTTTTTTACTTTTCACTGTACGGTCAGGTCTTTCAGTTTGGTCATCAGCAGTTCCATTTGTGAGGTGCAGTGCATTGTGGGTATTGGTTTTCTCTGGTTATGGAGCACCAATTTCAGAAATCAGTGCCCCTTTAACAGTGGAATAATTTTATCTTGAGGGTACTATAAATGTAGATGTTAAACTTCATTTGAGATCTACTTTTGTACTTTAATGCAACTGAAGGCTAGTCAATGTTTCTGTATGGCCCCAAAAACATTATATTGTTTAAAACTGAGCAAAAAAGCACAATAAATTAACGGGTTCACTTTAAATGTATTGTTGGTCTTTTACAAGGACATCTGACTTTCCACCCCACTGCTCAGGTGGATCATTTTTCCTTTCTACAACACCAACAATGAAGGAGAATTAATCAGATTTAAGAAAAGTTATAATTTATAAGCAGCTTATGTGAGGTTTTAATGCATGAATAGATGTCCTACGGGCATCTGATGTTACTGTATCATGTCAGTTCTTCTGATACACACAAGTTATGCAAGTTGTTTTTGTAAGCTTTCCCTTTGACCTTTTCTTTCGGCCTCAGGCTTTGGTCTGACGTGCATCTTGAAAGGAGTCTGTTTGGACAGATTGGACAGAGCATAAGGCTCAGACCTACAGCTTAAACGAGTTTCACTGTGACGTGTAAGACAAGGAGAGACATGGCGATCTGAAATAGTGAACTAAGAGACAGATGGTACAATTTTAAAAAGTTTTACATTTCTACTGTGTGAGCTCTGGTTGTTAAGGGAACAGAAGGAAAATGCTAGGATGAAGAAGATAATGAGATTTGATGGATCAATGATGGATGCTGATACTAAGAGCGAGCCTTGATGACAAGGCAAAGGCAATTTTAAAGATTTACCTCTTGTAAATGGAAGGAATCATTAAAAAAAATAAAATTCAGTCATTACCAGTGATTTACCATCCCCCCCCCCCAAAAAAAAAAAAAATCCAATCTGATTTTTGAAGAGATTGTATTACATTGTTGTACAGTCCTGAATAGAGCATAATCTTAGAGATTATGACCATCATTTATGACACCACAGCTAGAGAAATGAAACACAGACACACACTAACACACTGCTAGATGTTGCATCCCCTCTATCAGGTGTAAAACAAGCTATCTGCCAGCAGGGACACAAGTCTCTTTGTGTATTTCCACTACAATCACACAGCCAAACAAGTGTGCCTCATTATTTACACACATTGCAGAAGAACAAGCATTTTCTTCTTTCATTTCTAGTCCATTAGTCATTTTATTTAGTTATAATTTATTTGATATAAATGAAATTCAATTACAAGAACATTAAATATGAAAATTTAGATAAATGAAATGCTTGTACTCACTGAAACAGCTGTTCAAACGGCTGATTTAAACACAAAATCCATTCTCCTTTGTTTCCTCAAGAACACTCCCTTAGCTAGAACAGGCTAGCTTGAACAGGTTAGCTTGAACTGGTTAGCTGGAACAGGTTAGCTTGAACTGGTTTGCTAGAACAGGTTATCTAGAACAGGTTAGCTAGAACAGATTTGCTAGAACAGGTTAGCTAGAACAAATTAGCTAGAACAGGTTAGCTAGAACAGGTTAGCTAGAACAGGTTAGCTAGAACAGGTTAGCTAGTTCATGTTAGCTAGAACAGGTTAGCTAGAACAGGTTAGCTAGAACAGGTTAACTAGAACAGGTTAGCTAGAACAGGTTAGCTAGTTCATGTTAGCTAGAACAGGTTAGCTAGAACAGGTTAGCTAGAACAGGTTAGCTAGAACAGGTTAGCTAGAACAGGTTAGCTCCTTCAGGGGTCAGACCCTCGTCTCACTAGAGCTTCT
>CM023614.1:2186834-2209334 GCA_013358685.1 Antennarius maculatus
GACGTGTAGAAGAGCACTTTCATGTGGTTCCGCGATGACCTGGAGTCTCATCTGGGATGTACCCCAGCTTTTGCCCATAGCCAGCTGGGAGAGGCTCCAACAGACCCCCCAGCAAAGAGGATAAACAGCTGAAGACGAGACTATTAAGGTCGCCTCTTCTTCAAGGGAACAGATGGATGGTGCAGCAGCACCAATGGAGTGTATTATTAATTATATTATAGTAAACTATTTGAGATGATGAATTATTGCTTTACACACCAGTCAAGATAAATAAAATATATAGTAGGTCAACGATATGCCTGAGATTAAATGGGTTTGGGAGTGTGTGTCGCTGAAGGCCAGCGTGAGATTTATTCGAGGTGAATGGAGGCAGAAAGACGTTCCGTAAACCTGAATGAGCCGTAAACAAGACGGGGCCACCCTGGCATTTTGAACGGTAAGTGATTTGTGGAGTCGTCAGGTGACACCGCCACCTTTTTCCCACCTGTTGTTTCTGATCTCAGCTGCTTTTTTTATGCAACGGCAGGAACGGTGTGACAAGTTCTGCCTCTGATACCGAGGAAGGAGAAGCTTCGACTGACATGCGATGAAGACACAGGAAGGACGTCTGCTGTCACACCCCAGCTTCAGCACCTTCATGTTCCTACAGGTACACCTTGCTCATGGGCATTTAAAGGCAACCATGTTCTTTTTCCTTATTTATTTATACCCCTCTGGGGTCAGAGGACAGGTTTTTAATATCTTAAAGGTGCTTGCACACAATTTAATACATAATATATATAAAATGGTGAAAGTTGTAAATGTATCATATAGAATTTATAGCACAATGTGACAATCGTGGAACATGAGGCTCCAGCATTCAGTATCTACAAAGAATGATCCAGAGATCACGTGACTCAATATGGGAATATCTGAATTCAGATTTCTTGTGAAAACATTTTTTTACTCATTTGGATTAAATGTTTTGATGCTTGTTCTGAGGCAGACGAGGGGGGCTCTCACCAAACTGGGGTGAGATGGTTTGTACAATGGTCTTTGGGGGCATTACCACAGTGATCAGTGGTTTTCTGTCTGCTTCATGGTGTAAAATAGTGATCTGAACATTTATCATATTTATATTCCACATATATGAAGTTATAAATGTGTCTTCAGGCACATTCAGAGGATGCTCCATGTTGATAGAGATAGAGGAGTAATTAACACATCATATGTTTAGAAATGAGTCCTTAATTTCAAACTCATGAGATTCTGTTTTCCTAAAATAGTTCCAAATGTTTGGCTGCCCCCTGTTTGGCTGCCCCCTGCTTTATCGTTCAATTAACAACCTTCTGACACCCACTGAAGAGAAAACAACCAGCTGACAAAACAAAACCGTCGATGATTCCAGGTGATGTGTGTTTACTTAAAGACGTTTTAAGGGTCAGAATAAAGCTGAAGTTAGCAGTTAGCGTTAGGTTAGCCAATCGGAGGCAGACCAGAGCGTGTTTCATTTCTAAGTTTAGGCACAGTGGAAGCCTCAGGAAGTGAATGAATGAATGAATAAATGAATGAATGAATTTATTTCGAACAACAAAAACAAAATAACAATAATAAACAATAATAAATACACCGGAAAAGTGTGAACACTGTCCGAAAAGGAGTAGGAAGAAAAACGGAGTAGGAGTCTGAAAACAATAAGTTGAGCATGACGCTGCGTTTGTCCTCTAACCAGATGATGAGGAGCTCCCAAACGTACCGTCTCCACAGGCTGAAGACATTTTTAGTGGATTTGGTGCCTCATAAAACACCATTAGCTCTTTCTAAGTACTACGGTTCAGGTCACACAAACCGTTAAAGCCTCGTCCTGCTTTCCTTCCTCACACGTACGCCATTCAGAATCTTTCCTATGTCCCTGTTTTCACAGAACAAAACAGAATGTCGCTGGGTTTAAACCAAAAGCCGAGGTGGAACCAGCCTTGAAAAAGCTTAATGAAAAAATGCAAATGTGTCCCTAACAGAGCTATCCATCTTTCAAACCCTGTAGCCAATCAAATTGAGTATTCACCAGGACCATGGTAACAAACGTGTTGACCAGTGAGGCTGGCGGGCAGATGCTTTAACATAATGCAAAGTATTTTAGGAGGAAAGCGTCACATCAACCAGATCATCTATGAGAGAGCAGACCCAGTGAGGGAGGGGGGATAGTGCTGGACCATAGTCGACCCTCTGCTGAGAAGCAAACCCCTGCTGCTGCAGAGATGGCCGGCCCGCTGTGTCCCACCTGTCTGCTGCGGTACGATACGACTTTACAACCAACACAGCGAGATTTCTTCGTCAGACTGTTGGCTGCAGTTTCCCTTTGTTTTGTTTACTAGAGAACTTTATATTTGTTTTCTGCAGCGTTGATGGTGTCTGGTGATGGGAGCCTGGACGTGGTCTCCGGCCCCCGGTGTGAGGGCGAGGCCGACCTCAGCTGTGCCCATCCGGAGCGACTCATCATCGGGCCTTTGTGTCGACGTGTGCGACGTGTCCTCTGGCAGCTGGTGTTTGGAATGTGAAGTCTTTCTACGGCCCTTCGGTAACGTTCAGACACAGAAACTATGTCATCATGTTCAGGAAGGTTGATTGTTTCATTGGATGGCATGTCACTGCAGGATGTCAAAACATTTGACTAGTAGTAAATATTAATATTAGTGGAGGATATAAGGATGGCGTCATGAGTCAGGTTTGGATGCAGAGAGGATGAAGCACAGCCTCCCTCTGCTGGAGGATTTTCAGGAGGAAATGTTAGCCTTAACCCTTGAAAACTGATTAAAATGACTACACACATTACCTCATCGGGTCCAAAAAGAGCCGTCTCATAAACATGTAAAAAAAAATGTAATACAGAATTTATTTTTTTCTTTCAATGCATCAGATCTTTTCCATTACTTCAGCCCTATCCATAGATATAAAGTTTATTATATTTTTTATTATTATTATATATGTTTATATGGAATTTACCATTAGAACCCTGTTTTTCTTCCAATGGGAAAAACACAAAATATGTAATATTTCCAAGTTAGTACACAGTTTAATACTTCTGATAAAGATATTATAACTGTTGGATGAATGTTTTTGCAGGTGTGTGAACACAGACAGGGGGTCTGTTTCTGGGTTGTGGGGGGATTTTGGGGTCATTGTTTTGCTGCAGACAATGAAGATCTAGTTTCATAAAAACATGTCAGCATTGTTGTAATAGTAATATATATAATATATATAATATATTATATATATTATATATATAATATATAAAGATATAATATATATACTATATGCTTATAGTATATGAAAAATATGTGGTTATAATGGGAGCCAATGGGAGCATTTTTGGCCCAATCAGGTAATGTGTATACACAGTGAAAATCTGCTATTCTATACACTTCTAATGACAGGCATTAAGGAATTTAGAAAATAAAGTTTAAAGAAAATTACTGGCAAAATTTCATATATTTATCCTTTCAATTGGCTGATTTATTGGGGGAGAAACACATGAAAACAACAAAAATGTCCTTTTTTGGACCAAACGGTTCTCGAAGGTTATTAAATAAAGACAGACGTGGGGGAGAACAATTCACTTTTATTTTATTTGTTACTTGTCACGGTTCGCGGGGACAAGTAATGACACATGCAAAAGGAATTTTGTGAATTATGTAAATGTGATTAATCCAATTCCATCCAATTTATTTCTATGTCACAATTTAAACAAACGCAAGGTTTCCGAAGTCCAACACAGTCACTAAATAACAACACAACAGACACACAATGAGACAATGAACACAAAGTGATAAAATAAAATATCATTAAAAATCCAATAAAATAAGATAAAAATAGAAATAAAATCAGATAAAACAACTAAAATCATAAAAATAAGATACAACATCAACAATCTAGATCAGGGGTGTCAATGTCAAATATATGGAGGGCCAAAAAAACAAATCTGCTACAAGCCGAGGGCTGGAATGGTTCAATGTTTATTAAAACATATTGAAATGAACATAGACTATTGAACACAGTGTATATTATTTAATGATTAAATGACTAAAGCAATATTTTTTTTTTATGGCTGTCACTAACTTCAAGGGAAAAGATAAACGCATAATTGAAATTTCATGAGGTATAAACTGAAAATGCATTACTATGCTGCTCTATGATCCTACCAATCACTGCTTTCAAATAGTAAAATAAAAAAATAATTTATTTAAAATGAGCCAGTGAAGAAGCCTGATCTGCAGGGGGGGCCCATTCCGTAGTTCAGGTGCCGATACAGAAAATGTGCGTTCCCCTCTGAGCTTCAGCCTGACTTTAGGCTGGTGAGGAGCAGCTGGTCAGCTGACCTGAGAGAGCCAATGGGAGTGTATATGGGTGAAGTAGCTCAGAGAGGTAGGGTGGAGCGAGGCCATTTAAGGCTTTAAAAGTAAATAAAAGGAATTTTAAAATGAATCCTTAAATGTATGGGCAGCCAGTGCAGTGATGCTAAAAGCGGTGAAATGTGCTCGTACTTTCTTGTTCCTGTCAAAAGACATGCAGCAGCATTCTGAACCAGTTGAAGGCAGGCAATGGAGGACCCACTAACGCCCACTTAAAGTCCGTTACAGTAATCCAGCTGAGTGGTCACAAAGGTGTGGATTACTGTCTCAAAATGTTTTTTTCCCCAAAATTGGTCTAATTTTTGCTGACTGCCTCAACTGGAAAAACCTTGACTTCACCACTGCTTTAATCTGGCTGTCAAATTTAAGTTCCTTATCCATTTTTACCCCAAAATTGTTCACAACTGTCTTGTTGTTTTGTGTCAATCCTGATCAACTAGGGGGTTTCCAGAAGTACTTCCAAAGACCATTACTTCAATGTTTTTTCATTAAAATTAAAAAAAATTCAGTGACATCCAGATTTGAATGTCACGTAAACACTCTAAGAGGGGCATAAGACTGTAGAAGTCTGACTACTTAAGACTGACATAGATCTGACTGATCAGCATAACAATGAAAAGCAATGTCATGTTATCTAAGATTAGAGCCAAGTGGGAGTAAATACAGGGAAAATAACAGAGGGCCAAGCACAGAGCCCTGTGGTACCCCACAGGAAAGAGGGGCAGTGGAGGACACAATCACGGAGGCTGACTCAGAAGGTTCGCTAGGTAGGACTTCAACCATTTCAAGAGGTGTACCCCCACACTGCTCCAAACAACAATCAGGATATCATGGTCTACTGTATTGACCGCTGCACTACTCTTCTACACTCCGGTCTGGCAGCACTGGCTGTTTCATTCCGCCAGGGCTCCAATACAATACAGATCAAGAGTGTGACTACCTTCATGTGTGGGTCCCAGAACAGACTGCAAAAGATTAAAAGAGTCAATGATGTTTAAAAAGTCCTGTGCTAGAGGGTTTTCAGGGCAGCACGCATGAATGACATATTTAGATATAAAATCGGACAATAATGCATAGAAGTCTGTTAAAAAATCACTGTTATGTTTCAGAGGCCGATGGACCGTTAGACCAGAATGACCCACCTCAAACAAGTTCAGCTAAAAGCTGGTGGGGAAGGATGAAGGTGATATCTGTCTACACTTAGTCATTCTTAAAAATAGTCGCAATTCCTCCTCCTTGGCCAGTTGTCTGCAGACAGTTAAAATAACAGCATTCGTCTGGTAAAAGTTCAGTAAGAAGGAGGTCTCAGCAACACCCAGCCACGTCCCAGAGATGAAGAGGAAGTCCAGTCCCAGGGAAGTGAAGAAATCCTTAGAATAAGCGACTTACTGTATTTCTCAGTGACCTGGCGTTAACCAGGCCAAACCTGGCAGGAGCTGGCAGACGAGGAGACCCGACAGAGCGACCAAAGGTTCTCCAGATTCACTCAGCACCAGCGGAGATGAGGAGAGCAGGGTCCACGTTGACCGAACACTCCTGAGCCCCCCAACGGCACCAGGCAGGGAGCAACAGGGACCTGGAAACGTCGAGAGACACACAGGGAAGGTCCGGATCCGTGTTCAGCTCGATGGGGGCTCACCAACCCAGCCCTCAGTCTCACAAGGCTTCACACTGGGGGAGGCGCAGTGACACCACAGTGACACCTCCCCCTGTCAGCTCACCTCCGGGTGTTTTTTTGGGCAGAAGCGGGAATCAAACTGTCGATCTTGAAATACTGGACGACCCGCTCTACCGCTGAGTCACTGCCGCCCCCAAATAAATTACACATAAGCCCCAGCGTGATTTGAACTCACGACCCCAGTGCTCTAACCGCTGAGCTACGGAGCCCTATTTGATCTACGGAGCCCTGTTTTTATCTAAATGTTTGATCGGCAGGACACAGATTTCTTTCCTGTAAGGAGTCATTGGAGGAACTGGAGGAACGAGACTAGACAGAGTTCACCTGTGTTCTAAAACATACGTTTACTCTCTGGACCTCATTCAATTCAGTTCAGCAGTTAAAGAACTCCTCCTGCCAAATCCTAGAACAACAAAAGAGCCCCCCCGACAAAACAGTACACAACACAACCACTAGATGAGGCCATCCATCGGTCGGCCACATCAACCAGCTCTGACTGGAGGATACCAAGGCGTTCCCAAGACAGTGTTGATATATGATCCCTCCACCTGGTCCTGGGTCTGCCCTGGGGGGTCCTCTCAGCTGGACGAGCCAGGAACACCTCCCTAGGGAGGAACCCTGGACAATGACACCAGTTCTTCACAAGTCGGTGATAATAGTAACCAGAAACTACTCTGGTCATGGAGTCAGAATCAGAATCCTTTATTAATCTCCGAGGGGGAAACTGCTTTTCATTACAGCTGCCCCGCTGCAGAACGAAGTAGGAAGACCACGAGTAGATGTATATTTAGGAAGGTCATCCTACTAAAGAACTAACTCCTTACTCCCATCAGTGTTCTGTACAGTGGGTGGAACTCATTGTTCAAGATGGCCCTTAATTTGGACAATGTCCTCTCTAAAGCTACAGCGAGTCTAAATTTGCTCCGACAATGTCCCCAGCTCAGCGGATCAGTCTGTCCAGTCCGTTAGCGTCCTCGACCCTCAGACCACTGCCCTAGGACACCCCAGCATAGAGAAAAGCACTGGCCAGAACAGACTGGTAGAACATCTGCATCATGGTGTTGCACTGTTGACAGCAGGAAGAGGCGGCTTTGGCCCTTTTTGTAAGGTATGAGTATACTGTACCTCCCTAGTCTATTATCAATGCGGACCTCCAAGAGGTCACTCTTTTAAACATGTCAGATCAGTCGATTCGTCTGCTTATGTCTCATATTTATTCATTCTGAGGATATCTTATAATCAGGTGAACTGTTAATGTTGAACATGTGACACGGACTTAAAATGAGTCAACATATTGAATAAAGTTAACCTACACTTATCAGTTTCTAGCACTGAAGACTCCTGATCTTTCCTTAAAACCTCCATAATTCTGCTGAAAACGAGAAAAGTGAGAACTTAAAAGTCGAACAAGCCGCCATGAATGTTCGAATTGAAATACTACACACGTTCTCATTTTCATCTCATTGCCAATCTATTAACAAACGCACTCAAGTTGTTTTCTGTCTTTAGAGTGAAATTGAGCACACATTCTCAAAATTTCAAACTAAAATTTTCAACAGATTTCAGACGATTCACATAATTGATCAATTTGAATAATTTGAATTGAAATCGGTGGAAAACTGCCTTTTATGTGATAATGAGACGCATTAAGGTGGAGAGTCGTTCACTTTACAGATATAAACGGGTCGTTCATCAAATCTTGGTTTCAAAGACTTCAGAAATGAAATTTTTAAAAAGAACCTCGACAAATTTCCTTTATAGACATAAATACGTCTGAAGTGTTTATGACCATTATAAAACATTTAACAGCTTTTGAACATATTTTCCAAAACATCTACTTAAAAATCTCATTATGACAAAAAACTGCAATAACTTTTTCAAAATTTTTACTTTCACCCGCAACTATCTGAAACTCTGAAATACCAAATCTTTTTAAAATAAAATTCAAATAACATGAATAAACAGATGAAACATGCCATTTTTACCAGACCATTCAAAATTCACCTTTTTATTAGAAAAGACAGCAACAATATTGTGACCCTAAGCTGTGTCCAGACATCCAGTCACCCCCCCCCATCAAACCAAACCCTTCCCAGTTTCAGGTGGCGACACTAGCTCACTTTCAGGCAGGCACACAGCAACATTCGGTTTATGGAACACTTTTTGGCAGGAAACCTAACGTTCCTACAAGGGAAATGACGGCTTTTAGAGCAGAACCCCAACTCTGTCCATGATGGGGGGGTCACAGGAGAGGATGTAATGAAAGAAAAGGGGTGTTTTTTAATCTAACATGAAGTCACCTCATCCCCACAGATACAACACGTCCGTTAATATTCTCTCCTTCACATGATCACCTGGCCTAAACAGCCTTCATCAAATGTCAGAGGACATGAGAATGAGAACCTCCTGAGTGAAGACAAAGATGTCAATCATAATTTAATTTTTATAAGTGCACTAAGACTAACTGAAAAGTCAAAAAATGGTTCAGTGAAGCAGAATGAACTCAACTCCAGGTTGTTGCTGTTAAAGCTGACAGCTGATTCGTCCCTGATCAGAGCCAGTCACACACAAACAGGAAGCCTCTGACAAATAAAGAACTTTTACGAACTCAGAATGTGAATCAACAAAGAGCTACATGACATTGTACTGAGACCATTAAATTACAGACAGTATAACAGGAGATGGAGCATACTCTTATATTTTACTGCCAAAACACAGTAGATTATAATAAAGGAGAGAATGACCACCATTTAACTTGTCGCTCTGGACCGTCTCCCTCCCAGACCGCCCACCGTCTTCATGGAACCCCCCCAGACCCCTCGGTGCAAAGATCTACTGCTGGCCCTCCTTCTTCTCCCCTTCCGATGAGCCTGAGCTCGAGTCGCTGCTGCTGCTGCTGCTGCTGCTGTCGCTGCTGTCGCGCTCTGCTGCCATCTGCAGGAAGGAAGACACAACGTCACACCTCTGAACCAGGTCTCAGACGTGGCTCAGATACACATCACTGCTGCTGGTTTTGTGAAATCTTTGCGTGTTTCTACTTAAATGCCTTCTTTTCATGATACAAGATCACCGCAGTGTAGACTTTTTAGGTTTTTCATGAATTGTACCTCAAAGCCAAATACAGGCAAACCTCGGTTTCCGACCACAATTGGTTCCTGAAGGCTGTTCCAATAGCGATTTGTTTGAATTCCAAATACATTTTTTTTCCCATTACAAATAATGTAAATGGTCTTAATCCGTTCCAAGATGTTGAAAAAAAATTTTCAACATAATGTTATTTCATAATGTCATTTATATATCAAATTGTATAGTAATGAAACATAAAGAAATGTAAAAGAAGCAAACAGAAAAAAAGAAAAAGAAAAACATGGACGTAATCAGGTTAGCCTGAGGTACGAGTTCCCGTCTTTTGGACAGAAGTTTACGGTACCGTAACTCGTACCATAGGCAATGGAACGCAGATCAAGAGAACTATTATTGAAAAAAGTAAAAAAAAACAACACATTACCGTCATGTTTTCTCTTGACTTTTCTCGTGCTTGGCGGTGAGAAATATTATTACTATTATTACTATTATTATTAACAATAATAATAATAATAATGATGGATTCGATTTATTTAGCGCTTTTCTGGACACTCAAAGTCGCTTCACTCCTCATTCATACTTGGTGGTGGTTAACTACGTGTGTAGCCACAGCTGCCCTGGGGCAGACCGACGGAGGCGTGGCTGCCTATCTGCCCCTACGGCCCCTCCGACCACCACCGGAACAATCACACACCAGTGAGCACCCCACTGGAGGCAAGGAGGGTAAAGTGTCTTGCCCAAGGACTCAACGACAAATGAATCGGCGGGAGCGGGAATCGAACCGCCGATGTTAAATTATTGGACGACCCGCTCTACCACTGAGCCACTGCTGCCCCAAAAAGGTGTTCGTTTCGCGTTCGACTTTCAAATTTTGTTTGACTTCCAAGACAAAAAAAAATTCTCAATTTTTCGGTTGAATTCCGATTCATTCGATGTCTAAAGCGTTCGAAAACCAAGGTTTCTTTCTTCAAGAGTGTCCTTAACGTTCTTTTGTTTGCAGGAAACAATACAGTTTGGTTCCGACTGTAGCCGTTAAGGCTGTCATTACGCTTTCCAACGGGGGGGGGGGGGCTGTCTGAAGGAGCTCATCGTGACTTTAGCCTCATGACAACTATGCGTGTGTCCGAGCTCACCGGGGAGCGAACACGGGGAAGCATCTTGAGATTCGGTCAAGAACAGAAAGAAAACACCAATAAATGTCCGTAGCGACGCAGAACGTCCACTGAAGGAGATGGGCCGGTTCAAAGCGCTGGCAGCCAGTGAGTCACGAAACGCGTTTGCATCAGCTCAAACATTTCCCACCAGTTCAGAGGAGTCACACACGGGTGGCGGGGGCTCCTACCTTCTTGTAGGCCATTTCAAAGAGTTTGAGCGAGGCCTGCTGGAGGCTGTTGGCTGCCTGCTTGATGTTCTCTCCCGTCTCCGAGTCCTTGTTGGCCAGAAGATCCCGGACCTTTGAGATCTCCTCCTTCAGCTTGGCGCACTGTGGGTGGATGGGAAGAGAGACCAACAGTTAAAACCAGTGGGGTGGGGGTGGGGGGGCTCATCCTCCCAGCACCTGACAGTTTACCTCATCGGCTGGAAGCTGGTCCTTGAACTCCTCCATCTTGGATTCGGTGTCGTGAATGATGCCCTCGGCCGTGTTGACGGCCTCCACGCGTTCCTGAAGGCCACAAACACGGTTAGAGGGAGACCGCAGCACGCCGCTGGAACCAAACATACATGGACGACGTGCTGAACTGTGACTACCTTCCTCCTCCGGTCCTCCTCCGCGTACTTCTCAGCGTTCTTGACCATGTTCTCAATGTCGTCTTTACTGAGACCTCCTGACGACTGGATCACGACTGAGGAGAGGAACACGTTCAGACGCTCGCGTTTCAAACGGAACCGTCAGAGCGCTACACACACACACACACACACACACACACGACTCACTCTGCTGCTCTCGGCCCGTGCCCTTATCCTTGGCGGAGACGTGGACGATCCCGTTGGCATCGATGTCAAACGTGACCTCGATCTGAGGAACGCCGCGGGGGGCGGGGGGGATCCCCACCAGCGAGAACTGCCCCAGGACCTTGTTGTCTGACGCCATCTCCCTCTCGCCCTGACACACCTTGATCTCCACCTGAGTCTGCCCGTCGGCCGCCGTGGAGAACACCTGGAGGAGGAACGGGAGGACGGCGTCAGGACGTGGCCGGTGCCCACCGCCCGCCGCCCCCTCCACACGGAGCTGTGCTCCCCCCTACCTGGCTCTTCTTGGTGGGGATGGTGGTGTTCCTGTTAATCAGTTTGGTGAACACCCCGCCCAGGGTCTCGATACCGAGAGACAGCGGCGTCACATCCAGCAGCAGCACGTCGGTGACATCACCGGCCAAGACGCCGCCCTGGATGGCGGCGCCGATGGCCACAGCCTCGTCGGGGTTCACGGACTTGCTGGGGGCGCGTCCGAACAGTTCCTGGACCGTCTGCTGGACCTGCACACAAACACGTCCACGTTACAGATGTGCAGCGGTTCAAGACCGCCCAGGAGATCGACGGCGGTTCCTCTGGCGTTTTGTGATCCGTCTGTCTCGCTGCTTTAAGTTTACCTAGAAAACACACCTCAACACAGGAAATGGAGAAACAATGGAATCAAAACCCGTCAGTGTGAGTCGCACTGCACCTTGGGCATTCGGCTCATGCCTCCCACCAGCAACACCTCTCCGATGTCGCCTTTGGACACCTCGGCGTCCTGCATGGCCTTCTGACACGGCGCCACGGTGCGGCGGATCAGGTCGGCCACGATGCTCTCGAACTGAGCCCGGGTCAGCTTCATGTTCAGATGCTTCGGGCCGGAGGCGTCCATCGTCAGGTAGGGCAGGTTAATGTCCGTCTGCAACGGGGAACGGTCAGCGGTCAAAAGCCTTCAGGGGGACGTCAGCTCAACTCCAGTAGAGTCACAAGTAGTTTGACCTTCATGCAGAAACTCTGAACTAAATGTAAAATAACTAATGTTTGGACTGCATGAAGACATTTACCATCAGTCGTGTGTCTACAGAACTCAACAATCTACGTACGTACGAACGAACATACGAGCATTTGTACGAGCGTATGTACGAACGTTCGTTCGTTCATTCACATTCGTTCATTCATTCACATTCGTTCATTCATTCGTACGTACGTACGTTCGTACTCTTTTTGGAATGAAACCATACTGCTGCTCACTTCTGCCCTTAATCTAGCTTCACTATTTATCTTATTATTTACAGTAATTTAAACATTTATGAACCCTCCCCATACTGATATTAAACCACTTTTTATCTGCGTTACCTTTTCCCACACTCTGACTGTTTTGTATTTAAAGAAGAAAAAGTTGCAGGAGGAACCGTGAGCCTCGGAACGCAGCACACACACAGATGCTGTCAGCCAATAGCGTGCGCGTACGGCATCACATGACTACCTACCAAAAATCCGCGATGTAGTGAAGCCGTGCATCTTGAAGCGTGAATAAGCGAGGGATTACTGTACCTCTGGGAAGCTATTCATCCTACAAACACTGTGTGGTCCTGTACTAGGTCTGTCCTGCTCCAGGTTCAGGACAGTCCACTCTCACTGGACCCGGTGCTGCAGAAGCTCGACCGCAGCCGCTCTAAAACAGAACCGCTGCAACCGAGTCCAACGCAGGACCTTCTCTCCCAGCGCCGTAACACTGAACCAGACACACACACAGCCTGGACAGCTGACTGAGAGCTGGGGTGTGCTCTTACACACACACACACTTCAGAAACTAGAGGGAGGGGGCTCTCTGTACCTGAAGGGAGGAGGACAGCTCACACTTGGCCTTCTCAGCAGCCTCCCTCACTCTCTGCAGAGCCATGTTGTCTTTGGTCAGATCCACGCCAGACTGAAAGGACAAAACACGCGTGAGCTCCGACAGCCTGGACACGTGGGGGGGGGGGTGAGCCTGAACAGATTGGTCACCTCTCTCTTGAACTCCTTGACGATGTGTTTCAGGAGATGCTGGTCAAAGTCCTCTCCTCCAAGGAAGGTGTCACCATTGGTGGACTTGACCTCAAAAACTCCCTTCTGGATCTCCAGGACTGAGATATCGAACGTTCCCCCACCCAGATCGTACACGGCGATGCTGGAAAAAAGTTTTACGTTAAATTCAGTAGATGGATGAATGATGAACCATTATCATTTTTATCTTCACAACTTACATCTTATCTTGGGTTTTGTCCAGGCCATAGGCCAGAGCTGCAGCGGTAGGCTCGTTGATCACACGCAGGACGTTCAGCCCGGCGATCTGACCGGCATCTTTTGTCGCCTGAAAGTCAGAAACAGAACAGATTTGATCACAAGTCAAAGAGCAGCTGGAAACGGTCCGACTAAACGTTTCACTCACCGTCAGATTTCATGCAACACATTTTCAGATGATATGACATTACGTGTTCTGAACACTGTGTGGTCCTGTACTAGGTCTGTCCTGCTCCAGGTTCAGGACAGTCCACTCTCACTGGACCCGGTGCTGCAGAAGCTCGACCGCAGCCGCTCTAAAACAGAACCGCTGCAACCGAGTCCAACGCAGGACCTTCTCTCCCAGCGCCGTAACACTGAACCAGACACACACACAGCCTGGACAGCTGACTGAGAGCTGGGGTGTGTGCACACACACACTCTTTGGGATATAACACCCATCCCCCATCTTACTGGTCAGAAACCAGAGGGAGGTGTGGGCTCCGTGTGTGTCATCACACATGAAGGGCGTGTGTGTGTGTGTGTGTGTGTGTGTGTGTTCACCTGTCTCTGAGAGTCGTTGAAGTAAGCCGGTACGGTCACCACAGCGTTCTTCACTTTGGTTCCCAGGTAGCTCTCTGCAACAAAAAACACCCAATCAGCACCAAGAATGTGGAGGGCAGCGTGTGACCCCCCCCTCAAGACAGCAGCCCTTATCAACTACAAATATTTTAAAATGTTGAAAAATGGAAAAAACTAAGACATCAGCACAGCCTTTTACCTGCTGTTTCCTTCATCTTCATCAGAACGAAGGCTCCAACTTGGCTGGGGGAGTACATTTTCCCATGAGCCTCCACCCAAGCATCGCTGTTGGACGCCCGTACAATTTTGTAGGGCACGTTTTTCCTGTTGAACAAATGTCAGACATTACGACCAGTCCGCTGCAAAAATTTAACCCACAAGCTTTAACATTTACAGTACTTTCCGCACTAAAAGACGCTCCTTCAGTGGATTATTCTAAAACTTTTTTCATATATAAAGGCGTACTGTTTGTTTTTGAGAAAATTAAAGGCTTTTTGGTGCCTTATAGTGATGAAAGTACTGTACTTTACGTCTTTTGATAACTACATGAAGTTTGAAAGGAGAGACAAAGCTAACAGGAGTTTGATGCTGAAGGACTAACATCACCTCCTCTTCCTCCAGACAGTGAGCATTAAATGACTTGACTGTTAAATAACCAGGACTCACAGGTCTTTCTGGACCTCTGGGTCGTCAAAGCGACGTCCTATCAGTCTCTTGGTGGCGTACAGTGTGTTCTGGGGGTTGGTCACTGCCTGCCGTTTGGCCGGCATGCCCACCAGACGCTCCCCATCCGCTGTGAAGGCAACGACCGAAGGCGTCGTCCTGGCTCCCTCTGCGTTCTCCAACACCTGGAGGGAAAAAGATCAACGTTCAGACCCTCAGATTCCAGGAAGGAGCCTTTGAAAGGTAATTCCATAGAAATCATTTCATGAAGCTCAATAGAAAAAGCAGAATGTCCTGAATGAGGATCATGAAGGGGGCTCAGTCCACAAACATCAGGTTCAACAATCCTAGTGCCCCAAGTAGAAAAGCGTTTTAATCCTGGTGTAAGAAATTAGGATTAATCTTATGTCTAGATGCATGGGAAGCAGGTTTCATCATTAAATGCACAATAAATTATTGCCAGCAGTGTTTTGACAATTTCCTGAGGGCAATACAAACATGTCAAATAAAGACATAACGATAGAAAGATATAAATAAATAACATCGATGTTAAAGAAATTAAATGATGAAGAGGAATCAAGACATCATTCAACATTTTCTCAGAAAAGTTTAAAGTAATTTAATTGTTGGGGAAAATCTTAAATTAACAGCTGACTTATAGTCATGTCCATAAATATTGGGACATTGTGAAAGGTGCCAGGACACAAATGGAACGGGTTAGGAAAATGAATGAATGAATGAATGAATGAATGACAGTTCTCATCTGTTTGGATTGGAAATGAAGCAAAATGAGCTTCAACTGCAGACGTTCACCTTTAATTTGAGGAAACTGACATCCAATTGAACGTTGGAGGTATTACATCAGTTTTTGTAAATGCCTCTCACTTCTTAAGGGACCAAAAGTAATGGGACAAACTAAATTAAACTTTCACTTTCAAATATTTGGATGCCAATCATTAGGAGTCAATTACAGCCTGAAATCTGGAGCCCACAGACGTCACCAGACGCTGGTTTGGATCCTGGTGATGATCCTCCAGGACTTTACTGATCAGACTTTAATTCCTGTTTTCTTCAGGACGTTACACACACGCTGACTCAGATTTAGGTCAGGTGACTGGCTTCAAGGCCATCGAACTCCACTGATTTGTTTTTAGTCACTCATTGGTTACTTTTCATCGGTACTGATTTGACCTTCATGTTTTTACCGTTCCTCTGGATTGATGATTTTTTTTTTTTTTTTAGCCTAATGAATCTTGCTTCAGATAGTGACAGCTGTTTGGATCTCATGGGGGGAGTTGACAGCAACCGATTCCAAATACAAACATCAGACCCTAAAATCACCTCCAGACCTTTTACTCGCTTAAATTATTGATGTTAAAATAATGAGAATATCACATATTTGTTCATGAAATAGGTTTTGAGTCAATTGTCGATGTCCCAATAGTTATGGACCTGACCCCACGATATTTCTGATGTTGTGGTTCAACATTAAGATGTAATATTTTGTTACAAAATGAAATTATTAATAGGAAAGACTCAAAAGAACTCCATGGAGTGCACTAGAGCAATCTGCATCCTCTAGTTGAGACCTCAGTAAACTAGGACAAAACACACATCCACTGTGGTTTGAATGTATGACAAACCAGAGGTTTGGTTATGTACAAGGTATCTGAAGAGAACTGATCTGTGCGCCTGTGACAGACAAATCACATTGTCTAGTCAGCTGATTTTTATTCTCCTCATGCTCACACTGAGACGGTTAACATGTCACCTTTACCTTTCACAAACTGTTAGGGCTAAAATAAATAAGATAAAAAAGGTTTAACTATCCAGACCAGTGAAGAGTCGTTTCATCTCACCTTGGCCTGTTTCCCCTCCATGACGGCGACGCATGAGTTTGTGGTTCCCAGGTCAATTCCAATCACTGCTCCCCTGACAGCTTCTGACCTGCAGCATGTGCACACAATCATCAATCAGTAGAATCATTATGAATGTTTTTCTACAATGTTTAAATAGTCAAAATAAGAACTATTAACTGCATCTTCAGAGGATTTTGTGTTTCACATCAAACATTGAAGTTCTACGTTCCAAATGTAAAAACTGAGAGGGAAAAGTACAAAAGAAAAGTCCATCCATGATCAAATCAGTCATCATCCACTTACCCACGCTTCACTATAAACTATAGAATGCATACAGACGGCTCATATGAACCAATCAAGTCTACAGAAGTCCAAAATGAATAAAACACATCTGTACACATGGAATTTTCCACGTTTTGTCAAAGAAACGAGTGTTAGCACCACAGGAAGGTGAAGGTGATGAGCTGATACTCACGCGTAGTCCCTCCTGGGCAGAGATCTGAGCGCATCTGCTTGGACGCCACTCCAACATGCCTGGGATTAGATTACAGATGAAGACACAAGGTGTTTAGTAGTAATCTACAGCACATGAAGGGACATTCATACTGAAACAGTGATGAATGGTTGATGCTGTATGCTGCAGTGTGGTGGGAGGGGGGCAATCTGCTGAAGGTCACTGGTGCCCTCATCCACTCAGCGTGGCACCAGCGCCTCTCATGACAAACACGGGCGAGAAATGACCCGCATTAGTCTAAAATCACTTTTACACCATTAATCCGGAATGTCCATCGAACCATATGCTGGAACATGTTATGACGTAGCCTCAGGTGAAGGCTGTTAGCTGTTAGCTGTTAGCTTAGCTGTCAGCTGACTAATGCCAAGTACAAACTCGACCCCGCAGGCTGTGGTTTCGTTATTGATCAAAATATTCGTAATCATATTGATCATTTCAGTTTAATTCCAGAGCTTTTCTTCGCAAACGTAAATTACGTACATTATGTCACGATCACGTAACGCTGTTGGCATGCTAGCTTAGCCGGCGACTTGACAAATCTAATTAGCAGCGTTCAGCGTTGTTGAAGCAATCGCGATATTTGTATCATTACATATAGAATATAATACCATTTTATTTTAAACTCACCTTCTTAATCAACGTGGACACGTTTCTCGTACAGGTGCGCGTTGGGAGAGTCCTTGAGACGCTTCTGGCTACACTCAACATTTTGACAGCTTAGCTAGCGCGATATCTAAATTTAATAAAACGTCGCAGTGTTTAACTTTTAAACGTAGTTGTTTGAGAAGAGACGGTTTAGAAAGAGATGCAGAAACTCAGCGTGTCGTAAAGCTTCCAGAAGCAGTTTCACCAGGACTACACGTCTCCAGGCAGAGGAGTAAATGAACGGCGAGCTTCTGGAATTATCCAACACATGTTGCACCATACGCAGATGAAAGACCCCTAATCAGGCTGTCCGTTGTACTGCCTGTTCAATTTGTAATAGTCAGGAAAATATTACACAAATATGTCAGCTATAAAGATATATATTTTGAGAGAATCACTATTCAAAAACAATATTTAACTTTTTTGATATCAAGATAACAGCATTTTTGATGCTTTTTCCCCTTTTTGTGATCATGAACAGAATAGGGCGGACACATGCAGTGACCATGTGAAGGTCATGATGTAACGAGGGCTACGCAGGAGTTTCACGTGCGTTACGTCAGGAATCCTGAACAGACTGTCTACTGGAATTAAAAATGAAACAGAAAAAATCTACCTGAATTTGAAAGTAAAATCTATTGGAAGTCAAAATACTAGAACTATTGTTTAACTTTGTTCAAAATCATTTTTTTGGTAGGTACATTTTTGGTAGGCAGTCATGTGATGCCGTACGCGCATTCTATTGGCTAACGGCATCCGGAAGTGCGCTCGATTCCATGAGTCTCCGATTTAACTGAGACACAAAAGTGTTTAAAACAGTATCAGAGTGTGAGAAAAGGTAATACAGATAGACGGTGGTTTAATATCAGTATGGGGAGGGTTCATAAATGTTTAAATTACCGTAAATAATAAGATAAATAGTTTGTAACTCTATTGCGGAATTAATCGCATGTGGTTCCTGGACCGCATTAACCGCAAAGAACGAGGGCGGACTTTATTAACTTTTAAACCAACATCACTACTTGTCATAGGTATGCGATATCAATTCATTTTAATATTCAACCCTCCAAATGCCAGTTGGTTTGCACAGTACCTTAGTTGGAAAACATCATCAAAAAGTACGACATTTAGCTGATTAACCACAACACTGATAACTCGTAGATAACACTCATCCTGATTGGGCCCAAAAATGTCCACCTCCTATTTGTATTTGCAGAATGCTATAAAAATTAATATATATTCGGATAATTGACTCCTTCCATCAACTTAATTTATGTAGTTTGCATCAGTCCCCATCAAGAAAAATAAGTCATTAAAAATTAAGTATTATAAGCCTCTAAATGCCTGTTAGCTGACATAATGCTTCAACAGTCATTACTCACATGTTTTTATCTGGGTAAGTTACAACTAACATGACTTTTAGCTCTCCTGATACAGTATGTACTTTGAGCCAGAACAACATTGTAAAATGTATTTAATTTTTTTTTTATACACTGTTATAATCCCCGAAGGGAAATTAAGAATGCACACTCTAGTTTTTGTTAGTCTCAATCACACGCATGCATATTAGAGTGTACAGGCCCCTGTAATACACACAACCACACACAAGGGGGCCTGTGAGCATGCAAGGGAGGTAGAGTGGCATGCAGCTCCTTCTTGGTGCGCCTCAAATGAGCAATTTGTAAAGGGGACAGCACCTTGCTCAAGGGTGCCTCGGCAGTGCTCCGGAGGTGAGCTGACACCTCCCACTGTCAGCTGACCTCCGGGTATTTTTTGGGCGGGAGTGGGAATCGAACCGCCGATCTTGAATCATAGGACGACCCGCTGTACTGCCCGCTTTACCACTGAGCCACTGCCACCCTAAAATTTTCCACCCCAGATGGGACATTTCAGCACATTCTTCCTGGAACAGACTGTTGGTGGAATTATTGAGAAAAATCCATCCATCCGTCCATCCATTGTCTAGACCCACTTCTTCCGCTGTCACGGGTCGCGGGGTGCTGGAGCCTATCATAGCTGACTTGGGACCCTGAGGTAGGATACACTCTGGGCGTGATGCCAGTGCATCACAGTGTTAAGGAAATGTCTCTAGAAAGTAAGTCATCCAGCCATCACAGTATTCAGTCATTCGGTCTTCTATTTGGGAAATCTTGTGTTCCTTTTATCTAGCTAATATGTAAACTCTCTAATTTTTTGCCAATCGGTTCGTTCTGAACAGAAACGGAATTATAAGGTTTCCAGTTCTGCGTTCCACCCATAAACTGACGTTCCTGAACCGGTTACAACAAAAAAATAAAGTTCCTGAACCGGTTAATAACGTTCCTTGTCAATATAAATATGTAGGTGCCGTATTTTGCGCACCATAAGACGCGCTTAAAAACCTTAAAATGTTTCAAAAATCAACGCTGCGCCTTTTAACATGAAGCGTCTCATGTGTTCACTGAGCTCCAAAATCTGTAAAAATGTTTTTGTGTGATTTTAGTCAGCGCTCCGCCAGATCGGCCATTGTCCACCGACATAGGACGTAATACGTCACTACGTACGCCGGCAGCGATGGACCAATTAGAGAACATGACACGAGGCTCCGTCCGGCACACCTCCGGTAGGTACCGGTATAGGGTAATGCCGGTACTGTACCGCAGGTATGCTGTTAACCACATTTTTTTGGCTAAAGACCCCCGACAATGACGTCAGCGAAGAGACACGCTTACGACACAACATGTAAACTCCAGGCTATCAGTTCCAGTTCACGTAAAGAGACCGGGGGGCTTTTTTCACGCTTCGCCATCTCTCTTGATCTGTGACTCCATGCCCCCCCACACACACACACACACACACACACCACCGCTTCTGTCGAAAACACGTCAAGCAGCTGAATTGGGAGCTTGTCATCATCCTGGAGGATTAACGAAAGAACTCCCCCCGCTGGACATCGGTGTGAACAGAGCCTTTAACGTGAAGCTGCGTGCGTCGTGGATCGATGGATGAGAGACGTGAACACACGTTTACCAGGACTGGAGGCAGTGCCGAGCGAGTTACCCCCCCCCACAATATGTGGTGGATTGGGGATCCTGGACTAACGTGTCTGCTTCGGCTTTTGTCCGATGTTTCGCTAAAGCCGGCATCATTACCGGACAGACACCCGGAAATGTGACGTCAGCGATAGAGAAATCACCGAGCTGTTCAATGCAGACCGAAGATGAGGACTTCGAAGGATTTAGCACAGATTTATCAAAAAATAAAGAAATAAAAACATATTTAAAAAATAATGTCGGTGTATTTTTTTAAAATTTAAATCCGTAGTACAACACAGTTCAACCACAGTCACCTTGTTGCTTCTGTTAGCTAGCATGCACCGAGAGAGAGAATAGAGAGTAGAGTATAACTTTATTTATCCCTGAAGGAGGTTCTGTCAGGGAAATTGATTTCTCCCTCGCACACAGCATAGTAAGTACACAAAACACAGAAAAAGCACACAGAAAGCACCAGCACATAGAAAATAGCACATCGAAGTACAGAAATAAACTCCGTTATTTAGACTGCACCTCTTTATACAATGAGCCGAATGGTGCGCAAAATACGGTAACTTAAGGACTTTTAAATTGGCAACTAAAGCAATTAGTTTATACGTATACTATAGTTTTTGGTTTCGTTTTCGTTCCTGCCAATGTACCAAAAGTTTCCGGTTTTCGTTTTCGTTCCATGAACCGGTTCAAAGCCCTGTCCATACTTCATGTTTTTTTATTTGAGAGCTAATCTGTCGGTATGCACTTGGATTTTTTTTAAAATCGTCTCTTCTGATTGTGGGCGGCATGGTGGCGCAGTGGGTAGCGCTGTCGCCACACAGCAAGGCGGTTCCCGGTTCAAATCCCGCTCTGCGCGGAGTTTGCACGTTCTCCCCGTGTCTGTGTGGGTTCTCTCCGGGTTCTCTGGGTTCCTCTCACCTCCAAAAACATGCAGTTTAGGGGAATTTATGATACCAAATTACCTGTAGGTGTGGGGGGGTGCGTGCATGGTTGTCTGTTTACGTATGGCTCTGTGGAGCACTGGTATCGTGACCGGAGTGTACCCTGCCTCACGCCCCCAGCCAGCTGGAATAGGCTTCAGCACCCTGCGACCCACAACAGCAGATGAAGCTGGTGTTTGACATTGAATGAATTTCTCATTGTGATTGTTGGACTTTTGTACAAGCTGGATGAAGGTGTTTACTTTCATTCTTTTCTTCTTGTCGTTTAAACCAGTCTGTATTTTCTTCTGTTGTTTAGAAGGCTTCATTGATGCTTTTCTGTGAAGTGAACTCTCCATCAACATAGGTGGGTGGGTTTTGTGCGTCATAAACTGATCAACATTTTTCAATACAACACTGTGTTTGTACCTTGCACCTTGTGTGTTTAAGTTGTCACCAATACAAATTTCCAGAACTGTCAACATCCACTGCTGTAAAGCAAAGTTGAGACTGGTGTTGAATCTCTTTTTTCAGAGTGGACGGCTTTTAAAACCAGCAGCTTCAGACAGGAAGGGAACTGTGGGCTTGTGGACTTGGTTCTCCACGATGTATGTGATAATCTTAGTTTGCGTCCACATCGCGTTGAGGAAGTGTAAAGACAACTACAGGAGGACGCTGGAGGCCAAACTCCAGCAGAACAACATGAGGGGTGTGTGGTCGGGGATGAAGCAGACCACAGGAAGCACAGGGAGACAAAGACAACCATCAGGCGGTTTGGAGAGAGCCAACGAGGTGAATGTTTTCTTTGCCAGGTTCAGCTCACAGCCGTCTGTCTCCCCCTCTACTTCCATCCTTTCCCCCTCGCCTCCCCATGGTGGGCAGTCCTGGGCACCACCCTACTCCCCCCAGCTCCTCCTCCACTGAAG
>CM023614.1:2214334-2346834 GCA_013358685.1 Antennarius maculatus
CTGTCATAAGCTTTCTCCAGATCTGCAAAAACACAATGCAGCTCCGTTTGGCCTTCTCTTTACTTCTCTATCAACATCCGTAAAGCAAATACTGCATCTGTAGTACTCTTTTTTTTGGCATGAAACCATACTGCTGCTCACAAATGCTCACTTCTGCCCTTAGTCTAGCTTCCACTACTGTTCCCCATATTTCATTGTATGGCTCATCAGCTTTATTCCTCTGTAGTTGCCACAACTCTGCACATCTCCCGTGTTCTTAAAAATTGGCACCAGCACACTTCTCCTCCATTCCTTAGGCATCTTCTCACGATCTAAGATCCTGTTGAACAACCCATTCAGAAACTCCACTGCCACCTCTCCTAGACACTTCCAAACCTCTACAGGTATATCATCAGGACCGACTGCCTTTCCACTCTTCATCCTCTTCAATGCCCTCCTCACTTCTTCTAGTCTTTGTTCTCTCTCATTTTCCACGTTCATCAACTCTTCAAAGTACTCTTTCCATCTTCCCATCACACTGCTGGCACCTGTCAATAGACTTCCATCCCTATCCTTAATCACCCTAACCTGCTGCACGTCCTTCCCATCTCTGTCTCTCTGTCTTGCCAACCTGTATAGATCAGTCTCTCCCTCCTTACTGTCCAACCTAGCATACAAGTCATCATAAGCCCCTCGTTTGGCCTTTGCTACCTCTACCTTCACCTTACGCTGTATCTCCCTGTACTCCTGTCTACTCTCCTCAGTCCTCTCAGTGTCCCACTTCTTCTTAGCTAACCTCTTTCTCTGTATACACTCCTGTACCTCCTCATTCCACCACCAAGTCTCCTTATCTACTTTCCTTCCAGATGACACACCAAATACTCTCCTACCTGTCTCCCTGATCACATTAGCTGTAGTTGTCCAGTCATCTGGAAGCCCCTCCTGACCACCCAGAGCCTGTCTTAACTCCTTCCTAAAAGTCATGCAACACTCTTCCTTTTTCAGCTTCCACCATTTTGTCTTCTGCTCTGCCTTTGCCCTCTTCATCTTCCTCACCACCAGTCATCCTACACACCACCATCCTATGCTGTTTGGCTACACTCTCTCCTACCACTTCTTTGCAGTCACTGATCTCCTTCAGATTACACCATTTACACAAGATGTAGTCTACCTGTGTGTTCCTACCACCACTCTTATAGGACACCCTATGTTCCTGCCTCTTCTGGAAGAAAGTACTCACTATCCATTTCCATCCTTTTTGCAAAGTCAACTACCATCTGTCCTTCTGCGTTCCTCTCCTGGATACCAAACCTGCCCATCACTTCCTCATCACCTCTGTTACCTGCACCAACATGTCCATTGAAGTCTGCTCCAATGACAACTCTCTCACTTCTAGGTATGCTCTGCATCACTTCATCAAAGTCCAACCAGAATTTCTCCTCCTCCAGCTCACATCCTACCTGTGGAGCATACCCACTAACAACATTGAACATCACACCTTCTATTTCTAGCTTCAGACTCATCACTCTGTCCGACACTCTTTTTACCTCCAGGACATTCCTAACAAACTCCTCCTTCAAGATAACTCCTACTCCATTTCTCTTCCCATCTACACCATGATAGAACAACTTGAACCCTGCTCCTAAACTTCTAGCCTTGCTACCTTTCCACCTGGTCTCCTGGACACACAGTATGTCTACCTTCCTTCTCTGCATCATGTCAACCAACTCTCTACCTTTTCCTGTCATAGTTCCAGCATTCAACGTCCCTACTCTCAGTCCTATACTCTTGCCGTTCCTCTTCCCTCTCTTCCTACGAACACACTTTCCTCCTCTCTTTCTTTGACGAAATTTAAAATACGAAATATTCGACGAAAGGAGAAATATTGATAATTTCCAATAAAAGGGTGAACAAGTCAATCAAATAATAATAATTACAATAATGAGAATTAGTGTTTGTGGACCGCTGATCTAGGGGTAACGGGAGACAGTGACACCTGAAGTGTGTTCTGGATGTCTGGTCTACTCCAGTGTGGTTTTCTTTACGTTCACTACAGAAAATTCCACTTCACAAAGACAGGAGGTTGGAAATGGAAGCAGGGTTTAAGATACTTTTTGGGCGATCTCAGGATAACCACACCTGAAAACTACTCATTTCCCTTGTTTCTGTTTAAATGGATGTTTGATCGGTTCAGTCTATGTCCATGACAGCAATCAGAATAATAGAATACATCAGGCTTTGGATACACATCACACCTTAGAAAAATTCATTCATCCTTGGTGTGGCTTTGGAATTTGATGTCCTAGTTACCTCTGATTCATTTCCTGTTCACTGCCCACAGATCCAGTTGTGGGACACTGCTGGTCAGGAGCGCTTCAGGAAGTCCATGGTGCAGCATTACTACCGCAACGTGCATGCTGTTGTGTTCGTCTATGATGTCACCAATGCCACCAGCTTCCGCAGCCTTCCAGCCTGGATCGAGGAGTGCAAGCAGCACGCGCTGGGCACTGAAGTTCCTCGGATACTAGTGGGAAACAAATGTGACCTCCAAGACTCCATCCAAGTGAGCACCGACGTGGCGCAGCAGTTTGCCGACACACACTCCATGCCCCTGTTTGAGACGTCGGCAAAAAGCCCAAACAGCCAGGATGGTGGAAATCATGGCAGAGGCAATAGTGATCATGTTGAGGCTATCTTCATGACTGTGGCCCACAAGCTGAAATCCCAGAAGCCTCTGGTGTTGAGCCAACCCCCAGAGGCAATGGGGGGAACTGTCAACTTGAGCCGGGGGAGGGATGAAAGAAGAGATGGGTCCAGGAGCTGGGGCTGCAGCAGCTGCTGAGGGGAAGTCGTGGACCAGAGGCCCCCCCAGACCGGAGAAACCGAAGAGGAGGAGTTGGGCGAGGAGGGGAGAAATAAAGAACATGTCTGGATTAGTGGCTCCACACATGGACAGATGCCTCCATTAGAAGAGAAGACATTCTGATTGTCCTTAACGCTTGAAGTGGTTTTAATATGGAGTCCATTGTTGCTGTTAAGTGGCCACAACTGATCACTGACTAATGGAAATTGTCCTGAACCAGTCCCCATCGGATCGGTTTCTAAACCAGTTGTCTTGATGAGTTAAGTTTTAGTCATGCACATTTGGATTCTCCAGTCGTGACAGAAAACATGGAAACACAGTGGCATTAATACGGTAATAAAGGATTTTTGGAGTAGATGCCATCAATCTTTTTTTTTACCGTGACCTGAGAGGACAAACACATTAAAATTAAGAACTTAGTGCCATTTAATTTGTATAAACTATGTTTAAATTAAGAAACATTCATGTTTTTCAGACCATAACACTAATTTTTTCCCCATGATTTATCAAGCATCACAAACTTTTGTCGAATACATTTCTTTTTTTCCAAATCATTACACTTGTAATTTTTTAAAATATGTTGAATCTTGTTTTTATGTTTAGAATTTTGTACAAAAATGACCGCATAATGTCACCATCACTAAACAGACACACACTAAATGTAATGCGTTGGCACAAAGTCAATCAGTGGTTCACAACTTGTTTTGGTGGGCAGGCTACAACTGCTAGCGGAGTGGATAGCTGTGAACAACACAGTGACCATCTCTTTATCATAATAAGTGCAAACCCTAGTCAGACACTCCACATTTCAAGTAGGGCCCGTTTAAATCCAAAGATGACCTTCGTTCTTTAAAAGAAATCTGATTTATGCTCATAAAATCATTCATCTTTTTTTTGAATGTGACTTCCAAACTGGCTCACAGCTCTCGTACATAGATCATGAAAATAGGTTTTTAACTGACTTTTCATGACCAACTTGTCGGTTCGGCTGTCCTCTGACGATGTTAGCGTTCGCCGCCAAATACGCCTGCTATTCTGAGTTGACGCTAGTTTGCAGATTCAGGTGTTGGTGATTCCAGCTGGTCCTGGGGCTCTTCTGCACGTCACCCCTCCAGCTCACGACGCACATGGACGTTCTCTGGATCCAGTCAAAGACTTCTCTCAGTACTCAGTGTTCAGAAGATATGCACACATCCGGAACGATCTCATCTCCGTGGCTGAGAAGTGATGTAATAACTGTGGAAGTAATGCGAGTGTGGAACAAATGACCCTAACTTATCCTCACGTCAAGCCCAACTATAATATTGATTTGCCTTAATTTTTCTTTCATGAACAGTCAATAATGCTACTGTATCTCACTGGAAATGTCCAGACAGGAAATGTCAACCACATCATGGTATTAATTCACCAAGTGACTAATGAAGGAAACCATTGGGGATGAGGTGTTTGTGGTTTTTTTCATGTGTAAACTTGCAATAAACTAATTTGAACCAAAATGTGGATTGATGTCTTTATAAAAACAAATGAAGCAGATGACAAATCATCCAGGATTTATTCCTTAAACACTCAAACATCTGAGACTCCATACTAAACTACATGGCATATAAAGAGTCAGGCACTGCAGTCACACTGTAAACAGGTATGAATCTGGCAAAGTTGAAGTGACATCTTTTGGAATAAATACACTGCCCAAATCCAAAGTGCTTAGCCTGTGAGGGAAAAACTCATCTCTAAAAGGTTTCTATGAATTTAGCATCTTCAGCCAAGATCTGTGGTTCATCCTCTGTCCACCTACAACCAGGAACCAAGTAGGCACAAAAATAATCAGAGTTAATTCCTCTCTTCTCTAGAATCCAAACTACAACTAGAAAGGACCAGGACCAGTTTCTGACGTCAGTCCAGTCTGCTGTATGGAGGCAGTGTGGAGGGACCCTCCTCTTCTTCAGTTCTGCCCTGGTCACTGGACTGAGTTGGAGAGTTGAAGAGTCTGTCCTCGTTTCCTGCTGCACACAGAAATAGTTCATAGGGTTCATTCTGACAGTACAGCTGCAACAACCAGATACAGTAACACACAGTAGAACCAGATTCAGTATAGTCTCTATCTGCTCAGACAGCATAACTATGGACAGTCAGGAGAAACTTCAGTCAAACACCATGGAGGCTTCCTGCCCAACTACTGAAGATTCAAATGAAAGGAAACATCAGCCTGTGGCCCTGCTTAGATGTGATAGATCGGCTCATCTGTAGTGTTGGTCTGGTGTCTCATCTTGACACCACCCCACAGATTCTCTCCAGCACCTGTATCAAACTCAAGGCCCAGGGACCAAATGTGGCCCACGAGAGCTTAAAAGGTCGAAGTGTCTAAAGATAAATAGGTCAAAAGTGTGCTTTGACCAAAACTACACTTCCCACAATGCAGTAATTAAGCCCATTTTAACTTTGACAATAACATTTTGAACAAAGTTAATGTCCTAACTTGTGTTTGATGTTATTTTTCTTTATTCATTGATGGTTTGATCCTTGATTGATGGAGTTTTGTGGGTTTAATAACCTGACAAATAGGATTCATAACAGAGCAAAAACATTTTTTTCTATGCAACTGTAACATTTGTAACTTGAATAAGTAATAAATTGAGAGTTATTTAACATTAAGGAGTAGTTACATTTATTTTACATTACACATTACATCTGGCCCCTTGAGGACAGCCATGATGCTGATGTGGCCCTTGGTGAAAATGAGTTTGACACCCCTGCTCTACAGGGTTCACATGGATCGACCCAAACCCCCACAGACTGTGGAAACTTCCCACTAGACTTCAAGCAGCCTGGATTCTGGAGTCTCTCCTCTGCCTCTGACCTGGATTTCCATATGAAATACAAAATTCCTGAAGAGAGGCCTTTTGACCTGAACAATGGTCAAGTTCTTCTTCTCCTTCACCTGTAAGATGTTTCTAACATTGTCTCTAGTTCAGGTTTAGCTGGACACCAGGCATGAGACACATGCAGTCCATTTCCTGGACACGTCTGTGTGTGGAGGCTCCTGATGCTCCGACTCCAGCCTCAGTCCACGTCTTATGAAGCTCCTCTGCTTGAACCAGCTTTATGTGACAAGTCATCCCTGCTGCTTGCTTTTAGTTGCTAGATCTGTTAGCATGCATACCAGACCAGGAAGTACCCAACAAAAGTTGTGTGCACCCACCAAAGATAATGATTTTAGCACGGTAAAAGGAGTAAGATCTTTAAATATAATTAGAATCTTTGATGGCATGAGGCGTAGAGTCAGTTTGTTTGTGGTCATTTGTCTATTGCTATTAAACCAATCCTCATTTTCTTCAGCTGATTAAGCCCAGACATGTTTTATGGTCATACAGACTTTATTCCACTTTCCTCTCACATGGGAATGAATAAATAATGATTTTTCAGCTTTGGTTCAACTCCTCCTTCAAAGCTTCTTTGAACATTAACTCTTACCTTGCCACGTACAAACCATCTCCGTGTCTCCAGGGTCACTCTGAGGGACCAGTATTTCCTGTCACGCACAAAACAAAATGAAAAATGAATATTACAGCTTGGTGATACTTATTATTAATATACATTTATAATGTGTTTGACGCTACTGTCTCTGCACTGCAATTAAAGAACAAGTTACGATTGGCTTGTATTAATTTCTTGAGCATGCTACCTACTGTATACTGTATATAATACGAGTTCACAGTTAACATTAGAGCAAACAAAGCCAACAGCAGCTGACTAAAAAAAGAGAAGCTTTATGTCGATCTCTGTTTGGGATTTATGCCATGTCACATAAGAGTACATGACATTCATAGCAATTGTAACTAAGAAGTCGGGACACACCAAAATGTCAATTCCCTACCAATCCAGTCCTGGCATCGTAGCAGCCACAACACGGAAGACTACGGCAGCCCAGATAGGCAATGACACAGGACAGAGCCAGGCTGATGATGCAGACCAGCAGGATAGTGGCATTGGCCCCTTTCACCAGCCGATGGAGCACGAACGTCTGGCAGGAGATGAACAGATTAGAAACAATCACAACCGTGATGATACCCTTTATCCTTCAAAAGACTACAGTGTGACCTCCAGGCCTGTCTGTTTACCACTTGAGGACTGGCGTGGCGATGGAAGACCTCTTCATTCTCTTCTCCATAGGTGAGTGTCAGACAAGAGTAACCTGAGATGAATACTGCAGCAGCACAGGAGAGTCCGGCTGCCCCCACCAGAACACTCACCTGTAGGAGCAGGAAACAGAAGAAGTAGTCAGGGTCATCAGTCAGCACTGTTCTGTCTGGCGTATGTCTAAAATAACATACTGTGTTGTTTTTCCAAGGCTTTTGGGAAACTACGGGAACCCGATTCGCTCACAGCCATTGTTGGAGTTACCTTCCATCATCTGAACCATAAGTGTTATTTTTTTCTGGAATGGTGACTGACAAAAAGCTGATTCGGCAAGTCTGGAAACTAGAATCTGCGTACATCTGATTTGTGGTTGACACACTACAGTAACATAGTGATGTCTTGTAATGACGGTTCAGGAGCTGTTAGACCAGACAAGGGAGTCAGTGATCAATGTTTGTCAAAGTCAGGCCTGATGTGCTCCATCTGACGTCCAACACCCACGGCCGTGCCGCCAGAACCTACCAAGACGGAGTGTTTCCTTTGGGAGGCCAACAGCGCCAGGACACCCGGAGAAGCCATGACCTGCAGGAGAAGGACAGACACAAGATGTCTGTGTAGGTTCTCAGTTATCCAAGTCATGGTTATCCAAAGCTGTTTAAGTCAATCCGCTTAAGAAAGTTCTTGAAGACGTTTCGTCTCTCATCCAAGAGACTTCTTCAGTTCAGAACTGAAGAAGTCTCTTGGATGAGAGACACCAGCTACACCAACACCCCCAGACAACGGCCAGTGTGTGCCCGTGAATGAAGCTCACATCAACCTGCATTTCAAACATTCAGGACACCAGCTTCTATTAGAGGCGTGTCGACCCTCTGAAGGGGACACCTGCAGCCAAACCAGTGACCCGGCGGACAGTCTCACCAGTCCTCCCCACAGCGGCGTCCGGGTGGCGCTCAGCGGGGTGTCTTTGCGGAACACCGCGTCCACGAACCCACACACCACGCAAACAGCCGCACAGGCTACCTGCAGGATACCGAGGACTAGAACAGTCCTCTGGTCGAACATGAAGTACCGGTGAGGGTCCATGTCCGCGGATGAACCCAACACCCCCGTGTGTCCGCAGTCACAGGTGACGTTCCACCGTCAGCCGGATCGTTTTTCACGGGATTCGCGTCAGAAACGCGAAGCCAACGTTCAACGGATATAAATCAGGCTTCAGTCCGGGGGGAGTGGGTCTGTATGCGGACAGCAGCAGCAGTCATGACAGCTCCGGTCCGGTGTCTTCCGGGACTACACTGGTCCCACTGGTGGGGGGGTTAACCATTAACCTGGTGACCTGCGGCAGGTGGAGGTAAACGGAGGAAATTATGCCCGCAGTTTGGACTCGCAGGATGTCTACATTACCCCGGTAGTTTAATGTGTCGCCCGAATATTAACATAGTGAAGCATTTAATGTCTGCTTCACACTCTGTAGTTATGTTCATTAGTAGAATAGATAATATTACATACCACAATGGTGAAATTCAAAAGCACATGCATGACCTACAAATAATAGGAATTTTTATTTACTAATTGTTTCTTTAGTATGCTCAAATAAAAAAAAAACTACAATAAATGGGATTCTATGTTCTATAAATTCAAAAAGTCATCGTTTCAAGACATATTTGAACATTAAGAGAGCAGAGGTCAAGCTACGAGCTGCTACCCCCAGTGGAGTAAATTTGAGCTGCACCTTCCTTTTTTGGTCACTTCCCGAATCCGGCGGAGTGACGTCATCATATTTATTTACGTGCTCAAAACAAAACCTACCTCACCCACTGGATGTGGACAAAGTATTTTCTTCTGACTACCATCCAAATACGAACAGTCCAGGAGGTTTTGCATAATTCTACCAACAATTTAGAAAAAGGATTGTGGAGGCAGGAAACACATCTAAAAAATAAAAACATGATATTTTAGAGATGGTAGTAAACATCTGGAATAGCCTGCGGTAAAAGTTTGCCAAAAATGCAGTTCTTTTTTTTTAATTAAAAAAAACTAGCAATTTCATCATAGATGACAACAAATCAATCAAAAACTATACATGACTTTGTCAAGAATAGTTTGGTTTGTGAACAAAAAGTCACTCTTAACTTGTTACAACTTATTGTTTATTCATTTTCAGCTGACATGAGTGCGGGATAAAGGAATCATACATGACTTTGATGTTCTTATGTATAATTACAGATGGACACACATTTAACCCCATGTAGTTGTACAGTAGATGGTCTCTGACAAACACCAGGGAAGGCCATATGGACATTTTTGGTTTAAACACTTCACAAGGTGCAATTCAGACATTAATAAATAGAAGACCGTTTTAAGTTTAGCAGTTAAGTTTATAACTTGTTATTGATTTGTTGTCATTTTATCAAAGGAAGCCAGAATACTGACAACATGACATTAGGGTTATCTCTACCCAGCTCTCTTAATAGTTAACGGACCATGAAAAAATAGAAGATGAAGATGAGGAGGTGAATTTAGTTTCTTGCATACTTCTTGTGTGGTTTTGACCTCAGATCTTCAAGCCCTTTATTCAGAAAGAAACTTCTCTGCTCTCAATTCTTATCCCATTTTAGATAAAGTCACTTCTCCAATATCAACAGTTCATTGCTGAGATATGAAGCGTCATAAGGATGCATAAGGTGGTGTCACAGGTAGAGGCGTCTACCGGAACTGGTTTGTGTTCCTATTGGCCGCTGGAAGACGCCTGTCTCCGCTGGAACTCCATCAGCTCCTGCTTGTACCAGTCGGGGGCCTCAGGGCCGTTGTTCCCCGTCGGCTCGTGATCGTAACCATAGGCAACCGTTAACTCTTCATCTTTCTGCACAGCTGTCAATGTACGGATGCACTTGATTGGCCCAAAGCGAGGGTGGACAAACCTGCAGAGAACAAACGTACGTTCAGTCGGTGGGCATGAAGACACGTCGTCTGCCCCCGGGGACTGAACTCACGGGTCGTATTTGCAGTTGGGGGTGAAGGAGTGGTTCGCCTTGTGACCCAGAGAGGCGCAGTATCTCTCCGTTTGGTCAAACGGCGGCGGGACGTCGATCACGGTGTCCTCGTCCAGTGAGATGGTGTTTCCGTTCAGCGCCCAGTCTCTGCTGTCCACCTGAAGAGTCACGTGTTCACGCCGACAGAGCAGCGCTAACGTTACATTAAATATGTAGTCACGCACCCTCACTAGAAGCTCATTGATTCTTCACTGTAGATTTAGGCTTCTTTTTGTCTTGTACGTTAGCTTACTTTTTTTTTTTAAACATAACTATTTGAGTAGCTTAGCTTTTACTCATCACTAGTTAAACCTTGTTCACATCTGTTTAAGATGAATATTCTAAGTCCTCTGACATTTAAATCCTAATAATGGGGTTCAGTGGTGTCCCCCCTTTATGATGGATCGTGAGGTGGGCGGGGCTGTGATGTCATTCCTCCTGTTTGGAGTGTTTGTCAGACATCACACTAAAGCAGGGGGGGGGGGTCACACTCATTTACCCAGAGGGCCACATGAGCATCACGGCTGTCCTCAAAGGGCCAGATGCAACTAATAAATGTAACTAAATGTAACTCATTGTAACATAAATGTAACTACTCCTTAATGTTAAATAACTCTGACTTTATTACTTATTCAAGTTACATACATTATTCGAGTTACAAACATTGCAGTTACACAGAAAAAAACTTGTTTCTCTGTTCTAACATAAATGCTTTTAATTTGTCAGAGAACTCCATCAATCAAGGATCAAACTATCAATAAATAAAGAATAATGTTAAAATGGGCTTAACTACTGCATTGTGGGAAATGCAGTTTTGCTCAAAGCACACTTTTGACCTATTTATTTTTAGACATGGACTCTTTATGCTCTTGTGGGCCACATTTGGCCCCTGGGCCTCGAGTTTGACACATTATGCACTAAAGGCACGGTGAAGATGGAGATTTGTTCTGACTCGTACCTCGGAGTGCGTGATGCGAACTCCGTTGTAAAATGCCACCACGGCGCCGGCTTCGACGTCCGTCTTGGCGAACAGGCCCTGTCCCGCCCCCTGGACCGTGGAGTCTGCTACGAACACCCTGAGACGGAAACCAGGTGGTGACAGAGTGAAGCGCCGTCTGCAGCAGCGCCGCAGGAAACCGACCAATCAGACGACAGCTGACCCACCTCTGACTCTCGTAGGGATCAGGAAGCAGAGCGTGGGTGACGATACAGGTGGATGTGGACTTGTCGTAACTGTACACAGGACCTGCAAATGAAGTACATTTATACAAATGTGTCTCCAGTACGTACAAATAGAACCTATAAATCAGGACTGGAGGGGGGATGTGAGCAAACTGTGAAGGCGGTTTGGGACAAACTATTTTATTATTTACGATAATTTAAACATTTATGAACAGAAAGTTTGACTTTCTTTTTTTTCATCGATTCCAGTCTAAAGATGTTTTATTTTGAAAAGTGACGTCTGTGTGGAATGATGCACAGACGAATGCGTGCGTCTGTGCCTCTTGACAGGTCTGGGTCACGTGACAGGTTACCAGCAGTTACCCCTAAATTAAGCACCCACAACCGCACCAGTGTTCTGGATTAAAGTCAAGGCAGATAATCATGAGATCGCCCAAAAAGTACCTAAAACCCTGTTGTTTCCATTTTCAACCTCCTGTCTTTGTGAAGCAGGATTTTCTGCAGTGACTGTAAAGAAAACCAAACTGGAGTAGACCGGACGTCTGGAACACATTTCAGGTGTCATTGTCTCCCATTACCCCTAGATCAGCGGTCCCCAACCACTAATTCTCATTAATCATTATTATTTGATTGACTTGTTCACCCTTTTATTGGAAATGATCAATATTTCTCCTATGTTGAATGCACTGATTGTAAGTCACTATATTTCAAAATAAACCTCATCAGTGCAGTCACTTTAATAGAGTTTTTAATATTATTTCTTACAATCATTTTGTTTAGAGAGATGTTGATTATCACTTTATGAAAAAAGGTTGTTTATCGTCTGTTGATGTCTGCATTTTACATAAAACCACTGCGGTTGATTTATTATTAGACTACAGCTGTCCTGTTGTCATTAACGATTATTGAGTAAATGAAGACCAGTCCGTGAAAATATTGTCTTAGATGAAACCGGTCCGTGGGGCAAAAAATATTTGGGGACCGCTAGTTTAAAGCACTTTTGTCAGCCAAGATGCCGTCAGCCAACTTACTGTCCGGTGTGATTTCGAAGTGTATCCTTCCACTCTTGTTGGCGGTGACGGTGGCGAGGCGAGCTCGGATCAGCTCCCCGTCCACAAAGCTCCCGTAGAAAGCCGTCTGTTTGTCGGGGTAGATGTAGGCCAGGCTTTCACCAGTCATCTCCCCGTCCTCATTCACCTCCCCAAACACACAGCCCCCATCCTAGACATGCCTCAGTACGCACCAACACACACGAAACACATAAACAAACAAACAATATTCATTTACTTCTATATATGAACAGAACCACACGGTGACAGCCAAAATGTTGCCCCTTACCCCGCCTTCCACCCGTAGCCAGACGCCTGAATCTCAGTGAAGGGCAGATTTGTCATCACAGCAAAACTTTGAGGAAGCTCTAAGTGGATCTTTCTCCCACACATCTGGAATTATTCCTGCTTTCATTACCTTCAAACTTGACTAGTGAAACTGCTATTTTGTGGCTTTAGCCCAGGCTTTAGTTCACTGTTTGCAGCTGGTTGACTTTAACTTTTTATTTTAGAACTCAATGCGACACCACGTTCGATTCCCGCTGAGCTCTGACACACAATCTTTGTTGAATCGTAAGCTGCCGCAACTTCTCTGTTTTCCTCTGATTCGCTATCCTCTGTTCTGTAACTGGATTCGTCATCAGGACACTAAATTCTATGATTAGGAGCCCAATTTCCACTAACAAGCTCTTCCAGACTGTCCTCCAGACCTTCCTGTTGAAAAATGTGACTGATGTCTACAGATGTTGTGGTTTTTTTTAAATTTCTGGCATCTGTCATTGGTTATTTCAGCTGTTTTTAATTGTTACATGAATCAAGTTTGATCTGACTAGAGGTGATGGAACCGTGTCTAACCACACCTAACATGTTCCGGCGAGCACCGGGCGAACTCACAGGGTAGTAGACCCAGCATTCTCCACATCGGCTATTGTCTTTGTACTGGCCCTTGAACACCAGCCGACCTTCTCCATCGAACTCCTGAGCGGGTCCGTTGAGCTCCCCGTCCACGTACGTCCCGTGGAGGATGCCACCATCTTCATGAGTGTACACCCCCTGACCTTGCAGAGCATCGTCAACATAGAAGCCCTCCAGCATGCTTCAGAGGGGGAAGAGAGGAGAGCTTTAATGAAACCACATTCAGTTCAACCTCCTCCAGACAGCAGAGGGGTCACACAGAGGAAACCAGTGTGGTAGGACAGGTTCCAGTGGTTGAAATGGTCACTGTTTGTGTCGTCTTTGCTGCACCTTCCGTCAAAGAAGAAGAACTTTCCCTTTCCATTTTTCTCCCCGTGGGTGAAGTGTCCCTCGAATCGATCGCTGGATGAGTAGGTGATGGTGCAGAAACCATGTGGCTGATCGTCTTCATCCAACGGACCTGATTGTGTTCAAATTTGACCATTAAAGGCACATTTCACTAAAAATGTTTAAATCCCTTCATTTAGTAGACTAAACCCTTCTCGGGGCTCTAACATTGGAACAGCTAATATTGTTAATGGACTTTCAACATCACCGTCTAACCAGCATCACAAACTAAAAACATCCTCCACACCATCACAGCGTCGCCTCTGTGTTTCTGTGCATTGTGGGTTGATCACCTGATCTGAACGCCACCTGGAGCATCAGTACACAACTAAGAACATGACTCATCACTCCAGAGTCATTCTGACAAATTATTCAGTTAAGATTTAAAAAAAAACAAAAAAAACAAAAAAAAAACAGCTTCACTTTTCTTTTCAGACTCTGGCCATACACAGATCAGAGATAAAACCTGTTTGATCATTAAGGATAGGACTGAAGTTAACTAGTCTGGTTAGTTAAAGCCCTTCAGATCCTTCAGACACTACACATCTATTACAAAACACCAGATCTGTGGTTTTAGTATTTTTTGCCAAACCTTTTCTCTATTTCAAAATGAATAGAAAATTGTCCAAAATAGAATATGAGACTAGTCTGTCCAGGCTGGAGCAGGAAGGACAGGACCGATAGGACTGTTCAGAACGAACAAGACCAGAACACTCCACTGTCATCCACAAAAAACGGTATCTACTTTCACCTTTTTCTGTTTTTATTTGTTTTCTTAATTCTTCTGCTATAAATCTCAGTGAATTTGAAGAATCTTCTGTCAAAATGTCCAAGTTGGTAAACGACACACACCATGATGTAAAATAATGACATAAATCATAACTTCTAATCGCATTTTTCCACGTGTAGTCTGCTTCTATAATCAGCGGGACACTGGTCACATCCAGGCCGACTTCGCTCGCGTTTCAAACGGAGCTACACCTGAAATAAAATCCGAGGCGCAGTGAAGTGACCGCGGGGCCTGAAGGCAGCAACTCGCAGAACCGTAAAATCAGAAGAGAAACGTCACCAGCCGCTCGCATGTCGTCATTTAAACAGAAATAGAGTTAAAAATGGAGGCTGCCTACCATCCACAACCTCTTCTATGTTGTCATCATCGCTGTCCATGCTGCTGGAGGACGGCCGCCAGTCGCCACGCTGCTAGCCGAGCCGCCCGCAGGACGTCATGAGCCCGTAGGGGGAGAGTTCATCCGAGGTCACAGTCGAGCCGAGGCTCACCTGAAGGCAGGTGAACATTTTCATTTATGATCGGCTTCCAATGCAGAAGATGTTTAACTGTTTACTGTTTGTTTACATCCAGAAAAGACCTGCTTGTCTTTGTGAATTACCAGTAACATCTGTAGACTCATCAATGGCCACAGATGTCCATGATGCTCTCTGAATATCTGCGTCATGCTGTTCATATTTCTGATTTTCTGGTTGCTGTTAAAGCTGACATTGGGATTTGTTTGATTTTTTTATCCACACATCTCATCTTTCTGTTTTCCCTCAATGTCTCAACAACTTTTAAGCACTCCATCACAACTGTCCCATCACTGAAAGGTGGGAAAAAATCCACCATGCCTTTAGTGAACGTTCCCTTTTGCTCTGTCGTTTTTACCTGAGATCGGACTTCAGGGGATAACTTTGCTCAAACGCTGTGCTTTGTTTTATAGTGGCGATTTGCGTTACCATTTTTAACTACTGTAAAACCAAGGTAGTCAGAGACTGCAACATCCCGCGACACCCCCTGAATTCAAAATTTTACCCTGATCTATTTTCAAAGGTTAAAGATCAACATTAGTGCCCTGACCTACTTTCATAGAGCAAAGCAGTAGCTTTGATCTATGGTCTTCCTCACACTGGCCTTCTCCTTCGTCTTTCTATCTTATCCGGTTCCTTAGTGTACAAAAGTCGAAATTTGACCTTGACCTAGTTTCCTCAAGGTCATCATCTCATTTCCATCCCCTTTGCTGCCCGAGTAATGTGCTTTTTGTTTCATCTTTCTATCTGCAACGGTTGCGAAGATATTTGGTGGACTAACTAACAGACGGACAAACACACAAACTGATGTACTTCCTGGTCATCAAAAGTCTGACTTGCCACTTCATGTTTGATTAATCTGTTTTATTTCCATTTAGTTTCTCACTTAGCTCGACCGATAGTTAACATCAAATAGCAAAGCATTCAGAGTTCTGCGTTGGCGTGAGTTAATGCGTCCGGGCAGAAACCTAACCAGGATAACCAATGTACATCATTTTAAGTCACATCATTGAGCTCCGACAGGGGGTAATCCCATCAATAATAATAATAATTAAAAAATTGTGACAGAGTTTTCTTACAGGTAGTCTATAGTCTACATTGCTGGTTCTACTTCTCAACCTGACCTGAATTGTCTTCAGTCTCGATGTTGGTGAACGTCTCCTTGAACATAAATACATTGTGGGTTCGTTTCCTGCTCAGAAGTTCACACAGATGAGGATAAAAGAGGGATGAAGCGCTGCAGATGGTGTGACAACGACAAAAAGACCACATGAAGTCTGACATCAGAGCAAACGGTTCACTTAGTCTGAGTTATTTTAACATGACGTGTGAAATCTGAATCTATTGGATGCTAATGTTATGTTTTACAGACCTTTAGCATTAGGCTAAATCATTATACTATTTGGTATGATCAGCCCTTATCGATTGCCCTGAAGCCAGATTAGGACATCCTCATCATCTTCATTTGATTGATTGTGATTGAAGCATTAACAGGCTTCATATTTGATGTCTCCGTTCTCTTCTCACATTCGTTCAGTAGCAAGGCAGCGCTCGAATTACACAACGTGACTCCACTTGTTGTGGGATGTGCCGCAGGTGCAGGAAATACCTCCTGTTGACACTGAACGAGGCGCAAACTGCATAAGGAACTGTACTTTCTAGCAGAGCAATGGGATCTGAGCCCCCTTATTTGTTGGCTTCAGTGTCTCTGCTGTCTGCCTTGCAAATGGGTAAGCTAAAAATGTCTACTCATACCTGAACATATTGTTTTAATAGCAGTGTCAGTAGTAGTTCCTCAATCTCATGTCACTCTAAGAGTTTTTCACCGAGAAGTATAAACTAGCTCAGTCCTAGTCTGACGTTGAACTGTATCCAACCTGGAGAAGTATGGAGTATACTGCCAGGTTAAGTTGCTCAAGACACATCATATGATGAAAACCGCAGATTGTCTGTGGTGCCCCAACGACCCTCCGGGGCTATGGGATAGGCTACACTAGGCTAGGCTAGAAACTAGCTGAATCAGACTGCATTCTACAAAAATGTCTTTCATTGACTTGTTTAACTTGTTTCAAGGGATCAGTAAGAAGGCAATGACATTGGCTGGGATTATTACACTTTGAAAATATTTCCGTTTATTCAAGCTAATATGTGAATACAAAACATTTTATTTGGAACCCATGTCACTGTTTGCCTTCAGGCCTCTTCGCCCGGCGAGTTGGCTTGTCCAGGATTGTCCATAAGATCCTGCCTCCTTGCGTGACTGGACCCCCAGCGTTTGAGAGGATCTTCCGTGCACAGTAACAGAACCAAGACATTAACAGCAGAAAATCATCGTTTAGTCAATATATTGATGATTCTTATGAATGCTCGCTATGCTTTAACATAATTTATTCTACTGTAGATTGGGACACACATAGAAAAGCTTTAAAGGAATATGTCACCCAAAAAATGAGAATTCAGACATTGTCTACTCTTGCCATGCTGAAAGAAAATCAGGTGAAGTTTTATAGTCCAACACACCTTTACAGCTTTCTCTTAATAATTGCGTGCTGGGACAATGCAAAAAATCTTCTTGTCGAAATGAATAAAGAAAAATTGTGGAAAAGGTATCCAAACATAGATTCAACCGTGGAAATGTTCATTTGAAGGTAGATATGATGAACCAGAATTTCTTGCCAATCGGTTTGTTCCTAACAGAAATGGAATTATAACATTGCCAGTTTTACGTTCCAACCATGAATTGAAGAGGTTAATAACGTTCCTCGTAAATATAAATAGGTAGGTAGCTTTAGGACTTTTGAATTTGCAATTAAAGCAATTAGTTTACATACTGTAGATTTGTCCCTACAGTAAACAGAACAACAGCACTGATCCAGTTATGGAACTCAGGACGGAGAATCAGAGGAAGAAGTTGCGACAGTTCATGATGCAACAAAGTTTGTGTGTGTCAGAGTGTCAGAGCTCACCGGGGAGGGAACATGTGAATCTCTGAATGAAGTTTCTTGTGTTTGGTCAAGAACAGAAAGAAATTACTGATAAATGTCCGGTGCACCGGAGGAAGTCCACCGAAGGAGATTAAACACTGCAAAGCACTGGCAGTACGGGGACACACTGCACTGAAAATGACATTTTTTCAGAGTTACAGACTGCAGTGTCTGCCTGGTATGAATATAATCCAGATTGAGAGACTGCCTTTTCCTTGTCTGCTGGTGATATGCATCAACTGCCCTCTTCTCATCATGCATTGATTGAATGACAGGAAGGGAAACACGAGGTCAGATATTTTTTCTAGAACGAAAAAATAAAAAAAACAGTATTAACTGGCTACAATTATTTTCTGTTCCGATTCTTTTCCGGAACATTAAAAAATATAGTTTTCAGTTTCCTTTTCATTCCTGGCAAAATACCAAAAGTTTCTGTTTTTGTCTTCTTTCCATGACCCGGTTCAAAGCCCTGGTTTAGACATCGAAGAGAGAATTTCATCTCTGATCCAAACTGTTCTGGATCCCATCTTCTTCAGTAGTTTAGGAGATGTTTTTCTTTGGATCTCAAGAATTGTTTTATGGACTAAGAAACTTCTTCCTCTTCTTATTGTCATGAAAGAGAGGCAGTAATGACTGAACTATCTTTTATCACAAAAGTCTATCAAACTTTATCTTTGCACCAAACTTAGACGTTAAATATTGTCAAAGAAAGAATCTAAGTGATGCTTCTTCATGTGGTACCACGATTTTGACAAGTATTAGATTTAATATGGCCTCCGCTCTTGTTTGATCAAAATACTTGCAAATGTAATTTTGCACTGAAATGAAATTTATACTGTGTAATCCCTCACGCACCAACACGCATGGCTTCACTACATTGCTGATTTTTAAAGCTTGCTATGCTAAAATGGTAAACATAAATGATGTTTTGATGAGACGATTGAATGTCTCATGCATCATTGACCACAGACTGTATACCAATAAGTAAATGTCATGCTGCCATAGCATGAGCGGTTTTTGCAGGAGGACAAGGACACATATTTGGAAAACACACAGAATTTTGAAAGAGGAGAGTCTTCTACTGAGTCCAAGATGCAACATGAACACTAGCTGTGTGTGTCTGTGGTGTGTTTGCAGTCAGAACTGTGTGGAGTGTTATCCTGTGTTCCTGGTGTCACTGTGGACCTGTGGTGTGTTCTTCAATGAGATGACTGCAGCTGTAGGAGGACTGGTCTACATAATCGCACGGCAAATATATGTTAATGGATACGCCAGGTCCACCAAAAACAGGTGATTAATCTTCATGATAGCTGTTGTTTTTAGGAGAAATCTCAATGTTGTGTTTTCAGCAGAAATATTTGATGACGGGTGCTGTCTGGTCTGCAGGTTGCCTGGTTTTTATCTGACGTTGGTGGTCTTTGTCATTCTGTCTCTACTGAGTTTGATCGGATTGCTGCGAGGAATACTACACAAGTACTTCAACATCTCTCTCTGAAGATTTCACGTCCACCTAATGATGCAGAATCATCATGTTTTACGCCATAAAGAGACGTTACTGTAATGCATCATGATGAGTTTACATGAACACATTACATGTTGTGCGGCATGGGAGTCTAAAGCACGTTGTATTAAGTTGGAAATGTTTAATTTGACAATGATGGCCATAAGTGTCTCTCACCTCATAATGGCAAATCTAGAACTCATCTTTGTGATGCTGTATTGCAATACTTGTAGTATGAATGGTTCTCCAACAGGGGGACCCACATAAAAAACCAAATAAAAGCCAAAGCTGACTTGTTTCTCATTCTGTGAGATATGCTCCCCAACTTCACATTATTGTTTCCAGCATTGACGACAACTGCTAAATTATTTCTGTTGAACCAGTGATGGAGTTTCAGGAGGTCAATGCCCCTTGAAGCTGTGAGTGTTTCAGTCATTTAGAACCAATTTAGAGTTAAATTGTGACACAACAATGTGCCGTACATAAACTTCAATAAAACCAACACATTTCATGATAACTTAAATCGTTACAGCCATTTTGGAGCGTGGCTGCTGCAGTTGTGTTATATGGGGGGCAGTGGCTCAGTGGTAGAGCGGGTCATCCTATAGTCACAAGATTGGCGGTTAGATTCCCACTCCCACCCAGCCACCCGGAGTGTGAGCTGACAGTGGGAGGTGTCAGCTCACCTCCTGAGCACTGCCGAGGCGCCCTTGAACAAGGCACTGTTCCCCTTTACAAGTTGCTCATTAGGACGCCCCACATAGGACCTGCCCGCCACTCTACCTCCCCCTGCATGCGTACAGGCCCCTTGTGTGTGTGTGTGCGCGTGCATGTGTGTTTTTAAACAAAGATTTTTAAAACAATCAGAATAAATATATACCATACCAGACCACTATGGCCATGAAGCATTGTCTGACTCTAGTCATTCATTCATTCACTTTCAACCACTTCGCCCGCTGTGGCGGGGAGCTGGAGCCTATCCCAGCTGACTGAGGGCGTGAGGTGGGAGGAAGCTGGAGAACCTGGAGAGAACCCATGCTGACACGGGGAGAACATGCAAACTCCGCATAGAGCTGGACGACAACTTTCTGTGCGGCGACAGTGCTACACACTGCGCCACAGTGCCGCCTTGTCTGGCTCCAATCTTCACGAATTCCGTGATTCAACAATGCAAAGTTGATATTGCTTTGTGATAGAAAGTCAATACAAAATAAAAAATGATTTACAGCCATTTAACTAACATACTTTAGACTAAAATACTGAAAAATACTTTAATTTGTCTTATTTGCAGGTAAAAAGAAAATCACACAAGTGGAGTACGTTTATATCCGCTAATTGAAAAAACTACAAAAATGGAGTCCATTGACCGTTTCCGTTTTCCGGTCTGTGGTTCAGTTTGTCCTCTCCGGGACGCTGTAGCTTCCAGTTTCCCGGATGTTAGCGGTCCGGAACCACTGAACGGAACTAACGGGGATTTACACAAAACGTTTCGATCTCATATTGAAACTCTGCCTTTTAGCGCAGAATTAACTGTGTCATTTATTGTAAGGTGTGTATCCCACGTTCACCTGACCGTTTATTCACGGTGGCAGAAAGCTGATAAGATGCTAACGCGTGCTAGCACGTTAGCTACTTAGCATCAGGCTGGTTCAGGGCGGGTTGCTGCGTCTCTGATGTGTTAGAATGACACAGCTAATGAAACATTAGCTGTGTCATTCTAGTGATGTTTAAATCGAGTAGAATCTGAGTCATGACGAGGCTTCGCTTCATCTTCAAACATTTGTAGCGTATTTTCCACCGTCATTTTTAATCCTTTTTGCTTCCCGCTTCAAAGCGATGATGTATTGTTTTTATCAGTGTTCGTCCGTCCGTTCGTATGTCCACCAAATATCTTCTATCTTCAGATAGAAAGATGAAACAAAAAGCACGTTACTCGGGCGGCAAAAGGGATAAAAATGAGATGATGAACTTGAGAAAACTAGGTCAAGGTCAAATTTCAACTTTTGTACACTCAGGAACCAGATAAGATGGAAAGACGAGTGAGACGGCCAATGTGAGTGAGACCATAAATCAAAGCTAGTGCTATGATATACCTATGCACTAGCTATAGTCTTGATCTATGGTCTTACTCACACTGGGCTTCTCCATATGCATTGGTCTATGCACTTGTCAGGTACTACTTTCAGGGTACCCAGACCTACTATTTGGGGGATGTTGCAGTCTCTGCCTTGTTTATAAGACATGTTGATGTTTTTGTGATTTTGGCATTAAAAGCGGTTGATGATTACCAAATTTACCACCAAACCTCATACACATTTGTAATAGTTGCACACTGTTCATAAAATGTTCATTAAATATTGTATCATGTATCTCGTTTGTTGCAGGGTGCCTCAGAGCTGCAGCCCTGCATTCCAAAAAGGAAGACGAGTATTTCACCATGAGCTCAGATGATGGTGAGACTCGACCCACAAACTTTCTGTGAGTTCCCAGGCCTCTCAGTGAGGACATTCTGTCTGACTGTTTCTTCCATGACTGCAGGTGACATGGAAAACCAGGCTGAGCTGGAGGAGAAGACCAGACTCATTAACCAAGTGTTAGAGCTTCAGCATACTTTAGAAGGTACAAGAAGTCTGTGAAGCTTTTCATTCAGTCCAGTTGATTTGATTTAATACCTTTTGGATAGGGTACAACGAGCACAATCCTGTTACTTTTACTGTACGTGCACTACAGGAAGTCCTCAAGATACGAACATCAGACTTATGAACATACGAACAACGACACACCGCCATATGCAAATTGTACTGCAGTTCCCATTTCTGCTACAACCCCTGCCAAGCAGCGTTACATTAACACCCCATAGATAGAGATTTCACACGTCATGTTAAAATGACTCAGCAAATATCAGACCAAGTGAAGAGTTTGCTCTGATTTCAGAGTTTGCTCTGATTTCAGAGTTTGCTCTGTTGGCGCGTCCTCTTTTTTATCCACATCTCTGTGAAATTCTGCACAGGAAACAAACCCACAATGTGGAATATTTATGGTCATTTATGCTTCAGTCTTAAAGTTCACCAACATTGAGACTGAATACAAGTAAGGTCTGGTTGAAAGTTAGACCCAGCAATGTAGAAAATAGACTACCCGTAAGAAAACTCAGGCACAACCTGCATGTTATTTCATACTTTTGAAATTACTGATGGGGTTGTCCTCATGTAGGAACTAAATGATGTAGGAACTAACGTTTGCCGGGTTAGGTTTCTGCCTGGAAGCATTACTTGATGCTAACGCTGAACTCTGAATATTTTACTGTTTGGTGTTAATTATTAGTCAAGTTAACTGAGAAACCTAATGGTAACAAAACAGAGTAATCAAACATAAAGGGGCGTGTCTGACCACGAAGCGCATCAGTGCGTCATTCACAGAAATGTCATAGTTGTAGGACAGAACGTTTTGTTCACTACACAAAGTTCTCTAAAAATGATCTAACGTTTCGCTTATTGATTACCGGACACATTTACACTGCTCACAAATATTAATGGAACACTTTTTTAATTGGGCCTGGCATGAAATCAACTAAACCTGTCTGATCCTGAATTTGGTCCTGAATTTCCTTCGGGATTATTAAAGTATTATCTATCTATCTATCTGATAATTTTCTGGTTGGTTAAGCAGCTGAGGGCATCGTTAATCACTTTCAGCTGTATTGGCGTTCATGGAATTAACAATAGGTGCACTACAGTGGCAACAATTAGAAAACCCTCAAAACAGGACCGGTTTCACATGTGGAGGTCATTTCAAGTTTCTCCCTCTTGATCTTTTTTGGCTGGTTTTCCACTCGTGCTGGTTTTGGCTTGAGTAATATTCTCTACTGGCAGTATGAAGCGATTCCTTAACCCTACAGAAGTTGCTCAGGTTGTCCAACTTCTCCAGGATGGCACATCCACACGTGCTGCAGCAAGAAGGTTTAATGTGTCTCCCAGCACAATCTCCAGAACATGGAGGAGATTTCAGGAGACTGGTGGTTATTCTCGGAGAGCTGGGCAGGGCCGTAGAAGGTCCTCAACCCATCAGCAGGACCGATACCTGCTCCTTTGTGCAAGGCGGAACAGGCTGAGCACTGCTCGTGCCCTACAGAATGACCTCCAGAGGGCCACTGGTGTGAATGTCTCTACCCAAACAATCAGGAACAGACTTCATGAAGGTGGCCTGAGGGTCCGACATCCTGTAGTGGGCCCTGTGCTCACTGCCCAGTACCGTGGAGCTCGACTGGCATTTGCTCAAGAACACCAGAATTGGCAAGTTTGCCACTGGCGCCCTGTACTTTTCACAGACGAGAGCAGGTTCACCCTGAGCACCTGTGATGGACGTGAAAGAGTCTGGAGAAGACAAGGGGAACGTTATGCTGCCTGCAACGTCGTTCAACATGACAGGTTTGGTGGTGGGTCAGTGATGGTCTGGGGAGGTATATCCATGGAGGGACGCACAGACCTCTACTGCCTAGGAGATGGTGCTCTGACTGCCATAAGGTATCGAGAAGACATCCTTGAACCCATTGTCAGACCCTATGCTGGTGCAGTAGGTCCTGGTTTCCTTCTAATGCATAGCAATGCCCAGCCTCATGTGGCTAGAGTATGCAGGCAGTACCTGGAGGATGAAGGAATTGAAACAATTGAATGGCCTTCACAATCCCCTGACTTAAACCCAATAGAACATCTGTGGGACATTATGTTAAAGTCCATTAGGCGCCGCCAGGTTGCTCCTCAGACTGTACAACAGCTCAGGGATGCCCTCATACAGATCTGGGAGGAAATTCCACAAGACACCATCCGTGGTCTCATTAGGAGGATGCCGCAACGTTGTCAAACATGCATACAAGCTCATGGGGGCCACACAAGATACTGAAAAGCATTTTGAGTTGCAAAAATTAAGTTTTTGAAAATATGCACTAGCCTGCCACATCTTCATTTCACTCTGATTTTAGGGTGTCTACACAAATAAGCCCTCTGTAGGCTGAAAACTTTTATTTCCATTAAAAGACTTGGCATTCTTTTGTTCCTAAGACATTGCCCTGTCGTTATTTGTATAGATATCCAACTTCATTTTGAGATTTGATGAATCTAATGTGTTTCTTTTAAGTGATCCTTTAATTTTTGTGAGCAGTTTATTTCTTCGAACTTAAAGTAAAAGTAGGAATAGGCATTTTAAATGTTTTCCTTATTAGTGCACACATTGAAATAGTATAGAGTACATGTCTACATAAAAAAAATGTCATGCAGAAAGCTGTCCAAAATGAATTGTGTGTGGGGTTTTTTTTAATGGCTGTATGGTAAAATATTCTTGTATATCTTCATCATACTCTACCTGTCGATCAATTCTGGTGTGTGTGCTCAGATCTGTCTGCCAGAGTGGACGCTGTAAAGGAGGAGAACCTGAAGCTCAAGTCGGAGAACCAGGTTTTGGGTCAGTACATAGAGAACCTCATGTCTGCCTCGAGTGTCTTCCAGACCACTGACACCAAGAGCAAAAGAAAGTAAGGGAAACGTCAGGGTGTTGACGTAGAACTCCCCAAAAAACCTAAACCCCGTCTGTCCCAGGTGACTGGACTGTGATCATCACTGTCATGGACTCCCAATCCTTAATGTTTTGGTTCATCCTAACCTTTGTATGTGTTTATTCCACCTGAATGTTTGGGTAAGAAAAGGTGGAAATTTAAAACTTGTTTTCATTCATGGAAAATCAGATCCAGTGGGAAAAAAAAACACATTTCTGTTCATCTTGACTAATCAGCATCTCCCAGTACTACCAGTACTCTTAAATCCCGGAGTGTTGTGTGGTATTAGACCCAAAACTAAGTAGGTGCCCATTATCAAGCCCACAAGTCCTCTGAGTTTCATATACGTTATACAGAGACGTCTTGTTTCATTCAGACTTATTGGTGCTATGTTATGTAGATTCTAGAATTTAATTTAAAACATGTTGTTTAGTTATGACCCAATCTGGAGGAAGTCCTCATGAGGCCATCTTGCTCTGGGCTTTGAAGGTGGAATCAATCAGCTCCTGGAACAAGTGACACACACACTCAACTCATTGGCTGCCAGAGCTTTGCAGCAATTGATCTCCTTAGTTGGACTTCTTCCGACACTACATGTCTGTTTTCTTTCTGTTCTTGACCGATCTCAAGATGCTACGCTCAGAGCGACAGTGTAATAAATAAGCTATTTAGGACTAAGAATATAGTATAAATTACAGATTTAAAGTTGCAAAGGAGAAGTGGCAAATAGGCAACGCCAACGTCTTCTCTCTAAATGTGAATCATTTAAGGAGAGGGAAAGAGGAAAACCTTTTCTTAATCAAGCTTATTCAACATTTGTATTTATATACTTATTTTTATTGTTGTGAATATCAGGTCCATTACCAATAAAATTCATTATCGTTACCGTGTTGCTCGAGAGTGAGCTCTGACATAGGCAAACTTTGCATCATAAGCTGCTGCAACTTTTCATCCTTCCTCTGATTCGCTGTCCTCTGTTCTGCATCTAGATCAGTCGTCATGATGCTAAATTCCATGATTAGAAGCCTGATTTTCACTGACAAACTCCCCCAGACCGTCCCCCAGCCTCTCTGTTGAAAAAATTAACTGACGTCTATAGATGTCGTTGGCAGCAAGTGAGTTAAAAAGGCATAGTCAACGGCAGGATAAGGACATTAAAAAGCACAAAGGAGATTAAGTGGCACTGAAAGTCAAAATGAGTTTGAGGTCTTAATTAGTAGACAAATCAGTTGCACCCAGGGTTACTTTGTGTAATCTAAATAGTTGCATCTCATCAACAGCAGGAGGCGATGCTAGAAACAGGAGAAATAAACCCTTACTTAAAATACTTGGTCAACTTAAAACATGAAACTACCTTAGTGGAGATAATATTTACACACATACCTCAAGCAGGTACTCAGTACAGTTAATGTTTGTGAACTAAAGGTTTAGGGGGAAGGATTGGTAGGAGGCTGTAAACTACGCTGTGGAAAAAATAGACCCTTTTCTGCAGAGGGTTGAGATGTTGAGTCGTTGAACATGCATGTTGGTGACAGAATAAAGGCGTAATTCAGCAGTGTGTTAGTGAAAGTCTACTTTAAGGTTTTAAGGCAGGTGACATCCATGAAAGAGACGTTTAGAATCACGTTTTCTCTACCCCGTGATCCCAACATGGTGGAGGAACATGGAAACCCTTATTATGGCAGTGATGTGCTTGAAGCTGTGGTCAACATCACATGACCACTGTAGTAACGGTACGATTTCCCCAGCAGACAGGAAATATCATGGAAAACATGAAGCCACGTTCTGTCAAAGCTTTATTTTTATTTATAACGCATTAACCGCTCGTTACTCGTGGTTAATGCATTCCAGGAACCACATGCGAATAATGAATTCTACGATGGAGTGACAAACTATTTCATTATTTACGGTAATTGAAATGTTTATGATCCCTCCCCATACTGATATTAAACCACCTATCTGTAGTACCTTTTCCCACAATCTGATAGACTGTTTAAAGCACTTTTGTGTCTCACGTAAGTCTGAGACTCATGAAACGTAGCGCATTTCAGGATGCTGGCAGCCAATAGAATGCGCGGATGGAATCACGTGACTACCTACTAAAAATCTGCAATGAGGTGAAGTCACACGTGTTGATGCGCGAATGCGTGAAGGATTACTGTAGTTTCCATGATTCCAGACAACTCTTGTGATCAGATCTCACTTCTCTGAATCTGTTTATGATGAATGAACACACGTCACAGGAACAGAATGACAATGTTGTGACACAACCACAAAAATAGCTGAATGTATATCTGTAGATTCCTGTCGTGGGACCAAGCCGTGACGTAACCAGTTAACATTTACCTTACATTGTGCTGTTGATCTGTTGTTGTTTGGGTTGATGTTGTTGGAGTAGATGGTGCTTCCATTCAGAGACAGGTTAGTGTTCACACACTCTAGAGTCTAGACCACATGTGAGTCTGGTCATTTTGTCATCAGAGCGTCCCCCTCTGAACGTATCATCCTGATCGGATGATGGTTCTGGGTCTGAACAGTCATGAACTATTAGTACCTCATGACTTTCTGTACCAGAGACACGTGTTTGTCTTCCCCCCCCCCAAACAGTGACAAGCGGTCCAGAAAGATAAAGGTGTGGGTTCTGGACAAAGTGGGAACATTCCCCTTGTTTACCTGTTTATTAGTATTGTTTCCCGTATTGTTGGTTGATTAAACCTGTGGTAACATGTTTTCGTTGTTACTTCCACTAACCCTTCCTAAAAAGAGCTGCTGAATGTTTTTTTATTTAGACATTTTTCTATCTTTGTGTTATGAAGTCATGTTTTTGTCATTTTGCTGCTGCTGCTCACATATTTAAAGTAACTACAATAGTGACTTTTGCATCTTAAAGCCAAAACCACGTGTCATTTTTTAAATTTAAACAATGTTTTGTTTGTCAAATTGCCAACATGTCATTTAATCTCTTATTACATCAGCTATAAGTACTTGATTTAATGCATTGTTACATAAATGTGTGGAGCCCTGGAATATTTATACACGGTTGGTCTGACCATTGTTTACTTTTTGGTTTTGTTACTAATTTGACATTGGTTTAATAAATTGAACCTTTCGGATGATATCGTAGTCATTTCTTTTTTTGCGTCACTCAGGGGTTCATGGGTCCAAGTGTCCAGCTGCTTGTTACTGTCTTTTCTCTGTTCGTATAGGCTCATACAGGTCCTATTATGAAAAACACATTTTTTCAGGTCTCTACATATAGTATGTATGTGTACACATACATACATACATACATACATACATACATTTTATTATGCACTTTGTCGAATTATTTGGTTATACGTTTTTTTGTAGTACACAGTCATTTCCAAGAACCAAAACAGAATGGATCACACATGAAGACACCGCTGCCTGTATTTTTATCCAAGGGAGGAGCTGACTGCTAACTCACTCAGGACTCAGGTGGGTCAGGAGTGTGAGACCGGTCACACTCAGGTAGTAGTGTGCAGCAATGACCTGGCTCAGAGCTACACACTGAAAGTTCCTCACAAGCTCTTGAAGTAAGCTAATATTTGGCTAACTAGTGAGTTCCACTTCAGAGAGACAGAAAACACAAACAGGGTAGTGGATAGACAGGCAGTGCTGTTAGAGTGGAAGAGACTTGAACTGTTTCCTTATGTCTCACAACTTACACCTTATTACCAATGTTGTAAAACACCAGAGTATTGGAGGTCCTGACAGTATAGAGTAGGCCACCAGAAGAAAACACTCCAGAGGGAAGATAGAGGACCTGAGATCGTGATGTCTGAAGAGGGACTCATTCTGACGGGACCCAACGGTTGTTGACAACTGGACTCGACAGAAGCTGGTAAGCCCTGAACCAACATGCATGTGTGATGGAAACCAACACACAGAGAGGCACAGAAGCCATCAACCAAAGAGCCACCGGGGGTGCTGAGAACCATGTAGACCCAGAGACCAAGAGGAGGCAGTGGCTTCCACCACCACGGCGCCCAGGACAAGCCCAGGGGGCACGGGGTAAGGAGGCCAACCCGCCACCCACTATCCATCCCCCCAAGCACCCCCCCCCCTTCAACCTCCCCACCCATATCTTCCACGCCCCCATCCCTGGTTCAGTGGTACTCTGCTTGGTTGGCCAGCCAACTCACCTGACCTGAACCTCGTAGAGGATCTGTGGGGTGTTGTCGGGAGTAACATGAGACACCAGACCAACAATGCAGTGCAAATACCTGAAGGCTGCCATCACAGCAACTTTACACCTGAGCACAGGATGATGCAACAATTCATGCAAAAGGAGGTCCAACCAAGTATCAGGTGCACAGAATCAAAGCTGATAGCAGCTGACACTGTTTAAATAAATGAATCTTCACCCAACAGTGAGACGTAATAATGGAAATGCCTGGGCTTCTTTCTACCTCTGGAGCTGGAGGACTCAAACATGAGTTTTCAGACTGATTGACTAATGAAGGTGGGCCTGTGATGTTTTAAAGCTGGGAGTACATTCCAGGTGACCCCCAGAATCTCAACTGCTTGAGTTCTTTAAAAGGCAGTTAAAAATCCACAAAAGCAGATTAGACTGGTCTGTGGGTACAGAAGGTGTTGAGTTCACATGATGGTAGTAAAATGAGGAGCAACAAAGGCTTCAGACTTTTGCTTGCCGAGCTTTTCTGATTTGGTGTGATATATAACTTTTGTAGAATAAATAACACGTTCTGTGTGTCCATTATTTATTGATATTATGATTCACAAATTGGGGTTTGGATGTACAATCAATAAAGTTTTTTTTTTTAAATAGAGGACAAGGTGCTTGATTTGTTCATTTGAATGGACGTATTGTACCTTCAGTGTTACCCAGTCTTTGATTTGAAGATGATCTATATATACTGACTGTATTTCAGTGGACATGGTGTGACTGCCTCTCATCAGGGTGATGGCATGTTGATAATCTGTGATGTACAAATAAAATGGATTTTAAGAAACAGTCTTTGTTTGTGATTTCATATATAAAAAAAACAGCTGACATTAAATACTCAAGAGATGAAGTGGTACTGTATAGTTTTTCTTTATTTAACAAAATGCAATATAATAAATTACTCATCAAGCAGCTCTGTTCAGAATGTTGCTAAAAATGGATCCATAACTCAGAAGTACTAAAGTGTTGCTTGGCTCGTCCTGGCGGCCCTTCAGACTAGATGTTTCTTGTAGTAACAGTTCTGTCCAGCAGGGGACTCTGTTAGTGTAAGTTCACGTGGCTCCTCAGTGGCCCTCAAACCTGGATGTGTATCTGACAAACCAGAGCAGAGGTTACACACATTAAAATCTGCGTATGTAAATATGGTCAGTTAACCTTTCATTTATGCTTTATACATTTATTCGGATTTTGTGAAAAGCTACTAATGCTGGTGCATCATTGGAGTATATGGAGTTACTTCCAGCTCACACACAGTAAAATGCAATCATGTAGACACCAAAGCTGTGATGTCAGACCTCACTCAGTAAAACCCAGACGTCAGCGTCAGATTGAACCACCAGTCGGAGCGCAGAGATGGGCTGCAGGGCATCGTCGACGTCGCCCTCTGCTGCCCCGTTCTCAAATGCACCTGAAACACACCAGGCCACAGTGATGGTAATATACATATACGTGTACATACAGACAACTGTGTCTGCTTTGACAAAGTTAAATGCATCAGTTTTTAAATAATTATTTATTGAATGGCACTGCACAGATTTGCCCTAGTTTTCCCTAAAAAACCTCCCACAAAACAAGCTGTTCTGGTTTCTTGTGTTGCTCAAGAACAGAAATGCATCACACGCATCTGTGCTGAGCTAGCAGGATGTTCACACTTTTTCCTGCTGCTGATCAAATTGAGCTTTGAGATCCATCCTTCTGTCACTACAGGCTTAATTCCTCTGTTGGACTGGTCAAACAAGAATGTGTGGTGTGATGACATGTGTGACGACTAACGGCTTCCTTATTCCCCACAGTGGAATGTGAGCTTCATGCGAGAAAGAAGATTTCTGCTACTCTGAAGGTGTTTATTTGGAGTGTGTGTGTGTGTGTGTGTGTGTGTGTGTGTGTGTGTGTGTGTGTGTGTGTGTGTGTGTGTGTGTATGTGTGTGTGTTTACCAATAATGATGAAGCCCTTATCAGATTTTCTGTAACCAGTCAGTTCTTTGGCCATGACCGACACCTGAAGTAGGGAGACACGGCAGATATCAGCAACCCACAGCGGCACCGGTCCCTGAACCTGGTTCATCTCCAGAACTCATACTCCCCCTCTGTACTGTACTTCTGGATTATTAAAATGAAATTCTATTTGAAAATTCAAATGATCAAATTTGCAACTTGTAACTGTAAAGGAGGAATCTGGGAGCAGCTGGAAAAACACTGCACACGCAACTCATGGAATATCAGCATGGAAGTGGAATAAATACAAAGAAGTGTCCAAATGAACAGAACACAACACAAACAGTGGAGGGCAGCAACATCTACACTGTCTGAACAGGAGGTCAACGTGCAGCAGACACCTCCCAACACCTGCATGTGTGCAGATTCCCAATAAAATGTGACACTGTTCTCACACACACACACATACACACACACACACACACACACACACACATACACACACACACACACACACACACACACACACACACACACACACACCATGTAGCTGTTACATGCAATCATTTACTCTTATCATCAAACCAAACTTACAAAGTCCAACACAATAAGGAAGCTATTCAACAGCATTTCTTTCACCTTTGCTGCCCCTGAATATAACAAGTGTTATCAGACTAGAGAGTCTGCTGGTCAGTCCTAAATAAATGTCACAAAAATGACAAAATATTTAATTCTTTTGAAATCACTTTGGCTCTTAGAAAAAAAATCAACTGTATAGAATTATTCTTTAGTGATTTTCAATATTTTTTCGTTACCATTTTCAAACCAGTTTGCATTTTCAACTCCAGAGTTGTTGGATAACTCTGCATCTGATTTTAGGTTGATATATGAGGATTGAATAACATGTATAGTATTCCTATCATAATTACAATCCTAGTTAATAGAGTTTGTTTCTTTAAAATCAATCAAAGGAAAACAGCTTTTTTAAAAACTGAAGTGATATTCACAGTGAAACATGGAGGCTCTCATTTCTCAGTGGGTAAAAACAATAACATTCATGCACTTAAAGAGTAAATATATGCAGTATTCTATATCATATCAGTAATGCTGGCTGTCGGGGTATGGTATATACTGTAGTACATTGTGAGGACTAGTGTAATTTTTCTGCCTTTAAAACTTACACTTATTTCAAATTTTAATTTCTTTTTTATAGATAATAATCATCTTCAATAAATAACCATCTGCCATCAGCTCTGCTCATCCTCCTGCCGGCTGAGGACTCGTCTCATCCTTCCTAATCTTCCACACAGAGATTCAATGTCTGTCTAACTTTACTCAAGGGTCAACAAGGCGTGACCACTATTCCCCTTTAGTGGAATAGAAGTGACAATTCACACACACACACACACACACACACACACACACACACACACACACACACACACACACACACGCACACACACACACACACACACACACACACACACACACACACACACACACACAAACACACACACACACACACACACACTGAGCCAGTGGAGTGATAGCAGGTATCTTGTTGGTGAAGGTGTTTCCTATTTCCTTCCTGCTCCTCAGTTACTCACGTTGCTGGGCAGCACTTCCACCGTGGTGTTGTAGAGCTGATCTCCACTGGTCTCGATATTTCCACTGCGGAAAACATACCTGCAGTGAAGAAGACAGCACTGGTGTCATAAATAGTTTTACACTCTATTTTACAGTATGTGAGGGACTCTGTGTGTGTGTGTGTGTGTGTGTGTGTGTGTGTGCGTGCGTGCGTGCGTGCGTGCGTGCGTGCGTGTGTGTGTGTTAAAGCTGACATAGTCTAAAAAGGTTTTCATTCATTTCATTCATTCATGGTGTAGATGGGAAGAGAAATGGAGTAGGAGTTATCTTGAAGGAGGAGTTTGTTAGGAATGTCCTGGAGGTAAAAAGAGTGTCAGATAGAGTGATGAGTCTGAAGCTAGAAATCGAAGGTGTGATGGTCAATGTTGTTAGTGGGTATGCCCCACAGGTAGGATGTGAGCTGGAGGAGAAGGAGAAATTCTGGTTGGACTTTGATGAAGTGATGCAGAGCATACCTAGAAGTGAGAGAGTTGTCATTGGCGCAGACTTCAATGGACATGTTGGTGCAGGAAACAGATGTGATGAGGAAGTGATGGGCAGGTTTGGTATCCAGGAGAGGAACGCAGAAGGACAGATGGTAGTTGACTTTGCAAAAAGGATGGAAATGGCTATAGTGAATACTTTCTTCCAGAAGAGGCAGGAACATAGGGTGACCTATAAGAGTGGTGCTAGGAACACACAGGTAGACTACATCTTGTGTAGACGGTGTAATCTGAAGGAGATCAGTGACTGTAAAGTAGTGGTAGGTGAGAGTGTAGCCAAACAGCATAGGATGGTGGTGTGTAGGATGGCTCCGGGTGGTCAGGAGGTGCTGCCAAATGATTGGACAACTACAGCTAATGTGATCAGGGAGACAGGTAGGAGAGCACTTGGTGTGTCATCTGGAAGGAAAGTAGATAAGGAGACTTGGTGGTGGAATGAGGAGGTACAGGAGTGTATACAGAGAAAGAGGTTAGCTGAGAAGAAGTGGGACACTGAGAGGACTGAGGAGAGTAGACAGGAGTACAGGGAGATGCAGCGTAAGGTGAAGGTAGAGGTAGCAAAGGCCAAACAAGAAGCTTATGATGACTTGTATGCTAGGTTGGACAGTAAGGAGGGAGAGACTGATCTATACAGGCTGGCAAGGCAGAGAGACAGAGATGGGAAGGACGTGCAGCAGGTTAGGGTGATTAAGGATAGGGATGGAAGTCTATTGACAGGTGCCAGTAGTGTGATGGGAAGATGGAAAGAGTACTTTGAAGAGTTGATGAACGTGGAAAATGAGAGAGAACAAAGACTAGAAGAGGTGACTGTTGTGGACCAGGATGTAGCAAAGATTAGTCAGGATGAAGTGAGGAGGGCATTGAAGAGGATGAAGAGTGGAAAGGCAGTCGGTCCTGATGATATACCTGTGGAGGTATGGAAGTGTCTAGGAGAGGTGGCAGTAGAGTTTCTGACTGGGTTGGTCAACAGGATCTTAGATAGTGAGAAGATGCCTGAGGAATGGAGAAGTGTGCTGGTGCCCATTTTTAAGAACAAGAGAGATGTGCAGAGTTGTGGCAACTACAGAGGAATAAAGCTGATGAACAGTCCAGAGCAATGGGGAGTGCGGAAAAGGGGTGAAGAAACGTGTACAGGCAGGATGGAATGGGTGGAGAAAAGTGTCAGGTGTGATGTGTGATAGAAGAGTTTCAGCTAAAATGAAAGGAAAGGTGTACAAAACTGTGGTGAGACCAGCGATGTTGTTTGGTCTAGAGACAGTGTCACTGAGGAAAAGACAGGACAGCTGGTGAATAGTGAATATATTGGTAGAAGGATGCTGAGTTTTGAACTGCCAGGCAGGAGGCCTAGAGGAAGACCAAAGAGGAGGTTTATGGATGTAGTGAAAGAGGACATGAAGGTAGTTGGTGTGAGAGAAGAGGATGCAGAAGACAGGGTTACATGGAGGCAATTGATTTGCTGTGGCGACCCCTGAAGGGAAAAGATGAAAGGAAAAGAAGAATAAGAAGAACCACAGCTGGAAGATTGAAAAAGCAGGTAGCAACAGTTAGCAGCTAATTCAGTGAAGCTGAAACTTCCATTATTATTATTATTATTATTATTGTACCTTTGATACCTATCCTTGGGAGTGACCAGGAAGGATAGGATCAGGAATGAGTACATCAGAGGGACAGCACATGTTAGAGGTTTTGGAGATAAAGTCAGAGAGGCCAGACTGAGATGGTTTGGACATGTCCAGAGGAGAGATAGTGAATATATTGGTAGAAGGATGCTGAGTTTTGAATTGCCAGGTAGGAGGCCTAGAGGAAGACCAAAGAGGAGGTTTATGGATGTAGTGAAAGAGGACATGAAGGTAGTTGGTGTGAGAGAAGAGGATGCAGAAGACAGGGTTAGATGGGGGCAACTGATTCGCTGTGGTGACCCCTGAAGGGAAAAGCTGAAAGGAAAAGAAGAAGACTATAAAGAACATCAGGTTTATTGTCAACATACTTTTTACTAGTTGTTTACAAGAGTATAAATAGGTGATCATAGATTTTAAGGTGTTTATTTCCACACTGAACATACAATACTGACTATTGCAGTTCTTATTACGATCCCTCATGGAGCACATATTTGTAATTCAAACACTGAGCCAACCGTTACAGTCTTGTCTTACCAGCATAATACCAAATGGTTTTCTGCTAAAGCCTAAATCTGTATCACTGCTGACCCAAAAGAACAAGAAAAGTGGCTCCAGTGACAGATCACAAGGATTTTGATGCTGAAAGCAATCCTGCTTATAGGGAGTGAAAATTTATCAGTTGGTTCAATTCCAACTGAGGCCTATAAAAAGGTTTCATGTTGCCAAGGTGTTTCTCTAGAAACATTTTATGGTGGGTACGAGAAAAGGTTCTCTCAGCCTGGCACAGCCCTATTGCTACAAAACATACTGACAACATCAGGTACAGAAGGATGTTCAATCTCCTGATTGTTCCAGGGAACATCCAGAAGTGGAGACATCATCAGGCCATGACCAGATACTCCTCCAAGATTTCTGACAAAGCAGTTAAAAGAAATATCAGAAGAGTTGTCCAAGAGTAAAGGACCACTTGGGGAGACCTTCAGAAGGACCTGGAATTCTCAGGTAGAACTGTTTCAAAAAAATTAAGTCACACTCACACAACACTCCATTCCTGAAAAAAGAACATGCTGAAGCTTGTTTCTCTGCACAACATTTAGACGAGTCTGTGAAATACTGGGAGAATGTAGTCAGGTCAGATGAGAGCAGAATTCAACTCTTTGGATGTCAGAATACACACCATGTGAGTGGAGGGCAGATGACCAGGTGAGGTGTCTTTGCTAATGACCCTCATTAGTAAACAAAGGCTTGGTGAAACTCGCATTTCAGCGACCCCCTTTGACAACCCTCATCAACAATTGTTGAGGAGCCAGATGGGTTTTGACAACAGTCGTTGGAACATGAATAGAACTGACCACACCTCACAAGCTTAATAAGCTGGGACACGAACAGTCATCACTAGAACTGAAGAAGCCTGTTCGATGAGAGGCGGAACATCTCCAAGAAGCTTTCTTAAAGTCCAGTGGATTGATTTAAGCAGCTATGGATAACCATGCTCCTCCTTGAGTCGTCACCTTATCGTGGTGGAGGGGTTTGTGTGTCCCAATGATCCTAGGAGCTAAGTTGTCTGGGGCTTTGTGCCCCTGGCAGGGTCACCCATGACAAACAGGTCCTAGGTGAGGGACCAGACAAAGTACGGCTCACAGACCCCTAATGATGAATGAAAACAGTGGAGCACGTTTTCCCTTGCCCGGACGCGGGCCACTGGGGCCCCCCTCTGGAGCCAGGCCTGGAGGTGGGGCTCGAAGGCGAGCGCCTGGTGGCCGGGCCTGCACCCATGGGGCCCGGTCGGGCGCAGCCCGAAAGGACAACGTGGGTCCCCCTTCCCATGGGCTCACCACCTGTGAGAGGGGCCATAGGGGTCGGGTGCACTGTGAGCTGGGCGGTGGCCGAAGGCGGGGACCTTGGCGATCCGATCCCCGGCTACAGAAGCTGGCTCTTGGGACGTGGAATGTCACCTCTCTGCCAGGGAAGGAGCCCGAGCTGGTGTGTGAGGTCGAGAAGTTCCGACTAGATATAGTCGGGCTCACCTCCACACACAGCTTGGGCTCTGGTACCAGTCCTCTCGAGAGGGGTTGGACTCTCTTCCACTCTGGAGTTGCTCATGGTGAGAGACGCCGAGCAGGTGTGGGTATACTTATAGCCCCCCGGCTTAGCGCCTGTACATTGGGGTTCACCCCGGTGGACGAGAGGGTAGCCTCCCTCCGCCTTCGGGTGGGGGGACGGGTCCTGACTGTTGTTTGTGCTTATGCACCAAACAGCAGTTCAGAGTACCCACCCTTTTTGGAGTCCTTGGAGGGGGTGCTGGAGAGCGCTCCCACTGGGGACTCCATCGTTCTACTGGGGGACTTCAATGCTCATGTGGGCAATGACAGTGAGACCTGGAAGGGCGTGATTGGGAAGAACGGCCCCCCCGATCAGAACCCGAATGGTGTTCAGTTATTGGACTTCTGTGCTCGTCACGGACTGTCCATAATGAACACCATGTTCAGACATAAGGGTGTCCATATGTGCACTTGGCACCAGGACACCCTAGGCCGCAGTTCGATGATCGACTTTGTGGTCGTGTCATCGGACTTGCGGTTGCATGTCTTGGACACTCGGGCGAAGAGAGGGGCGGAGCTGTCAACCGATCACCACCTGGTGGTGTGTTGGCTCCGATGGTGGGGAAGATGCTGGTCCGAGCTGGCAGACCCAAACATATTGTGAGGGTCTGCTGAGAACGCCTGGCGGAATCCCCTGTCAGAAGGCGTTTCAACTCCCACCTCCGGCAGAACTTCACCCACGTTCCGGGGGAGGCGGGGGACATTGAGTCTGAGTGGACCATGTTCCGCACCTCCATTGTCGAAGCGGCCAACCGCAGCTGTGGCCGTAAGGTGGTCGGTGCCTGTCGTTGCGGCAACCCCAGAACCCGGTGGTGGACATCGGCGGTAAGGGATGCCGTCAAGCTGAAGAAGGAGTCCTATCGGGCCTTTTTGGCCTGTGGAACTCCTGAGGCAGCTGATAGGTACCGGCTGGCCAAGCGGAATGCAGCTTTGGTGGTTGCTGAGGCAAAAACTCGGGCGTGGGAGGAGTTCGGTGAGGCCTTGGAGGACGACTTCCAGACGGCTTCGAGGAGATTCTGGTCCACCATCAGACGTCTCGGGGGGGAAGCAGTGCAGCATCAACACTGTGTATAGTGGAGATGGGGCGCTGCTGACCTCAACTCGGGACGTTGTGACTGGGTGGGGAGAATACTTCGAAGACCTCCTCAATTCCGGCGACACGCCTTCCCATGAGGAAGCAGACTCTGGGTTCTCTGAGGCGGGCTCTCCTATCTCTGGGGTTGAGGTCACCGAGGTAGTTAAAAAGCTCCTCGGTGGCAGGGCCCCGGGGGTGGATGAGATCCGCCCGGAGTTCCCAAAGGCTCTGGATGTTGTGGGGCTGTCCTGGTTGACACGCCTCTGCAACATCGCGTGGACGTCGAGGACAGTGCCTCTGGATTGGCAGACTGGGGTGGTGGTCCCCCTTTTTAAGAAGGGGGACCAGAGGGTGTGTTCCAACTACAGGGGGATCACACTCCTCAGCCTCCCTGGTAAGGTCTATTCAGGGGTTCTGGAGAGGAGGGTCTGTCGGGAAGTCGAATCTCGGATTCAGGAGGAGCAATGTGGTTTTCGTCCTGGCCGTGGAACAGTGGACCAGCTCTACACCCTCCGCAGGGTCCTTGAGGGGGCATGGGAGTTCGCCCAACAGGTCTACATGTGTTTTGTGGACTTGGAGAAGGCGTTCGACCGCGTTCCTCGGGGGTTCTGTGGGGGGTGCTTCGGGAATATGGGGTACCGAACCCCTTGGCTGTTCGGTCCCTGTACGACCGATGTCAGAGTTTGGTCCGCATTGCCGGCAGTAAGTCGGATTCGTTTCCAGTGAGGGTTGGACTCCGCCAAGGCTGCCCTTTGTCACCGATTCTGTTCATAACTTTTATGGACAGAATTTCTAGGCGCAGCCAAGGCGTTGAGGGTGTCCGGTTTGGTGGCCTCAGTATTGCGTCTCTGCTTTTTGCAGATGACGTGGTGCTGTTGGCTTCATCAAGCCGTGATCTCCAACTCTCACTGGAACGGTTCGCAGCCGAGTGTGAAGTGGTTGGGATGAGAATTAGCACCTCCAAATCTGAGACCATGGTCCTCAATCGGAAAAGGGTGGAGTGCCCTCTCCGGGTTGGGGATGAGATCCTGCCCCAAGTGGAGGAGTTCAAGTATCTCGGGGTCTTGTTCACGAGTGAGGGTACAATGGAACGGGAGATCGACAGGCGGATCGGTGCAGCGTCTGCAGTGATGCGGACTCTGTATCGGTCCGTCGTGGTGAAGAAGGAGCTGAGCCGAAAGGCAAAGCTCTCGATTTACCGGTCGATCTACGTTCCTGCCCTCACCTATGGTCACGAGCTGTGGGTCGTGACCGAAAGAACAAGATCCAGGATACAAGCGGCCGAAATGAGTTTCCTCCGCAGGGTGTCCGGGCTCTCCCTTAGAGATAGGGTGAGAAGTTCGGTCATCCGGGAGGGACTCAGAGTCGAGCCGCTGCTCCTCCGCATCGAGAGGAGCCAGATGAGGTGGCTCAGGCATCTGGTCAGGATGCCTCCTGGACGCCTCCCTGGTGAGGTGTTCCGGGCACCTCACCAGGAGGAGGAGGAGGCCCCGGGGACGACCCAGGACACGCTGGAGAGACTATGTCTCCCGGCTGGCCTGGGAACGTCTTGGGATTCTCCCGGAGGAGCTGGACGAAGTGGCTAGGGAGAGGGAAGTCTGGGCTTCCCTGCTCAAGCTGCTGCCCCCGCGACCCGACCCCGGATAAGCGGTAGAGAATGGATGGATGGATGGATGGATAAACATGACCTGGACAACTGAGAACCTACACAGAGGTCAGATGTCACCTGAACCTGAAGTCGGATTAACAGTGACATTTGGATGAAGGAACCTCATGGTTCTGTTCTGTTCTTCTGTTATTCAGCAGATGGAACACACACACGTCATATAATGGAAGAACTAAAGGTCAAAGTACACACATAGAAGACATTTAAAGACTGTTTGGAAGTACAGGCAAAAGTCACACATGAGCACTACATGCACCTGGCTCCTCCATGAAGGAGGTGTCTCTTGATACCAACAAGAAGTATTAAACGTGTTCAATACTTTCTTCCTGTGTCATTCTGTTTTATTACACATAGTTTCATTTAAGGACATCTAACTTGCGATTTTACACAACTGAACCTACACTGACAGTTCCACACCCTAAAGAACATACTATCAAATTTGATGTTGATGTTGACTGAAGCTCACTCCCTTCCGTCTTACTTGGGACCTTTGTTGACCTTGAAAGCTGACTTCTGTGTGATGTGTAATTGCAAATACCAGTGCAAACAAATGTGCTGTTCTGGCAGCATCTGTGTTATTTTTCCTATGTGCAAATGATGACTGTTCCACGGCTACAGGTCATTTAAGTTGAAGGGGACACAATTCCAACTGTGAATAAACTGACTTGAATGGATTCAGTAGATAAAGAACGGCCGCAGCAGAAACAATACCTTAAAGGTTCCATAAAAAAAAAAAAATATATATATATATATATATATATATATAAAAAAGCATTTATATTATGCTTTTTTTAAAAAAATTCATATCATGCAGCTGCCAGATATCCAACTACACTGTATTTGAAATGCCTTGCCCCAAACTGATCCGTGGTCCTTAGTATCTTTGATTGAAGATACTTCTAATCCAATTCAATCGAGACGCTTTGTTTGAAGGAGACGGCTATTTATGTCAATGGGTTCCCTCTGTCAACATATGACATCCCCCTCCCCTGGCCCCAGGTGTGGTTCACATGCACGCTCACACCTAGTGGTAGTCCAGGGGTATTAAACTTTCAGTAACATTGTTACTATGTATTTCCCTCTTATTTTTCTCATGTTTTTCACTATATTTTTCATGATATAACTGTTAATTTTTCTGCGGTAATCATGGAGCTATTTTCTCAGTCAGCCGAACGTGACTCCTTGGCTCCATTACGTAAAACAGTGTTTGCAAATTGGAAAGAAATCAGTGGGGAAGACACAACGGATGATTACGGAGAGGAGATAAGTAAAGCTGTGTCTCCCAACAATTGTCATGAACTTATGGTCATAAGCAACTGTAAATAATATAAAAATGTTGCGTTTGTGTGTGTGTATGTTTCTGTGTGTATGTATCTCTGTGTATGTGAATTGTCATGTCTATTCCACTAAAGGGGAATGGAAGTGTGTGTGTTCTCTATGACAGAGGATACACATATGCGGACACACACACACCATCAACACACGCCAGCTACACATACACAGACCAAAGCAGAGCTAACTAGTTAGCCTTATGCTAGCTGACTTTAACAGCTTGTGTGGAACTTTCAGTGTCTAGCTGTTAGCCAGGTCATTGCCACACTCTGCTCCTTAGCCTGAACAAGAACTTTCTCTCGGGGATGAACAAGCCCTCATCGGAGGAGAGGGGCGTTCTCACGGAGCAGCTCAGGGTATGTCAATCACTCTGTCAGTTACTCTCGTTGTTACGTCAAGACAGAAGCTGTGATAAAACGGATCGTTACTAGGGTGTCTAGCACAAAATTCCATATATCTATTGACACAGGAAGCATTTGTTTTCCAGATTCTAGGAGTTGGTAGGGTTGGGGAGGAACACTATGTATATATAGAGACCTGAAAAAATGTGTTTTTCATAATAGGAACAATTTTCCACCCCAAGGTACTGACCCAAGAAGAAGGAACGTTATGAAACTGTTGTAAAGTATTCCAGGTAGACATCTGTCACTGAATGAGATAACACACATGATAACAGTATCTATGTCAACAGCTGACCTGGATATGTGGATCGGCTTTGGGAAGGTGAACAGGATGTAGTCGTTCTGGGTGGGCGTCAACGCCCAGAAGAAGTCCTCTCCTCTGTACGCCCTGTCCAGGCTGTGCTGCTGGTAGTGTGTCAGACTGCTGCTCACCTCAGCAGCCGGGTTGTTATGGGCCTGGAACAGGGCCTGCTTCCCAAAGTCCTTATCCTGACACACACACACACACATACACATAGAAGTGTAATTTGTTTGAGTTGAAAACACACGCTGCTTACTGTGGATTAAAATGTGAACTTGGTGTTTATAATGTGAAATAGATGGTTTACAGCTCAAGACCATCACCTTCAGGTTCTGTATTTTCCCGGGCAGAGAGGAGTGGAGGCCTACATGCTGGAACAATGACGGCTTGTGCCTCTTCTTCAGCAGTGCCTTCTGTTCATCACAGTGTTTCTGGAGAAGACCACACACAGCATGTATGATGTACAGACAGCATGTACGATGTACAGACAGCATGTACGATGTACAGACAGCATGTACGATGTACAAACTAAACAAGCTGATAATTTGAATGTTTTTATTAATAACATCATAACTGTCTCAGTAAAAAGAAAAAAAGAGTAAAATTCTATATTAGTTTTATCAAAATGTTAAAGAATAGTAGTCATTTCAAAAACAGTTTCAAAATATAAAAAGATGTAATACAGTTTTTTTTTACTTTTGCTTTTCACTCAATAGTTTTCTTTGCCTTTAATTCATATGACTACTGTAATCCCCTGTAGAACCGGCACCAAGCTAACAGAACCTTCTCCACACACATTTCAGTAATATCTGTCAGTAATATCTGTCTCTTTTTCTTCATTAACTTTTGATTGTTTTTATGCACTCATTGTCACTTGGTTTTTCTCCAACTTTTGCATCTTTTTCAGAGGCATGGTGATAATCAATCTATCAGTCAGCTTTTATTTGTATCAATCAATCAATCAATCAATCAATCAATCAATCAATCAATCAATCAATCAATCAATCACATCAGCAGACATTTCAAAGCACTTCAACAGACAGAGAAACCCAACAGGACCCGACAGAGTCTAACTAACTCTCACTGCAGCGAGTAAAACGAGCAGACGTCATGTTGCCATTTGGTCGTTGCCATTTGGTGTGTGTGTGTGTGTGTGTGTGTGTGTGTGTGTTTGTAAAAGGAGTGACAAAGACAATTTCCCCAAGGGGATCAGTGAAGTCTATTCTTCTCTTCTTCTTCCTAAAGAATGATGTTAAAAAGTTGTCTACCACCTTCCATGTTGTAATCTTGTGCCTTAGAGTAGTGAATGTATGACCATATGTAAAACTGAGAAATGCCTTCCCACACTTACTGCATTTTTTTCAGGGTTGCAACTCTTGACCCACAGAATGTGATCTAACAGCCAGTCAATGGGCTTGTCTCTGTAGAACATCAGGAAGAATTCTGCAATCATCGGTAGGTCGCAGGTTCGAAACATCTTGCCTGGAGGATTGGACAATGTGTCAGTATAAACGAAAAGAAACACAAGCCTAACCATGCGGCAGACACACACACACACACACACACACACACACACACACACACACACACACACACACGCACTTTTTATACACACCTATAAATCCAAGCTGGGAAAACTCTAGGAAGAGCCATTCCTTGGAATCTTCTTTGGTTACGAAGGTTTTCATGTCAGTGTAGTAACCCACCTTTGCAATAACATCATCCTCTAACTGGAAAACAACAAACACTCATGTTAATTTTTTTCTCAGAGACTAACTGGTCCATTAAAACCAGTCCTTACCCCTGTTCAAAGCCTGCAACTTTGCCACAGCTCCCAATCAAACAGGTGAAATGCATTCTGTTCAGTGAGGAGGACATAAAATACCTGGGTCACATTACACATATTAACCAGAACAATGAGGAAATGCTTTCATGAAGTCCCGCCATAGGACTCTAACACTTGTGTCACGGTTCGATATTTAATTTTAAATATTCTTTTGTTTCGAAATTTAGGTTTTCTCGGTTGCCTTATTTAGTTTCTGTTTTTTTTCTCCTGTTGTACCTCTACATTCCACCTTTTCTCATGTCTTCTCCAGGTCGCATATAAGTGTTGGAGTTCAATGATACCTAGGTTAATCCGATTTTACTTTGGCCATTTATTTATTTTTCAAGGATTTATTTATTACTTTACTTGGATATTCACTTAATTTTCTTGTATCTCCTTATTTACTTGTGTGCATTCCTTGTCTGACGTCCTCCCTGTCCTCTGACCTCAACTAGGATCTGTTAGTTTTTTGAATTGCTTACCTGGACGTAATAGGTTCCTTTGTCCTGAGCATAGAGCATAAGGAAACTGAAGTCCAGATTCTGTTTGGTTCTCCATCTAAGAACAAGCAAGGATCATGTAAACATACAAATATGACTATTATTAAACCCCTTCATTCAGTGAAGTGATCTGCAACAGCAACCGACACAGGGATACGGACAAGAAAATGACATTTATGATACAAATCTAAATATATCAGCATTAACCCAACCTATAATTATGATTATTAAACACATAGTAGTAGAAGCGGTAAATACTTGACTCTCTCCACGGTGTCTCCAAATGTCTGTCGGAGGTTCGTCAAGTCAGGGTAGTAAAACTGTGACGGGGAGACGACCTCCATCAGGCCAGACTCAACATGCCTGGGAAAACTGAAAAACAAAAACAGAACTTTGATAAACTTCACTATCAAAATACAAGGACGATGTAAAGGAACAGCATTTAAAATCAAATGGGAAAGCTAATACAGTAGAAAACGTCAGTTCCATGTTTCACCCCATTACCTGGATGATGGATGAGTTTCTCTGAATATAAAAGACTAAAGGTTTGACTCTCAACCAGAGACGCTCCTGCTACAAGAAAAAAAACTGCTGATGTGTACAGACCATAACCTCTGTGGCATCTGAATGTGTGGGAGGAAACCAGATATGAGATGCACCTCTTTAATTACATGTTTGAATTTAATTGAGGTGACCTGCTGTTTCTGAAGAGGTCAGGTTGTCCAGAAGCTTTAGTCAAGCCACAGACAAACAAGAATGTTAAAACTTCTGTCACGGTTTGTTTATTTTACCCACACCAGTGTTTTTCTGTTGTTTTTCCTAGAATCCTTCTCCACCCTAACTACCCTTCCACCCTGGATATACAGTCCATGTGCACAATTTGTCTCTACCAGTTTTTTCAGTGCGTTCTTGATGCTATATTTCCCTCATGTTCTCTGGGGTTTAGACCTGGTGATGTACCTTTTGGCCTTTAGGAACACATTGCTTTTATTTTTGGACGGACGTTTTGTGCATCGAACTTTGTTCGACTTCTGCTTCTGAGTCCTTGTTTTGGGTTCAGTCCTTTCAGTCCGAGGTTAGTTCTCGTATTAAAGGTGAAACACTGTGTACTATACTTCAGCAGTGAAAAGCCTCAAGACAGAAGAGGTGCAGCAACAAAAGTGGAGCCTGTCTGTATTATTGCTGTTTCCTCATTAAACTTCCTTTCTCCTAAATTTCAAACAAGTATTTACTACTATCTAATTTATTTGGTTTCTATTCACTCTGAGTTCTTCAGAAATCACTTGAGAGAAACATTCCAACTTGCATTGTATAAGGTAAAAACATGAGCAGGATAATAAACCAGGCCCTGAGCAGGTTTACACCTGGGAACAGGCAGTCTGTGGCTGCATGTCTTATCAGGAAAAGTTAAACGTTTCATGCTGCAGCAAAGTCAAACAGAATATATCAGGTGGATAAAGAGCACCGACTCACCTGTGGTCGTACGTCACCAGATCCGCCTTCCAGTCCGCGGTCCCTGATAAACTAAATATGCTTTTGGGGATGATATACAGTAGTTGCTTCTGTAAAATGTGCGCTTTAAAAATCACAAGTTCACGCGCACAGGTGTGCATAAGTTGAGGTAGTCCTCAACTTATGCACAAAAATTTGGAGATACAAACAAACACATGCCGCCATTTCAGACTATTGTCCTGCAGTTCCACTTTCTGCCACAACCCTAGCGGGGCAGCACCTCTATGTTTTTGTAGCTCCAACACTCGTCTCCCCTTCTCGTTGTTGTTTGTTGTTGTCTCTGTGAGCATCTCAGAGCGTCAGACTTTGTACCGTGGATACTTAATTGTTTATCATGGCTCATAAAGCAGAGGCTGGGGAAGATAGTGGTTGTGGTGACCATCTCTCTGATGACAACTCTGACTCTGACGCACAATAACTCCTCCGTCCTCCTCTTCCCTTGCAATAAAGGTAAGTCACGCTTCTGTAAAATGTGAACTTTTACTTTTTTATCTGTCTCTAAATTTAAGTTTCAGGGTAAGTCTTTTTTCTTTTATAATCTTGTGAAAGTTGTGAGTGAAATTGAAATGGAATTGTGAGTTTTTTTTCTCAAAAACCTCACAATTTGAAAATCAAAACAAAGCAGACACAAAAGTTTGCTGTTCAGTGTCTCCTAAATTTTAGTTTTCTTTCCAAAGTTGTGTAAAACTCATTTGTCCAGTGGGGAAACATTACCCATGAAGGGGTTTTCTGAGAGGAAAGCCACCCAAATCTGTCATAAATGAAACCCACTATAGGTTGAAAGTCTGAAATAAGACTCTCTCTATCACAGCCACTGATACAGGGAGTGTTCCATGGCATTATGTTCACCTGAACACACCAGATTCTTAAAAAAAACAACAGCAAGAAAAAGAAGGCATGAAACCAAGAGTCCCATGGAAGGCAATCTAGAAAGACTCACTGTTTCCTGACAGTGTCCGCTATGCTGCTGATGTACTCTGAGTCCGTCTGGTTTGACATGGAGACAAACAAGGTCAGTAATACAACAGTGGTGTTTGTGTGTGTGTGTGTGTGTGTGTGTGTATGCATGTGTCTAACTTCAGCAACGAAGACAACTATCAGAAGATCTTGCTGTTGAGAGGAGGTGAGGCCGTAGAGCAGAGAGCTGAGTGTGCTGACCAGGTAGCTCTGCTTCACACGTTTCACTGTAGGAATACCCAAGACGATGGAAACTAAGGACACACACACACACACACACACACACAATGAGTCCTTCAAACTAACGACTGTAGAACATATGTGAGTGGGGGCTGTGTGTGTCTTGGTGTTCTGTACCTCCACGGCGTCCCTGTCCTACGACTACTTTAGGTAGGATACTGCTTGGGTGTTGTCTTAGGTGGGGCAGGAAGAGGAAAATGTTAGGTAGCAGGAGTAACATCTGTGGATCTGAACCATTTGGTTGTCTCGTATCTGTCCAGGGAAGGGAAGGGGAAGATTAGGATACCGACCTTGAAGTACAGCTTCAACTGTTTAGGTCCAGCTAGACTAGTCTGACACCTCCCTGTCCAGAATACTTACAAGATTCAATCAGACAAGACTTAAAGTGTGTCATTACACCTAAAAGCAAAAGATCAATTACACTTTGACCCCATGAATCCCCACATCCAGTTAGATATTCAAAATTCATCCATTCATGTTCAGAATCTTAGCCATTCAGTTGTTTCCTGAACACTTGTCTTTGTTCAGGGTTTTTTCCTAGCTACCTTCAAACATGCTGTGGTTCTTCACCCCCTGAAAAACTTGGTTCTTCAACTTTTCTGTATTGTTCAGTTATATATGTGTGAAAAATGTCTGCTTCAGGTTAATGGAGTAATGAGGACCACCTCCACCACCTGGGCACTACCTGCGGTGGTTGGGTGGGTGATGTTGGCCAACTTGGACATGTTTTTCAGCTCTTCCACGATAGCGATGAGATCCCTGCTGACCTGCAACCCCACTTCCTGAGCCACCAGCAGACGCTTGTACAAGTCATACAAGACTGACTGTTGAGGTGATCCTGAAAACATTAAAACACAAGCCGAGTTGGGATGAACAATTCTGTCTTATATTTTTTTCTTTCACACTCATTACGGTATCCATATTGATGTAGTCTGTGTACACATCTGTGGTGTCAGAGCTGTCCCTAGGGTGAAGCTGCTAGACTTATGAATGAATCAATACATCTGTGGAAACCACTTAGTATTTTTTCAAGAAGCGAGAAAGTGCTAGTCCTGAACAAAATGTTCCAAGTATTTCATTTATACAAAGTATTTTAGATGCACATCAGTGGTGTGCATTACAGATTGTGTTAAAGATGCACATCAACCACTCCCTCCTCATTAAACAGTCAGGTTTGCTCTTGAAGCACATCTCGTAAACTGTGTATTCTGTTTTTGACAAATTATACACACACACACCAGAAATGATGCAAATTATATTGTTAAAAAATTTAAGTTTGATTTTCAGTGTTTCCATGGCAACAATGTAGATTTGAGTCACATATTTAGCTTCATTTCCATATCTTAGAAAGTGCATCATTCCTATTCTAGCTTTTATACATATGTGTTTGTTCTGTAGAATTATTTGAAGTGATGATCAATAAGAGTTTCATGTTGTTGATTTCCTGCGTATCCATAGCAACATGTAAGAGTGCGCCCTGAGGGCATGCATTGTTATGTAAAATGTTGTTTTTCCAAACTTTCCAGAAAAGTCCAAATGCTACCTCTGTTTCAGATGATTCACAAGACAAGACTGTTTTCAATGTGATGACAAAGATGAAGCTGTCAGCCACTGTCTTCCAGTTGAGTTCATCATTGTCCTCCACATGTCACTAACATTTAGATGGTGCTGGGGATGGCCATGAAAACACTGACCTTCTCATGACCATTGATCATTTAATGCCACATCTCCTCCAGAAACCTTCCTGAACAACCAGTCCACAAATGAAAACATGTCACACACCTTCTGCCCAACCCAAACATTTGGTGAGAGTTTAAAGAAGTGAATACTTGACATCTTGATCACCCATACAATAACAGTTCCCTTTATGCTCCAAAGTGTTCCAGTATGAAGCAGCCAGTTTTTATATGTCTCCTATACAAGTATGACCCAACCTCGTTCACTCCTTTGACTAAATCTGCCTTGAATCTTTGATTCCTCAGAAGCATTCTGAAGTACAAGTGTGTGTTCTTGTCCTCATATCAACACGATTTTCTTGAACCAACATCCAGTTGCTGTGAAATCAAACCCTTCAAGTTGTGTAAACATTACAAAAGCACCCAACCGCAATCATGCTGTGTGGTGAGTCGGTGCTTTAGTTCTGACTCTTCAGCTGCTCACGTTAGATACACCAAGACGTTCAGGACCGAAACCTAAAACCTGACAACATCAAAAAAAAACAACAGGGGAAGACTGTCAGCGATATTTTTTCCTGAGTTGGATTTGCTAGTGGAGACGCTGAGATGTTTGATCTAAAAAAACATTTTCTGTATCGTAACCACAAACTGTAACGTACTAAACACACAACCCAACAATGGTTCTCTAAGGTGCCAGTTATCTTTGCGATGAAATGAACAAATAATAAGCCCCAACCCAATAAACATACAGGGGTGGGGCTTATACATACACATCTTTTAACTCACACATTTATAATTATAACATTTATCTTACTGTGAACAGAGCGTTGACTAAAAGAACACAGCATGTGTCTGCAAGACTTCATCTTATTGTCTCCACAAAAAGACCACGACTGCCCGTTTGTCTGTCTGTCCATCTGTCAGTCCGTTGAGAGAGCCAACCAGATCATATATGTTGTGTCATTGTCAGGAAATTCTTTCATGATTGCTTCCATCTGAAGATCGTTTGCTGTCTGACTGCTGTGTAGTCAGAGCCTCGTCACATATTACTGATTTCACCTGAATCTGAGAAACGGCCAGAAATGCTTGAGGAAACCCAATCTTGTCATGTTGGAACGCTAACATTTTTACCAAGCAGAAAGTCCTCACTGAACTGGTAATGACTGAAGGTCACACAGCTACAGGACTGTGTTCTGCATAGGAGGGATTAACACAGATGTTCATGAGTAATCACACTATCATTGTCAGACGTCGTCATGTAACAACAAGTCTTCTGCATAATTGCTCTACATAGGAGGCAAGAAGAGGGTTAAACGTCTTCATGTGACATACAGACCAAACAGGTTAATACAGGACCGGTTTTTACTCCCCTGGGCTGCTACTGAACACAACAAACTCATGGAATTCTTTAGCATTGTTTCTCAATATATCAATATAACAATCAATGATTAAACACTGGAAACTCTTATTGTTAGGTGTGATGCACGGGGGACTTCATACTCAAGTTTTCAGATATACTGATATTATTCCTTTATAAATGTCTTGTACTTTCTAAAGAAAATTTATCCCCTTAAGTTTTTAGAAGAATTAGCGTTTTAACTTGGTGATATGGAATCATTTAGTGGAGTTACATCCACATGTATCATAGGAAAAAAAATCCAAACAGTGTCCACGAAGAGTCCGTTTAATGAGTCTGGTGACAACTGTGAGTTTTGTTTTAATTGAGTTTTACATGAAACATGACTGAGGGGAGAATAAATAATATATTATCAAGAGAGAAGACAGAAAGTCTCCTCAGTCCGAGGATGTCACTAGATGTCACTGTTACCGATGGTAGTAGTGATGTCTCAGTCGTTTCACTGTAATAATCTCTGATCAGAGGGTATAGGAGGCAACCAGGTCTAACATAACACAGAAATTCATCAATCTGTACAACAGGCTGGATGCTTAAAGGCAAGAGTAAAATTAAAATGAACAAATGTTTACATGTCCAGATGTTGAAAAGGCACCTCTGCGGTTTGACGTGTACATAAAGTACATAAAGTACAAAAAGTACATAAAGTACCTAAAGTAAAAACAAACTGATCGTTTTTTTCCCAGTTAGGTTTTGAATCCAACTTCTTAAAACTGAATCTGAAATAATTTTAAAACTAATCAAAAATCACTCCATAACAGCAGCAGCGCTTCGGTGAGGGGTCGCTGTGTGTGAAGGCGGTTATGAACAGGACTCAGGTGGGACTTAGTTGTGCTCCAGAAAACCAAACGTGTGACTTTTCATGACTATCACATTTCCCTGACAGCATGGGTTTACAGCCCGCGGACAGCAACCAACACTGACACTGAACTTTAGACTTTCCCAGATTCTGTGAATCCACGCAGATTGTCTTACTGTCGTGACACCCGTGGGGGGTGTTCGGGCCAATTCAGCTGAGACCCGGGTCCAACGTGTCAAACAGCTTCAGCCCAGAGGAGAAGGACCGCGGGGGTGGGTGTGGGGTGGGGGGGGTGCCTGTGTCTAGTGCGCCGTGGGACAGTAAGGGTCTAACACTAAGTATGACCATCAATTTATAATAAAATAAAATAATTATTTCTACACATTAGAGACAGATTCTACACTGATGACACTTGGTTTTCTCAGCTGTTTCATTTAAAGCAGACAGTCGAGCCTAAATCCTGGCTCCTGGTAGTGAGACTAGATTACAATCTGGGTCGCATTACCTTCATTCTGGGGGGTCGATGTAATCCAGGCAAGAGACACGAAACAAGCGACAGCCAGCAGAATCCCAGCCCTGACGGAGAGAATCCTCATCTCACGTCTCATGGACGGACCCACGGCTCGTGTCTGCGCACCTGGGGAGGTAGCAGGTAGGTGGACGCGTTCAGGTGTGGTGCAGGTAGAGGGCGTGGCGTCATCAGCAGAGCGATCAGAGACGGATGAGTCTGAGTCTGTCAATGAAAGCAACAGTTCAGTGCCATCGGTTAAAAACAATCAGAATATTTTTTTCAAACTCTTATTTCCATCTGTGCTGCTGTTGTGTAAAGGTGTTCATCTCATTAATGTACATGTGTTATTAATTCAATGTATTATTAGGTATTATTAAGTCTCTAATTTAGAAACCCCTCTTGCGATTATTGGATTAAATGTATGAAGAGGAAGCCTATTAACAGTGACAATCATCTGAGTTGTTGCTTCAAATGAAAGACAACATCTAAATTATTATACCTAAATTTAAAATTGCCTAAAAAATGGACGACCAATTGAAACGGGATTGAATTCATAAAGAAAGATCAACAGTGGAGCATAAAGATCTGCCTCAAACATCAGAAAATAATCCGAGTAGTAGGCTCTTTATTTGTTTGTTTATTTGTTTATGTATATAAGTATGTATGTACTGTATGCATGTATGTATGTATGTATGTATGTATGTATGTATGTATGTATTTATTTATTTAGTTAGTTAGTTAGTTAGTTAGTCTGCAAATTCTTTCCGGTTCATGTAATAACAGCACCACCTGCTGGTGGGATGAGGGAACGTTTGTGCTGCGACCATTAATTCGAGGTCACACACACTGTACAAAGTATTTTTTTCATTAATTCATTTTCTATACTGGGTGCTAGAGCCTGTCCCAGCTGACTGGGGGCGTCAGGCAGGGGATGCGATGTGCGTGTACCGTGGAGCCACATGCAGACAGACCTACACCAACGAACACACACACACACACACACACACACACACACACACACACACACACACACACACACACACACACACACACACACACACACACACCTATTGGCAATTCGCCTGAAGTGCATGTTTTTGGAGGTGGGAACAATTGCGAAACAATTGTTTGGTTGCAGAGTGAAGGGAGAAGGAAAGCTGAAAATAAACATGAAGACGGAAGACGGGAAAGAAAATAATTGATAGGATCAAACATAAAAATTCAGTCATTGTTGGAAAAGAGATGAAGACCGATGTCATGGATGTCTCTTTCATGAATCTGTCGGTTTATTTGGAGGACCAAACAATCCTGAACCCACTGAGAGAGTGGGGAGTGATGCCCATGTCCAAGATACGTTGGAGGATGTGGCCCGGAATGGAGGTGACTGAGGGGGACCCAATACCTCAAAGTTATATTTGGACAAGAAATCAAATCTCTGCCCTACTCCACCAAGTTTTGAGATGGTGGAGGGGACTGAACACTTCAGGGTGATTCACAACAGACAGGAGAGGGTCAGCTCTGCAATTAGACAGGGTCACATCCTCTAGGAATATAAGGAGGATGGACAAGAACGCTACGCCAGGGAGTGTACGGAGGGAGGACGAGCAGAGGACATTCTTCTTTTCCTTTCGGCTTTTCCCTTCAGGGGTCGCCACAGCGAATCAATTGCCTCCATCTAACCCTGTCTTCTGCATCCTCTTCTCTCACACCAACTACCTTCATGTCCTCTTTCACTACATCCATAAACCTCCTCTTTGGTCTTCCTCTAGGCCTCCTGCCTGGCAGTTCAAAACTCAGCATCCTTCTACCAATATATTCACTATTCACCAGCTGTCCTGTCTTTTCCTCAGTGACACTGTCTCTAGACCAAACAACATCGCTGGTCTCACCACAGTTTTGTACACCTTTCCTTTCATTTTAGCTGAAACTCTTCTATCACACATCACACCTGACACTTTTCTCCATCAGTTCCATCCTGCCTGTACACGCTTCTTCACCTCTTTTCCAAATTCTCCATTGCTCTGGACTGTTGACCCTAAGTACTTAAAATCCTCCACCTTCTTGATCTCTTCTCCCTGTAACCTCACTCTTCCACTTTGGTCCCTCTCATTCACACACATGTACTCTGTCTTACTGCGGCTAACCTTCATTGCTCTCCTTTCCAGGACAAACCTCCACCTCTCTATCTTCTCCTCCATCTGTTCCCTGCTCTCACTGCAGATCACAATGTCATCTGCAAACATCATAGTCCATGGAGATTCCTGTCTAACCTCGTCTGTCAGCCTGTCCATCACCATAGCGAACAAGAAGGGGCTCAGAGCTGATCCCTGATGCAGTCCCACCTCCACCTTGAACTCCTCTGTCACACCTACAGCACACCTCACCACTGTCTTACAGTCCTCATACATGTCCTGCACCGCTCTAACATACTTCTCTGGCACTCCAGACTTCTTCATACAATACCACAGTTCCTCTCTGGGCACCCTGTCATAAGCTTTCTCCAGATCTACAAAAACACAGTGCAGCTCCCTCTGGCCTTCTCTGTACTTCTCTATCAACATCCTCAAAGCAAGTACTGCATCTGTAGTACTCTTTTTTGGCATGAAACCATACTGCTGCTCACAAATGCTCACTTCTGCCCTTAGTCTAGCTTCCACTACTCTTTCCCATAACTTCATTGTATGGCTCATCAGCTTTATTCCTCTGTAGTTGCCACAACTCTGCACATCTCCCTTGTTCTTAAAAATGGGCACCAGCACACTTCTCCTCCACTCCTCAGGCATCTTCTCACTATCTAAGATCCTGTTGAACAACCCAGTCAGAAACTCTACTGCCACCTCTCCTAGACACTTCCATACCTCCACAGGTATATCATCAGGACCAACTGCCTTTCCACTCTTCATCCTCTTCAATGCCCTCCTCACTTCATCCTGGCTAATCTTTGCTACATCCTGGTCCACAACAGTCATCTCTTCTAGTCTTTGTTCTCTCTCATTTTCCACGTTCATCAACTCTTCAAAGTACACTTTCCATCTTCCCATCACACTACTGGCACCTGTCAATAGACTTCCATCCCTATCCTTAATCACCCTAACCTGCTGCACGTCCTTCCCATCTCTGTCTCTCTGTCTTGCCAACCTGTATAGATCAGTCTCTCCCTCCTTGTTGTCCAACCTAGCATACAAGTCATCATAAGCTTCTTGTTTGGCCTTTACTACCTCTACCTTCACCTTACGCTGCATCTCCCTGTACTCCTGTCTACTCTCCTCAGTCCTCTCAGTGTCCCACTTCTTCTTATCTAACCTCTTTCTCTGTATACACTCCTGTACCTCCTCATTCCACCACCAAGTCCCCTTATCTACTTTCCTTCCAGATGACACACCAAATACTCTCCTACCTGTCTCCCTGATCACATTAGCTGTAGTTGTCCAGTCATCTGGAAGCACCTCCTGGCCTCCCAGAGCCTGTCTTAACTCCTTCCTAAAAGTCATGCAACACTCTTCCTTCTTCAGCTTCCACCATTTCACCTTCTGCTCTGCCTTTGCCCTCTTCACCTTCCTCATGAGTCATCCTACACGCCACCATCCTATGCTGTTTGGCTACACTCTCACCTACCACTACTTTACAGTCACTGATCTCCTTCAGGTTACACCGTCTACACAAGATGTAGTCTACCTGTGTGCTCCTACCACCACTCTTATAGGTCACCCTATGTTCCTGCCTCTTCTGGAGGAAAGTATTCACTATAGCCATTTCATTCCTTTTTGCAAAGTCAACTACCATCTGTCCTTCTGTGTTCCTCTCCTGGATACCAAACCTGCCCATCACTTCCTCATCACCTCTGTTACCTGCACCAACATGTCCATTGAAGTCTACCCCAATGACAACTCTCTCACTTCTAGGTATGCTCTGTATCAGTTCATCAAAGTCCAGCCAGAAACCTTCTATTTCTAGCTTCAGACTCATCACTCTATCTGACACTCTTTTTTACCTCCAGGACATTCCTAACAAACTCCTCCTTCAAGATAACTTCTACTCCATTTCTCTTCCCATCTACACCATGATAGAACAACTTTAACCCTGCTCCTAAACTTCTAGCCTTGCTACCTTTCCACCTGGTCTCCTGGACACACAGTATGTCTACCTTCCTCCTCTGCATCATGTCAACCAACTCTCTACCTTTTCCTGTCATAGTTCCAACCTTCAACGTCCCTACTCTCAGTCCTATACTCTTGGCGCTCCTCTTCTCTCTCTTCGTGCGAACACACTTTCCTCCTCTCCTTCTTCGACCAACAGTTATCCAATTTCCACCAGCGGCCTGTAGGTCAACAGCGCTGATGGTGGTCGTTGTTAACCCGGGCCTCGACCGATCCGGTATGGAAGTCATAGGTTTGATTCGCATCTTTGATTTGGCAAAAGTTTTACGCCGGATGCCCTTCCTGACGCAACCCTCTGTAATTATCCGGGCTTGGGACTGGCACAATAAGACACTGGCTTGTGTCCTCTTGTGGCTACATTACCTGTTCTCTGAACTGTTGACTCTAAGTACTTAAAATCCTCCACCTTCTTGATCTCTTCTCCCTGTAATCTCTCATCACTCAGTAGATGTGATGATGATGTGATGATGATGTGATGATGATGTGATGGTGATGTGATGGTGATGTGATGGTGATGTGCTAATGTGATGATGATGATGATGATGTGGTGGTGATGGTAATGTGATGGTGATGTGATGGTGATGTGATGGTGATGAGATGGTGATGTGATGGTGATGTGATGATGATGAGATGGTGATGTGATGGTGCTGTGATGGTGCTGAGATGGTGCTGTGCTGGTGCTGTGCTGGTGCTGTGCTGCTGCTGCGCTGGTGCTGTGCTGCTGCTGTGGTGCTGCTGTGCTGGTCCTGCGCTGGTGCTGTGCTGGTGCTGCGCTGGTGCTGTGCTGCTGCTGTGCTGGTGCTGTGCTGGTGCTGTGCTGGTGCTGTGCTGGTGCTGCGCTGGTGCTGTGCTGCTGCTGTGGTGCTGCTGCGCTGGTGCTGTGCTGGTGCTGTGCTGGTGCTGCGCTGGTGCTGTGCTGGTGCTGTGCTGGTGCTGTGCTGCTGCTGCGCTGGTGCTGTGCTGCTGCTGCTGTGGTGCTGCTGTGCTGGTGCTGTGCTGGTGCTGCGCTGGTGCTGTGCTGGTGCTGTGCTGCTGCTGCGCTGGTGCTCTGCTGGTGCTGTGCTGGTGCTGCGCTGCTGCTGTGCTGCTGCTGTGGTGCTGCTGTGCTGGTGCTGCGCTGGTGCTGTGCTGGTGCTGTGCTGCTGCTGCGCTGGTGCTGTGCTGCTGCTGTGGTGCTGCTGCGCTGGTGCTGTGCTGGTGCTGCGCTGGTGCTGTGCTGGTGCTGCGCTGCTGCTGTGCTGGTGCTGCGCTGGTGCTGTGCTGGTGCTGTGCTGGTGCTGCGCTGGTGCTGTGCTGCTGCTGTGGTGCTGCTGCGCTGGTGCTGTGCTGGTGCTGCGCTGGTGCTGTGCTGGTGCTGTGCTGCTGCTGCGCTGGTGCTCTGCTGGTGCTGTGCTGGTGCTGCGCTGGTGCTGTGCTGCTGCTGTGGTGCTGCTGTGCTGGTGCTGCGCTGGTGCTGTGCTGGTGCTGTGCTGCTGCTGCGCTGGTGCTGTGCTGGTGCTGTGCTGGTGCTGCGCTGGTGCTGTGCTGCTGCTGCTGTGGTGCTGCTGTGCTGGTGCTGCGCTGGTGCTGTGCTGGTGCTGTGCTGGTGCTGCGCTGGTGCTGTGCTGCTGCTGTGGTGCTGCTGTGCTGGTGCTGTGCTGGTGCTGCGCTGGTGCTGTGCTGGTGCTGCGCTGGTGCTGCGCTGGTGCTGTGCTGATGATGTGGTGGTGACGTGATGGTGATGTGATCAGGGACATATGTCATCTTCTGGTGACCCTTCCTTTAAGTCAGGGAAGACTCTATTTGTGTCTAACGCAGCTGTCTCTATATCTTCATAGAATTTGATGTTTGACAGATAGACTATTTTGATTCAAGTATTTCAGACCTGCCAGGGTGGGGCCCTGACATGAACATGTGACACATGATGCTAGTTAACGTTGTCAAACTATTCTGTCCAATGGCACCACCTAGTGACATATAATGACATTACACTCTAAAGTTTGGAAACTAAACCTACACAATCCTCAGTCTGTAACCAGCTCACTGTTAGTCCTGTTGGTCTTTCTGCTCTTCTCTTCTTTCTCAGCCTCTGAAGGTACTGATTTGTTCACTGTACTGGTCCATGACTTCGGCCACGCCCTGGGTCTCTCGCACTCCTCATCTCGCCACACAGTGATGAGGACGTACTACCAAGATCCAGCTGGAGACCCTCTCCAGTACAGGATGGGACCCCAGGATCTGGAGCTTATCACCCAGCTCTATGGTCATTACTATTATAGAGGATAAAGCAGCTGCTTTGTTATTTTTTTAGTAATTCTTTGTATCGGGGAGGCTCTTGATATTTCTGGAAGAATTCCTGACACCTCTCTTCTATGGAAGCTAACAGTGTTAGCTCTATGGAAGCTAATGATGGTAGCTCTATGGAAGATAACAATGTTAACTGTGAAGGTTAAAAGTTTACTTCAGACAAAAACATAATCACTCTCAAGACCCAGACAAAATAGGTAACATGACAGAAGAAGTTCCTTTAACATAGCAAAACACATTTTTGAAAGTATTACCTAGTGGTCAAAATGTTATAGTGTGCACAACAGGGTGTTAGCTAGTGATGTAACCTTAAGATAGATATTAGTTGTGATGCAGCAAGTTTACTTTGGAGGAGAATAACAAACTCCACAAAAACATGAAAGCTTACGGTCTAAAGTTATTGTTTTTTGACTGTTGCTCTTGTCTGCAAATTTAAATTTGACTGGGCCAATAGTCTTTTCTGTTGGTAACCAATATTCAAAAGACAAAATTTGAATCCAGAATAAAGATTATCCACACAGGTAATCTTGGGGTGCTTTGTCAAGCCAACATTTGCTACAGCATCAAAGACTGCTATGTTTGTTTGCCTAGCCAATGGCCAAAAGTCTGGCATTCACAAATTAGACGGTACAGTCTCACATGGTCACCAGAAGAGCTCTACCAACGAAACAGACTAGATCTCCTTCTGGTCAATCCAATCCAATCCAACTTTATTTGTTAATCACTTTAGAACAACCACAGTCGACCAAAGTGCTCAATCACAAATTTTTCTGTAACATCACTGTGTGTGATTTTCTAATGATTGCCACAGACAAGGTTTATGTTGTTAGCTTCTTGCACACTTATTATGTCACCATCTAAAGCTAAACCTTTAATTTTTGGTTTAGGTAAAAAGAACAAACTGTTAGCTACCGACAGTCCTCACCTCCCTCTGGAGCCTTCCCTTCATGACAGAGGTCACTGTAATCACCAAATTCGTGGGTATGACCACACAGGATACATGAAGAGATAACCTATTTTATCTTCAGCTTTAAAACTACATGAATGTGTTTCATAATGCCAATCAGTGTTTAGCGATTAATTGTCACAAATGTTAAACATATCAGAACAACAGCGTTCACAGCAGACATCAGGTGACCATTCATTTGATTCATCTACTTTTAGATGACTATCTAGGGCCTTTCAGACCTGGTAGTAATATACAGATATATAACTCCACATATGACTTGAGTGACCTTCTGATCAAGAAGAAATAATCCTTTCTACGTGCAACTGAACACAAATGTCATGAGCCCACACACATCATGTCCACTGAACCAGATGTTAATCAGACAGTGTGTAATCCATCTCTCCTGTTGTGTGTGTTTTTTTTTTTTTTGTCTGGGGGATTGTCTGTCAAGCATGGCCCAGGACACGTCAGTGTAAATTTGCACTATTACTCTATAAATTCTATATATGTAACAGTTAGTTTAGGGTAACCTGACAGATGGATGAAAACACAATCTGTATGGAGGGAACGAATGTTAGATATGGAGAAGACATCTATTTAAAACACTCTTACTTTTGGCAAGGGCCCAGCGTTGATCCGTTTTGCAGACCTGGGTGCAAAATCATTAAAATGAACTGATCATTAAAACAAAGAAATATTTTAATGAGGGGATTTTTTACATGGGGTCATACTGAAGAGAGAGTCGAGAGAAATCATGCAGTCATAAGATACACTTCATTCTGTCAATGAAATGTCAGGTGAAGTTTTGTTTGCTCATGAAACATTTGGGGAGCCTAACAGTAAAATAGGGGGCAGCCGGAGAACCCAGAGAGAACCCACGCAGACACGGGGAGAACATGCAAACTCCGCACAGAGCGGGATTCGAACCCGGACCCCCCATGTTAGCGCAACAGCGCTAACCACTGCACCACAGTCTTTCTAAAATCTACCAAACGGCAACACGACGTCTGCTCGTTTTACACGCTGCAGTGAGAGAGCGAGGAGTTAGTCTTAAATTATCGCCGTGCCTCACAAAAAGATGCCAAAGTTGGAGAAAAACCAAGTGACTTTGAGTGCTTTTTTGAATAAAAAACAATAAAAAGTTAATGAAGAAAAAAAGACAGATATTACTGTGTATCGTACGGAAGAAGACGCAGAAGAAGCCAAGCGAAAACCCAAACATTTGTACCGCAATGGACGTGATTGTTTCCATGGGTGAGGCACGTTGGTACAGATGGAGAGACAGGGGACGGCACCTTGCTCAAGGGCGCCTTCCTCAAGGGCACCTCGGCAGTGCTCCAGAGGTGAGTTGACGCCTCCGGGTGTTTTTTTTGGGTGGGAGCAGGAACTGAACTGCCGATCTCAGAACATTGGACAACCTGCTCTACCGTGCGCTCTACCACTGAGCCACTGTCGCCCCAATGGGTGTAAGGCATCGGGCAGCGAGGCTTTATGTTGTGGTTATGTCTTTCGTCCACACGACAATGCAGATATCCGGGACGAAAACGCTGGCTAAAGTGAAGTTTTTTGTAAACGCCGGGTCTTCATTGTTGCAACTGAAACTTTTTCTATCCGAGGGGCATCTCCCTGCAACGAAAACCGCTGTGACGTCAGTGTGTGTGACCCGTGTCTACGTGTACACACAGAATGGACTTAGTTAAAACCGGCTATTTTCTGCCATATAACAGCTTCACATTGAAGACATGTTGATAAACATGCTGACAGTTGGATATTTGATCGTCTGTTTCTTTCTTTATGAGTCATAAAGTTTATATATTTATTTATTTAGTCATTCATTCATTCACATTCCTCTCCAAAGACGCCGACCCAGTTCTGGGTCAGACCAGGATGCGCTGCCCCCTGGTGGAGAACTCTGTGATGGGTGTGCTTGGTTTATAATACCAATACTTTTGTTTTCATATGTTTGGTATGAAGTCTCGTATTACTGTTTTATTGTGGAATTTCCACGGGTTCCCGTTAGTATGTATATAATTAACCAATGGACCTTCTCCAGTCACCACTGAATGGCTGCAACCACGCTATCCCTCATCAAGATGGCATGCAAAGTCCACATGACTCACTAACAGCAATGTTTGACCACTGTATTTTTATTTGTGAAGTCCTTTCAGTAGCCTGTAAGCTAAGAGCAGCAGCATCTCTGTGGTAGATGGACTTGAACACGTGGCCGCTTGATAAGATTGATGAGATGGAAAACTTGTAATCTCAGTGAAACGTACCATTAGATCCAACAGATCATGACTGAATTTTCATATCAGGATGAAATTAAATAATGGATTGTGCTTAGTTGTTGAAAGCAATCGCTAATTTGGTCCTACCTAATTGACGCATAAAGCTGTTGAAGTGTCCCTATGTGTGTTTTTGTCTTTTGGCCCCTTCATTGATCGATGTAACACCAGTTTTGATGCTGTGGCAAAGATCCACAGGGAGATTTTCTTTTTCAAAGGTCTGAATACACCAGACCTTGAATTATTAGACTTGTCAAAATATTACTAATTAATAACATCTTTCTCCCTTGTTCACCTTTTTATTTTATGTGTCCCGTACCTCCAGGTCTGACGATGTGGTGAGTCAATGGTGGCAACTTGGTGTCTGTTCTGTCGTGAGGCTGTGGAAGGATCTGCCTCCTGACCTACCTCGCTTTCATGCTGTGCTCGAGAGACATTCAGATAATGCCACCATATTTATCAGTGGTATGACACTTGTTTACAGAGAAGGTTACCTTCTATCAAACTATGTGGATGGATTTCCTACATTTCCAAAGCAAAGACTTTTTCCATTCATCACTTCATGTCTTGCTGCAGTTTCACAGTTTCAGGGATCTGTTCCTTCAAGAAGGCTACCCTCAGCCTCTGTCAGCTCTCAGGATGGGGGCAAGCCTACCCGGAGAAGATGAGGTGAAAGACACAGGAGCAGGACCGTGGGGCCTGGTATGGGACCCAGATGAGGGCCCCATTTGGAGTAATATTGGAAGCACAGAGCAGGAGAAGGAAGGTATCTAGACTCAGCTGGTGAGACATGTAGTCAATGGAATCACCACAGATGGTGATGGTGAGGACAGACGTGATGTTTATTTCTGTGTGTAAGATCTCCCTTCATCAAATCCCTGTCCTGGCTGGCATGTAGGGATGTGGAAGGCAAGAGAATGTTCCTGCTAGTTTTAATCATGAATAATCACTTAATCTGGAAGTGATTCTGAATGAACAAACTCTTTAGATTCACTGAACACTAGACTTATGGACTTGTGCTACTGATCAGTGACAACATGTCTCAGGAGTAGAACCACATGCCTCCTAGCCATGGACACAAGTAGGCCTTCCATCCTGAGCCACATTTAGGGAATATCCATTTCCAAATTAGCTTTACACTTTAGCTACAGATTGGGTGATCAACAGGACTCTTTTCCTCCTGTACTAACCTCATGTCTACACCTGCATGCTGAATTTGTCAACGGACAGGATGTTCAATGTGTCCTGGACATGAAGCTCTGCTTCACCTGCCAGTCTGCCGCTGCCTGTTCATCTTTGTTCATTTTGTATGGTGGCACTTTAATGGCTGGTCCATTGTGGTCAGAATATCAGGCTTGTTGGGACCTGTCGACAAAAATCACTGTTAGACGGGAATTGTCTGTCCAGTCTTCAGCAGTCTCCCTCAGACAGGCCTGCACAGTGTTAATCAGACAGCATCTGCAGGTTGATCAGGACAGAAACGGTACTAAGATCATGCTCTGTTGGAGTCTCTGAGGAAATGGGGTTCCATCTTCTCCAGCACTGATGCAAGCAGGAAAACTCCAGTCACAGTCCCTGCATGTTGTTCCGGTGTCTAAAGTCAGGACATGTGTTCCAAGTAAGTCCATTATCTATAGATTTCTCCTAGGACGCCGTTGCTGGTGAGACCGTGGAGCCCATTTTGATGCCTCATAGTTGTTCTTTCTGGTTTCCTGGATGGCAGTATGTTAGCATTCTCACGTACCGTAGCCATCATGGCTCTCCGTTCAGTGGAGTTGTGATGTTTGTGCATCCCTTTTGGTGATTTGTCTGTGGAATAAGTCACAGGTTCTTGAGTTCATGGTTGCTCCTTTAAAAGTTTAATGAAATGTTTAATGAAAGCAGCTTTAGCTCTTCGAAGTGATCTGAGAGCTGCGTGTATCCAAAGCGAGGACACCACTCATTAACAAACAGCCTCAGCCTTTATTTACAGCCTAACAGATATTCACTGTCACCAGTCATGGGTTACGTTCAACTGACCTAAACCCTGCATGTGAAATAATCTCGGAGGAAATCAAGCGGTGAATTTATCATTAATTCCCAACCTTGAGAAAGACAAAGAGTGGATGGACACACCTCCTATCTCCTCCACTGATTTCTATCCTATTTACAAACACTGTGTTTTTCTCCAAAAAAAATCTGTTTCCAGCCCGTCTCATCGTGTTTACACCGTGAGCCACGAGTCTGTGTTCAGCAGAGAAAGCAGCTCCATTTTTAGAAAAATCAACAGTTATATCATGAAAAACAGGAGTGCAAAACACGAGAAGAATACAAGTGAAATACGTAACAACAAAGTTATTGAAAGTCAAAAAAATTCCACACTATGGCGATAGATTGGTAGCGTGCGTTCACGTTGCACATGTAAACAAAACACATGTGAACATGAGGGGGGAGGGGGGTGTTGACAGAAAGAGATCAAGGGGGGGGTGATAGAGGGAGCTCGGAGGAATGCCCATTAACACAAAGCGTTTCAGAACGGATGTGATTTTAACCACAATCAATCAAAGTTACTGAGGACCACAGATCACTTTGAGGCAAGACATTTGGAATACAGTGTGGTTGGACATCTGGCAGCTGAATGACATGAATTTATTACAGGGTAATATATGGCCATTACGAATGAAGAACTAAAAGAGTCGAGCTAACTAGTTAGCCAAATGCTAGCTGACTTCAACAGCTTGTAAGGAACTTTCAGTCTGTAGCTCTGAGCCAGGTCATTACCACACAATGTTAACGTAGCCTGAACACGAAGTCCACCTCGGGGATGACCACGCCCTTATCCCGGTGGACCATCAAATGTGACTCAGGACAGGTCAATCACTCTGTCAATCACGCCGGCGCTGTATGAATCAGTTCATTTTGATTGTCTCCAGCCATGAATTCCGAAGGATTCCAAATATTTATTGATGCAGCAAGTGTTTGTTTTCCAGATTCTAGGATTTGGTAGGGTTAGGGAGGACCACTATGTATATGTAGGGACCTGAAAAAATGTGTTTTTCATAGTATGACCCCTTTAAATTCTTTTCAGACTTCTTGCCTGCATGGGATTAGAGATTTGCCTCAACATGTTACAAGTGGTTGGTTAACGTGGACAAACTCTGCTTGAATAAGAGCTTTGTGACCTGGTAGGCCATCCTCAGCATCCAGATATCATGATGTCTGCAGTTTAACAGATGATCTTGTTTTTCCCCCATTAACTAAAGAAATAGTGATTTCAAACAAACCTCTGTTTGGGTCTTGTCATATAGTGATAGGTGTCAGAGTTGATGGATGAAGATTTAAAATAGATTCTTAATTAAATTAACTGAAATTATTCAAGCAAATATTCTGTGCATAAAATCAGTTCTATAGGTTTTTGGTTAAAGATTGATGAAGTGCCACACTGGAACTCCCCTTGAGGGATTACCTGAACATTTGAAAGAAAGAATCCTCAGATTCCGAGTCACATACATAAATTACTGTCAGCTCAACAGAGGACGTCTGTGGTTATTTCATAGAAAGACAAGCAGATAAGCTGCATGCCATCAAGCTGACATAATCGTCAGTAGTTTCACTATACATAGAGGAAAAAATGTGAATCAGCCTAAACAGGAAAAATGCTGTTTCTCACATTAGTTATCAATTGAAATTCCTGTGCAATACTCCCTGCAATTGTAGAGTATTAATACATCTATGAGTGTATGAAGACATGGAAAGAGGACAATGACGACAATAATAGAGTTCACGAGACCCTTTTCCCACACAGCTACAGAACATGAGAACCTAATATGTAATAAAAGTCCAGAAATCTCCAGAATTACTTCTACTGGTGGAATCTCCTCTCACAGACAACAGTATTGCAAAGTGCCAATTAAAAATATACATATATATATTGGGCTTCTGGTGACTTTGATTATGCTGCATGAACTGTTTGATGCAATTTTATGAATTAAATAATTTTATAATTAAATTAGTCAACTTAATTTTAAAACACGTTCTGTGTTTTTCACTGTTGTTTTAATGATGCTATTTCTATGAAGCTCCACAAAAGTTTGCTGATTTTCCATCTGCTGGTGGGTGAGTAGATGATGATAGGATTACTGTCATCACTAGAAACAGAAAAAATGACTGAGCTGTGGAAGTTCGAAAAGACGCTGCGAATTTTCCTTTTCATTTCATGAACAGGCAGTGTGGTAGAAAACTGCAAAGTTCCGCGTTCAAACTAGAGAGATAAGAAACAACACCCTCTAGGTCAGCCAACCAATGTTGTCAACCACACAAATACATTTACAAATTTTATCCTAGTCGGCGTCTTGTAATTGACTGTTTCATTTTGTTGTTTTAAATATTTACTGGGTTTAAATGCCTCTGACTTTGTGCTATTAAAATCAACCTGCCACAAACAGACATACTACTGACACTGTCTGTCTGCTTTTAGCTTCAAGCACCCTCAAGCACCACCTGAGACACGGAGGACAATGCTTCATGCTAAAACCGTCTGTGGCAAACAACCCACTATCAATGCATAGGAAAATGTTTCTGAGTCTCAATAAGGTTTGTCGCAGAAGACATCAGATAAATCAACTTGTAGTTAATAAAATATTTTCAGTTCGGTCCAGTTTTTTTTAAAGAAATCGACTGGTGCTGATCACGTAACAACTGGCATAAGGACTAGGAATGGTACGGACCTTTCTTCAGCCGCCAAATGTGTGTATTGGGCTGATAATGTGTACATCTAAACCCATCACATAAACAATATTTTCCATATTTAATGTAATTTGGTAGATACAGTGCGCCCTCGCGCATTCGAGACTTTACCTCATCGCAGATTTTTGGCAGGCAATCACGTGATACCTTATGCGCATCCTATTGGCTGACGGCATCCGGAAGTCCGCTACATTCCGTGAGTCTCGCACCTACGTGAGACACAAGAGATCTTTAAACAGTCGATAAGAGTGTGGGAAAAGGTAATATAGATAGAAGGTGGTTTAATATCATTATGAGGAGGGTTAATCTTCTTTTTCTTTCGGCTTTTCCCTTCAGGGATCGCCACAGCGAATCGATTGCATCACCAGTTCATGTATGTTGTGTACTCATCTATGTGGGTGCAGCTGATGCGTCCTCCCACTGTAGTAGATGGAAAAATACGACACAATGAACTTTACGGATGACCAACGCTCCAACAATGAACCAGACCTCAACCTACGGATGCACAGATGGGATGAACTAGTGATGTGGCACTCTGCACGAGGCAAAAGACACACACCTTTGTTATCTGTGTCGTACTGTTGGACTGAAAGTTTCCATGTCAATTTATAGGGATGTTTTTATTTACTTTGATAGGATATGTGGGAAACAAGGCGCATTCTATGTGAAACATTGCTTTTTGCTTAAATGGAGGGTAACATCAACAAACGGACAATATACATATGTAACCTTTAAAGGGTTTCTTTTAAAATAGAAGTTATAGGTTAATAAAGGGAGGAAACATAAAAACGTATTTAATGAGGTGAAAGTGATTAAATGCAGGCTGTCAGGTATAAATGGTACTCTGTCACTTTTCCCACCCACATTTTCCGAGTGCCCCATGAAAAGACTCACCAGATGGGATTGGATCTATTCAGAGCTCTTGACTGCAGACAGGTTAAACCCTTGTGTTCAAGCCCCTCTGTGGGCTGAGGTCTGCCTGCGACAGCTCAGTCAGGAGGGTCACTTGAGATCAGATTGGACTCAGGACTTCCAAATCCTTTGCACAAACCTCCTGAGATGAGCAAGAAGCTTCACTTCATTTTCAGAATATCCAAAAACCCTTCAGGTAACTTGTGTTTTGTCTTTAGTTCTTCTGACCCACCATCGTTCATCAAAATGCAACGTTCATGAGAGATTTTCGATGGGATTATAAAAATTTTCTGGATTAACTGAACTGAAAAGTGAAGAAGTGCAAACTGGACCAAATCAAGCAGTATTCAACTAGGGGCTGAGTACTTCTACTCATCTTCATGGATAGCTCCATTTTATCCCTGTAGACTTGATTTGACAAACCAGAACCACCTGAGAGAATTGGTAAAAAGAAACACATTTTGGATTTGGAGGACGAATTGATCATGGGTCTCTGCACAAGCAGGTCCACCGTGACCCTGGAGAGAGGAGCTCACTCACTCTGTGCAGACCGAGTCGGCCACGCGACAAGAGACAGAGTCCGCCCTGAAGGGACCCCTGTTTTGGATGAGGGCATTCTGATGGTGCAGCCCGTCAAGAACAAAACTGAAGGTGTAGGGGTAGAAGGAAGCGGAGGAAGCAGGCCAAAGAGTAGCGGGGCAGTCAACCAAACGGCCAAAGGCTACCTGGAGCTGGGAGGAAAGGGAGGAGGAGAGGGGGAGGCGCAGACCTCACGACAGGCGGAGGAAGGAGAGGAAGATGAGGACGGCGATGAGGTGGAGGAGCTGATTAACCTCTCAGACAGTGAAGGGAGTGTGAGGAGCGAGTTCCTGGAGTAAAGACGAAGATGGGAGAAGAGAGGAGATGAAGACACATTGTTTTATTTTGATCTTGTACCTGATGAATTATTAAAATAAAAATGGTTCCCTGTGTCAGTAAGTCATGTCCTCTATTATTTTGTTTCTAATAATGAATAGAAAAAATATTAAATACTTAAATTCAGTTTTCAGATAGACGAATGGAGAACTTTGGAAGCTGCTGCTACTTTTCCTTTGGGCGTGTCTCCATGCCAGCCAAACTCTTGCATCCTCCTCTCTAACACCAACTGCCCTCATGTCTTCCTCACTACATCCATCCACCTTCACTTTGGTATTCCTCTTGCCCTCTTGCCTGGTAGCTCCATCCTCATCACCCTTTTACCAACATCCTCACCATCTCTCCTCTGGACGTGTCCAAACCATTGAAATCTGCTCTCTCTAACATTGTCTCCAGAACATCTCACCTGCTGTTCCTCTAATGAATTCATTTCTGATCCAATCCAACCTGGTCACTCCTAGAGAACCTCAACAACTTCATTTCCACTACCTCAAGCTCAGCTTCCAGTCTTCTGTTCAGCACCACTATCTCTAATCCATCCATCATGGCTGTCCTGACCACTGTCTCTATCTAGTCCATCATGGCTGTCCTCACCCCTGTCTTCTAAACTTTGCCTTTCTTTCTAGCACAGACTCTTCTGATACTTTCCTCCTCTACTTCCAGCCTGTTGGATCCTTTTCTTAACCCCTGAAACTGCTTCAACCATCAGATTTACAAACACAAGATTGAAAAGTACAACTCATGATGATGTCATTATTAGCTTTACCAATGAGAGTTGGAGAAGGTCATGTTATCAGTGTTGTTTGTTTCATCCCACGTTAATGCGCTGATGTATTGTAATTGTCAGTGCTTGTGTGTTCGTCCGTCCATATGTCCACCAAATATCTTCGCAACCGTTGCAGATAGAAAGATGAAACAAAAAGGAAATTACTCGGGCAGCAAGGGATGAAAATGAGGTGATGACCTTGACCGTGAGAAAACTAGGTCAAGGTCAAATTTCAACTTTTGTACACTCAGGAACCGGATAAGATAGAAAGACGAGGGAGAAGGCCAGTGTGAGTAAGACCATGGATCAAAGCTAGTGCTTTGACCTATGACAGTAGTTCAGAGCACTAGCTTTGATCTTTGACCTATGCAAGTAAGTCAGGGTAAAATTTCGAATTCAGGGGTGTCGTGGGATGTTGCAGTCTGGGATTTGTTTCTTTGTGTTTGTTTGTCTGTAAGAATGAGTTTTTGTGGACAGGTCGAGGCTGATATGATCGTCCTCTACGAGACAAATTGACACACAATCACTGAGCAGAATTAGAAAATCACCTGGTAGAGATAGAGAATAACTTAAAAAGATGTAATGATGATATTTACTTTGAAAAGGCACAGCCTTAATGGAAAAGTCTCTGAGTCGGTCTGAGTCTGCTTCAGCGGTCACAATGTGGAAAGCAAACTTCTGCTACTGTGCATGTAGGATAAACAGACCTCAGATTTATGAATTATTTGAAGCTCGTTTCATACTCAAGGTGCACGTAAACACCCCACCATACATACACTGACTGGATGGAAACATAATTCTGACTTCAACAGCCTAGTCTTCACAGTATTGAGGAAATGACGTAACAGTCACAATAATCAGATATCACTGATTTGCAGCAAGCACAATCACACACACACACACACACACACACAGACTCTATTAATCTTACCACTGTGTCATGGTCCGATTGAGCAAAGATGTCATGTGTGGGAGCATTTTGACACAGACAACCAAACGACCAAAGGACAATAGTGTAGGGATTCCCCACTCGTTTGGAAATGTCAAATCCCGAGTGTTAAAAGCTTCGAAGCTGTTGTACATCCATTGACGATCCCCTGGCGTATACATTACACACTTGCTACTGGTTTATGAGGCTAATCAAGTTAACTGACTGGACATTTAGTCACCTAATCTAGAAAAGAATAACATTACTACTGAAGTAGAAGCTGAGCATTTGTGAGAGAAAAACAGCTTGGCTCTCATTCTCTTTAAATTTGAGTCATCCAGACTTTGGTTGTGACCCTAACCTGCTCATTAGCCACAATGGGCTCCCCTACATACTCCACATGGACGCTGCCTCTCATGCTGCTCTCTCTGGTCATCTGTTTTCATCAGTCATCCTGTGCATCGACATGTAGAACTTACTCATTGCAGACAGACTTGGAGCTCTTAGGAATCGATACGAAGGTAAAGTGTACTATGTCTACTCTATGATTTATTTGTGCCTTACGGTTGACCTTCGGGATTCACACAAATAATTTTTAAAAAGTAATCACTTTTCAAGTTGCTGAGGTCAAACACACCTGATCATTGTTATATTCTCATTGTCCTTCCTGCTTATTTTTATGTGTATACATTAGTGTTGTAAAGCTGATGCATCACCCTGACCAGAGTAAAGTCCTAATGGAGCATCAGCGTGTTGGTGAAGCAGCCAATCAGAGCTGCTCATTATGCTGGTGGCACTGATTACTTCTTTGCTTCTTTGTGTTGACAGAACTGTCCTATGAACTGCAGCTCCCTTCCTATCAGTGTAAGTCCACCATGAGGCCAACGTCTACAACTGATCTAAAGCGTGACTCCATCCCTCTACCTGCTCTGCTTCAGTTCCTTCTCTTTTATCTGCTTTAATGTATGGAAAGGTTTTACATATGTCAAGTAGAAGTCTTCACTAATTGAAATGTGTTATATACAAAACACATGTATGTTTTAACCAGGCACTGCAATCATGAATCAATATCTTATCATCACTGACAGACGTGAAGACGGTTTCGTGTTTCGTTTTGTTTTTATGGCTTCGGTTAAAGTGGGAGACAGACATTTTCCTGGCATGTAGCCTGTTCTTAGTCCTTGATCTGACAGGTGTGGAAAAAGCTTTCTGCAGGATCTCATCATGTATGATGATGATATGTCTCATGTACAATGTAATCATGACAGCAGAACAATAAACCATTCTGCTCAGATTAGCAGACACCGCTGAAGTATTTAAATGTTTCCTGTAAAAGACGAAACCCAAAAATGAATGATTCTGCAGTGCGTGCGCACGAGCACACACACACACACACACACACACACACACACACACACACACACACACACACACACACACACACACACACACACACAGTTACCACTTCCTTTCTGCTTTGCTATAATCTAAATCAAACCAAATTCACTTCTTGTGAAGTGAATTTGGTTTTCCTCCAGATCTGAATAACATTTCTCTTACTTCTGCCTCAATCCTTCTCCAACTGGGGCTGATTATATTATATTATATTATTCCTTCACAATATATATTACTAATGTTATATGGTATTCATTTGCAGTGGATATAAAGTGTTTTGTCTCTTCATCTCTGCAGGACAGAAGGTGCACGTGTTTAAACCTCAGCACATCAAATGAGGTTAGTGTATTTGTGAATACAATATTATTGTCTGCACTGAATGTCTGTATAGGGACTGGAGATAATGGTACATTCATGTACATACTGCATGACATCAGGTGCTTAAAGTGCTTCATATTTATTAGCAGTCTCACATTTCGGAACAGTTTACCCAGTGTCAAATGAGTTGTTTTCATCTAACAATCTGATACCAAACTAGAACACTAAAGCCTACCCTAGCTTTATTGACAAGGAAGAACAGACCTCCAACTTTAAATATAACGTTAATGTTTGGATTTAACAATAAGGAATTGGTCACAGATGACCAAGAGTATTTATTATAGTTGTCATCATTCGTACATTCAGCTATGGAACACCTAAATCCTGCTCAGTTCAGTTCAGTACACACTTTTACAAAAAATGTAAGCTGAAAACTCATGTCTGCCTATTATATAATGAGGAAATTCGATTATGTTGTAGATCGCAGAACATTTCAGTAATATTTCTAATGTACATGTTTTTGTTGTTTTATTGCAGCATCTGTCCTCTGAACAGAAATGTCCCTTTCCTATGTATTTCACCAATGGCCTGAATTCCCTGCACTCCAGTTTCTCCAACCAACCACACATCAAGACTCTGACATCATTGTTGAATACTTTGGGAGAAAACTGTGAGGTGAGTAACAGCATTGAAGATACAGCTGTGTTGTTACCGATGGCTTCAGCATAAAGTCTCAACTTTTATTACAGGTTACAGTATTTACAGATCGTTGCTGCTTCATAAATCACATTAACATCCATGTGTTTCTCTCTTTCCAACAAGATTGACTTCTGTTCATTGAGTATGACGTATGAAGCTGTCATTTCACCAGCGAGCCTCCATAGGAAACTGGAACATCTGGCCCATCAGATTAACAACCGTGTCTTCTCATCATCCTCAAGTCACCTGTAAATGGTTATCGCACCAACAACTAATAAAGAAAGTGTTAAATGACGGTCATGAAGTACTTTCTGTGAATGAAGTCTGTCATTGTCCCATACCACCATGTAACACTACTTAATTGTATTATTTTTGTTTAAATTACTATAATGAGTTAAGACATGGGTTTCAATGAAAGCAAGGAGCTGGGGTTCAAAAGACGAGGTCCAATCCATTTTATTTTAGGATTGGACCTAAAATAAGATGGTCATCATGAGTTCACTTCTATACACTATGTACAGCAACAACGATTAGATTTTTGAATCCGGCTTTTTAGACAATATTTGAAGCTACAGTGATCCCTCGTTAGTCACGGTTTATGTGTTTCAGGAACCACCTGCAAAAAATGAAATCCCACAATATAGCGACAAACTATTAATATTATTATTTACGGTAATTTAAATGTTTACGAACCCTCCCCATACTGTATTATCTTTTCCCACACTCTTATAGACTGTTTAAAGCACTTTTTGGTCTCATGGAATGCAGTGCACTTCCGCATGCCGTCAGCCAATAAAATGCAAGTACAGTATCATGTGACTACCAACTAAAAATACACAATGGAGTGAAGCTGTACGTGTTGACGCGCGAATGCGCAAGGGATTACTGTATGACGTTACTATACTATACTATAGTAGTCTTAGTAGTAGTAACTTTATTGATCCCTTAATCAATCAGAGATCAGAGTCTTTATTTGTCATACTGACACAGGTTTCCACAGTTGACAGCACGAAATGTGTCTCTGAAGGTCCCAGTAAGCCCGGTCGATAAATAAGATAAATAAGTTAAGAAAAACTAGATTAAAAAGTTAAAAATGCAAGATAAATAAGAAAAGAGAACAAAGAAAAGTTAAGATGTAAGATATATAATTTGAAGTTTAAAATGTCTGGACAGCAGAATTTAGTTCACAACAACAACAACAACGCAGCAGCTCAAGTGTGTAGGTGCTCCATATATTGCACCTGAAGAAGCACCATATTGCACTGAATCCCCATGTATCTGTGGTGACACACGGGGGGTCATGAGGGTGACTACAGAGCACCACAGGAGTTCAGCTGTCTAACAGCCTCTGGAAAGAAGCTGTTCCTCAGCCTGGTGGTCCTGGTGGTCCTGGTGGTCCTGCTCCGGATGCTCCGTAGTCTCCTGCCTGAGGGGAGGGGTTGGAATAGACTGTGCTGGGTGGGTGGGGTCTGTCATGATGTGGGTGGCCCTCCTTCTACACCTACTCGTGTGGATTTCTGTGGTGGTAGGTAGGCCACCCCCTACAGTCCTTGTGCAGCCTTCACAACCCTCTGCAGCGCTTTCCTGTCTGCTGCAGAGCAGCTGCCGTGCCACACCGTGATGCTGGTGGTGAGGATGCTCTCCACCGCACCCCTGTAGAAGGCCTTCAGGACGGGACCCCCCAGTCCAGCACGCCTCAGCTTCCTGAGGAAGTAGAGCCGCTGGTGGGCCTTCCTGAGCAGGTAGGAGGTGTTACAGCTCCAGGTGAGGTCCTCAGTGAGATGAACCCCCAAGTACCTGTAGCTGGAGACCACCTCCACAGCTGCTCCTCCGATGTGCAGGGGGGGAGGGGAGTGTCTTTTCCTCCTGAAGTCCACCACCATCTCCTTGGTCTTCCCCACGTTGATGCAGAGGTTGTTGCGTCTGCACCAGTGCACCAGGTGCTCCACCTCCTCTCTGTATTCAGACTCATCGTTGTTCCGGTTGCGTCCCACCACTACTGTGTCGTCTGTAAACTTTACTATATGACAGCTCGGGTGTTTTGCTGAACAGTCATACGTCAGTAGGGTGAACAGGAGGGGGCTGAGCACACAGCCCTGTGGGGAGCCGGTGCTGAGGGTGATGGGGGAGGAGACCGTGTTGTTGATCCTGACAGTCTGTGATCTGTCTGCCAGGAAGTCCAGGACCCAGTTCCCAGTGGTGGCAGACAGTCCCAGCTCTGTCAGTTTCTGCACCAGGGTCTGGGGGGTGATGGTATTGAACGCTGAGGTGAAATCCAGGAAAAGCAGGCAGATGCTCTTGCTCTCCAGATGTGTGAGGGACGTGTGGACCACAGAGGAGATGGCATCGTCAGTGGAGCGGTTCCTCCTGTAGGCATGTTGGTGGGGGTCCACCGCTATGTCTACAGAATCTTTGATGTGCATAGGTGGATTTGGCCTCCTTTATGCCCCCCCCTTAAGGAGGTTCCGTCAGGGAAATTGACATTTCCGTGGCACTACACACAGTACAGTGAGTACACAAAGCACACAGAAAGAATAAAATTTAAGACATCATAAAATTTACAAATAAAAAAGGCATAAATAGGAATGAGACAAAGTGTAGATCCTATTCTTCTCCTCCAGTGAGAAGTTGAGCAGTTTGATGGCTCAAGAGATGAAGGAGTTTTTCAGTCTGTTGGTTCTACATGTTGGGGGGTTCAGCCTCTGGCTGCTCAAGCTTCTCAGGCTCCTCTGGTTGTTGGTAACAGTGTGCAGAGGGTGGCTGACATTGTCCATGATGTCCAGCAGTTTGTCCAAGGTTCTCTTCTCTGCCACCGTTGCCAGAGGGTCCAGCTTCATCCCAACCACAGAGCTGGCCCGCCTGATCAGCTTCTCCGGCCTGGAGAGATCTGCCTTGGTCACGCTCCCTCCCCAACACACCACAGCGAACGACAGGACGCTGGCGACCACAGACTGACAGAACATCCACAGGAACTTCCTGCAGACGTTGAATGCCCTCAGCCTCCTCAGAAAGTACATCCTGCTCTGTGCTTTCTTGTACAGCTGCCTCGTGTTGCTGGTCCAGTCCAGCTTGTTGTCTAGCCACAGCCCAAGATATTTATAGGTCTGCACAACCTCCAACTCCTCCGTTCCTATCAGAACTGGTCTAGGTTGGGATCTGTCCCTCCTGAAGTCAATGACCAGCTCTTTAGTTTTGGAGGTGTTGAGCTTCAGGCTGTTGCTGTGACACCAGTCAACAAACTCCTTCACCAGGCATCTATACTCCTCCTCATTGTCCCTGATACATCCCACGATAGTTGTGTCGTCTGCGTACTTCTGGATGTGACACAGTTTTGAGTTGTAGCAGAAGTCTGCCGTGTACAGGGAGAAGAGGACTGGGTCTGACGAACTATGGTCTGCTCTACCCCTGCTCTACAGTTTGCTTACTGGGGAAAGGTCAGTGTGGAGGACGCCATCCTCCACATGCTACACCGAGCCCACTCGCATCTGGACAAGGAAAGCAGCACTTTGAGGATCCTTTTTCTGGATTTTTCAAGTACCTTCAATACCATCCAGCCCTGTATACTACAGGACAAACTCCTACAAATGCGAGTAGACCCCGGCCTGGTTGCTTGGATACACAAGCACCTCACAGACAGACCACAGTTGTCGGTGAGGAACGCAGCGCACACACGGATGCTATCAGCCAATAGCATGCGCGTACGGGACCACATGACCACCTCCTAAAAATCTGTGATGTAGTGAAGCTGCGCATCTTGAAGCGCGAATGAGCGAGGGATTGCTGCAACTAGGTTTTAAACTTACTGGGTTTTGAACTAACTAGGTTTTAAACTAACTAGTTTTTTAACTAATTACCTAGGTTTTTAACTAACTAGGTTTTGACCTAATCATGTTTTGAACTAACTAGGGATTGAACTAATTAACAAGGTTTTAATCTCACTAGTTTTTGAACTAAGTAACTAACGCACTTGGTTTTCAACAAACTAGGTTGTAAACTAACTAGGGTTTGAACGAACTTGGTTTTTAAACTGATTAATTTTTGGACTAATTTACCCACTAGGTTTTGAACTAACTAGTTTTTGAACTAACTAGGGTTTTAACTATCTAGATTTTTGAACTACCTCAGTAGGTTTTGAACAAACTGGGTTTTGATTTATTTAACATAAACAGTGTATTTGTTATTATTTATTATTAGTTAAGTGCATTTTTTATGTTTACACTGTATGTTTGTATTTTTACACCCTTCATACTAACACACATAATGCTGCCAAAATATGAAGGGTCTTGATAACTTTATTACATCATTGCACATACCTTTTTATATTGTCCTTATCTGTTTATTGTGTATTTTAGTGTTGGCTTTCTGTGTATTGAGTCTGGTTTTTATGCTTTGCACTCTGTATTTCTTTTTTGTGAACCAATCCTGCTTTATATGCTTTTAATTGCTTCTTCAGGACATATGGAACCCTGCAACTGCACCTAGCCCACAGATAACATCACATTTACCGTATTGGCCCGAATATAAGACGACCCCCTCTTTTTCAAGACTCAAGTTTGAAAAAAGACTTTTTGAACACCAAATTTAATTTTTATACAGAAAATAATTACAGTACATTTGAAACAAATGATAACAATATACTGGAGAGAAAAAGCATGTTATTTTGAGGACCACGGAAAGCTTTTTTCTGACTGTGAGCATTTTTTAGGCGATCTTTTTGAGCTCTCCATCTCTGTACATTTACCTCTGTGACACCATATTTCACAGCCACTTTGCAATTGTTTGAAGACTGCCTCATTTATCACCATCATCTTGAAGTTTGCATCATAACAGCCGATCTTCGACCCACTTTTCTGCAGATTGTCTCTACGTTTCTCCATTTTCTGTTATCTCTTCTCTTATTTTCTTCTCTTTTCTTTCTTTCTTTATTTTTCTTCTTCCTGCTACCGCTATTTTTATTTTTCTTCCTCGTGACAGGGGTTCGCTTTGGCCTGGGCAATTACGTCCATCATTCGCTTTAGAGATATCTGGAACCGTGTAGCGTTGTGAATGGGTATAATGTCTAGACCTCGAATGTAAGACGACCCCCACTTTTTCGGTCTTATTTCAATGCAAAAAACAGTCTTATATTTGAGCCAATACGGTATATCTTATTTACAGTTGTTTGAGTATTAAAGTATACTGTAACAATCCTTCAGTGTCGTGAATGCAGACAAGGATGACAACTCCAGACTTTTTTGGCGAGCTTTGGATAGATAGATAGACCTGGTAAGTCCAAACGAGTAGTGCGGGTGAACTGGGAACGTCTGGAGGAGGACTCTGTCTGTGAGGCCTTCAACTCCCACCTCCGAAGGAGCTTCTCGTGCATCCCTGTGGAGGCTGGGGGCATTGAACCTGAATGGTTGATGTTCAAAGCTTCCATTGCTGAAGCTGCAGCTGAGAGCTGTGGTTTCAAGGTCTTGGGTTCCTCAAGGGGCGGTAACGCTCGAACACAATGGTGGACCACGGTGGTCAGGGAAGCCGTCCGACTGAAGAAGGAGGCCTTCAGGGGCATGTTGTCCCTGGGGACTCCTGAAACAGTTGCAGGGTACCGACAGGCCAAAAAGACTGCAGCCTCGGCTGTGATGGAGGCAAAACAGAGGGTGTGGGAGGAGTTCGGAGAAGCCATGGAGAAGGACTATCGGACGGCACCAAAGTTGTTCTGGAGGATTGTCCGACACCTCAGGAGGGGGAAACAGGGGACCATCCAAGCTGTATATGGCAAGGACGGGACACTGTTGACCTCGACTGAGGAGGTTGTCGGTCGGTGGAAGGAACACTTTGATGAACTCCTGAATCCAACTGCCCCAACTGACCCATCCTCTGTTGCAGAGGCAGAGCTGGAGGATGATGATGGATTCGAGTCAATATCTCGGGGCGAAGTTGCCGAGGTAGTTAAATAACTTCACGGTGGCAAAGCCCCGGGTGTTGATGAGATTCGCCCGGAAATGCTGAAGGCTCTGGGTGTTGAGGGGCAGTCATGGATGACACGCCTCTTTAACACTGCTTGGAAGTCTGGGACAGTGCCGAAAGAGTGGCAGACTGGGGTGGTGGTTCCTCTTTTTAAAAAGGGGGATCAGAGGGTGTGTGCCAACTACAGGGGCATCACACTCCTCAGCCTCCCTGGGAAAGTTTACTCCAAGGCACTGGAAAGGAGGGTCTGGCCGATTGTTGAACCTTGGATTGAAGAGCAATGTAGGTTCCATCCTGGTCGTGGAACAACGGACCAGCTTTTTATTCTCGCAGGGATCCTAGAGGGGGCTTGGGAGTATGACCATCCAGTCTTCATGTGTTTTGTGGACTTCTTGAAGGTGTACGATCGGGTCCCCAGGGATATACTGTCGGAGTATGGAGTGAGGGGGCCGCTCCTCAGGGCCATCCAGTCCCTGTACGCCCAAAGTGAGAGCTGCGTTCGGGTTCTCGGCAGTAAGTCAGACTTGTTCCGAGTAGCTGTTGGCCTTCGACAGGGTTGCGCTTTATCACCAATTCTGTTCGTGATTTTCATGGACAGGATATCGAGGCGTTGTCGCGGTGAGGAGGGGTTACAGTTTGATGGCCTGAGGATTGCACCGCTGCTTATTGCAGATGATGTGTCTTGTTTGAGTCATCAGCCTGTGACCTGCAGCGCTCACTGGTCCGGTTTACAGCCGAGTGTGAAGCGGCGGGGATGAGGATCAGCACCTCCAAATCTGAGGCCATGGTCCTCAGCAGGAAGACGGTGGACTGCTTTTTCCGAGTAGGGAGTGAGGTCCTTCCACAAGTGGAGGAGTTTAAGTATCTTGGGGTCCTGTTTACGAGTGAGGGAACAACGGAGAATTGGGGCAGCAGGAGCGGTATTGCAGTCGCTTTACCACACTGTTGTCACAAAGAGGGAGCTAAGCCGAGAGGCAAAGCTCTCCATCTACCGTTCAATCTTCGTTCCTACCCTCACCTATGGTCATGAGTTATGGGTCATGACTGAAAGAACGAAATCGCGGATACAAGCGGCTGAAATGGGCTTTCTCTGGCGGATAGCTGGTGTCTCCCTTAGAGATAGGGTGAGAAACACTGCTGTACACGAGGGGCTCAGAGTAGAGCCGCTGCTCCTTCGCGTGGAAAGGAGTCAGTTGAGGTGGTTTGGGCATCTGGTGCGGATGCCTCCGGGACGCCTCCCTAGGGAGGTGTTTCTGGCACGTCCAGCTGGGAGGAGACCTCGGGGCAGACCCAGGACCAGGTGGAGGGATTATATCTCAACACTGGCCTGGAAACGCCTTGGGATCCCCCAGTCAGAGCTGGTGGATGTGGGGGGAAAGGGAAGTTTGGGGCTCCCTGTTGAAGCTGCTGCCCCCGTGACCCGATTCCGGATAAGCGGTGGAAGATGGATGGATAGATAATAAATTTCATGACAGAAAATGGACAGACATGTAAGAAAAACGACATTTTCAACTATTTACCCTTTTTTTCCCAAACTTTTCAGTATGTGAAATAGTTTTTCCTTATGAATACAATGGAAGCATATCATAATTCATGACATCTGTAGAAGTCAATAGAGAAGACTGGACTTGCATAATTTTTAGGGCATTCAACCTGCAAACACTTAAGACATTTTTCTTTTATATGTTAAATTCAACTCCAAATCTTTATTCCACTCCCTTCTCTGATTACATAGAAAAACCTAGAACTTACAGGACTTAATTATTGAATCAAAATGATTTCATTTGATAAGTGAGACGTGGTTGATGGCAAAGTTAGCAGAGATATGGAATAATTTAATTTAAAACAAAAAATAAACATTTTTTCTTTGACATTGCTATGGAGGCTGGTCCAGAGTATGAAAATGACTGTGGACAGAGATGATCACAGAGTATTTCTATGCATGTGTTCTCAGGTCAAGCACGAATAAGCAGCTAGATTAAAAGAAACTGGTTTGTGCTGTCGATCATGCCTCAACAGCAGCAGACTTTTATTTAGAAAAGGCTTTTTTCACAAACTTCCTCATGGTGACACTCAAACTGTAAATAACATAAAGAATAGAAAGGCTGACAACTTCAGTCTACTGAATCATGTCACAACAGTGAACATTCATTTCATGAGTTTTTGCAAAGTGCCCTCAGTATAATGGGTTTTGAGTCCCCTGGACATCGGATGTCATTTCAACGTGTAAAGACAACTCTGACCCGCAGATTGCACAACAGACTACAACTCTGTCAAGTGTCGTCACAGTCAGGAGTCCCGGCACTGCAGCAGGACTGTGAGATCCCGTCTGAGTTGATGAATAAAGGGGTTTTTATGGAGTCTAGACATAGTCATCATCCACAGGTTCCCCTGACGTGTCACAGTGATGGAGGAAAAGCACCACCACTCTCTGGAACACTCCTCTTTTCCTCTGTCGGCGCTCGGAGATCTCCTCCCCTATGGTCTCCATACAGATGTCTGCTGAGAGCTGGCCTTTACGCCGTGGGGCATAGATGGTGGCTAACACATTGCAATTGCAGAAAAACATGTCAAGTATTTAAAGCTTTGTATTGCTTGGGACTATGGTTAAAAAAAAGAAATCATCTATGTTCAGGGAACGTGACTGTAATAGGAGAAAAGATATGGAATTCACTCACTGCTTTCATCATCCTCAAAGTCATAGCGGGCATAGCTGTTGGGATCTGCAGCTCTCAGAGTCCTGAGCCAAGGGAAATCCGTTATCATGCTGTAGGGAGCACCATCCACCATTCCTGAACAGTAAAACCATTGAACAAACACTTTTAAGAGTAGCTTTGGTGATTCTGAAGAACAACCCATTTTTTATTTTCAATGCAAATAAAAGATACGAAGCCCCTTAGGGGACATGGAGAGAAAAAAATAAAGGTCCATCTTAGCGAGATCCTGCAAAGCTACAGGTGTATATACTTCTGGGCCGTTTTGGCTTTATGGAGAAAAAACAATGAAGGACACCCACCCATATGAGCGGTTTATGGAATTTTATTTTGAAATTAGCCTAATATATAAGGACATTCAAGTCGTGCTTAGTAGGCGGCACAATTTTTTGCGTAAGCTAGACATTTGAAAAGTATTCTCACTGCAAGGGGATGGGTGTCCTCCATTGCTTTTTCTCCACAGTCAAAACGGCCCGGAAGTATATCTGTAGCTTTACAAGATCCCGCAAAAGTTATTGGGAGATCTCGCAAAGATAGACCTTCATTTTTTTCTCTCTCCATGTCCCCTAAGGGGCTCCGTACAAAGACAATATAATCCTGAGGTGTTCCCAAGATGGCCTGGGAACCTCAGGATCCCCCCGCAAGAACTGGAAGAAGTGTCTGGGGAAGTATGGTCGTTTCTGCTGAGACTGTTGGATAGATGAATGGAGGTTTGTAGGCCTATGTTCGATGGTACACTATAAATCAATTAAGGTCTATGTAACTGTGACTTTATTACCATCCAGTGTATAGATGTCCCGACCCCAGGGGTATCTGGGATACCTTGTCACATCATCGTCTGTTCTGGTGGCCTCTGGGAAGAACTCATACTTGATTAGCTCTCTAAGAGTCAGACAGAGACACACAAAGATCATTATACCTTATCTTTACCCCCATTTTTTTTTTTTTTTTACAAAGATTGTACTAAAACGCTACACTGAAGAACCTTCTCCATATCTATGCCCTTCCCTAAGCCATCTTCATTTTTTAACATTGATCACAAAGTCAATGTAACAGCACTTCGGCACGTGACTCAAAATAGCATGCCAACATTCTACGAGAAACAGTATATACAGTACAGTGTAAAAATGTTGAAAACCCATACACAATGCCTTGTTAATCTAGCAAGTATTAAACGTATTAAAGATTGATTATTAACTAGTTCCAATGGATTTATTATCCCAAATCTCAAACTGTTGGAATGATACCAATTACATCGGATCATGATGGGGTTTTCTTTCGTTGGCTACTCCCTAGTCTTTGCTCTATTCTTCAATATGAAATCTTCAGACAACTTGCCGTATGATCCCTAAAATAAGCAAGATTTTCAAATTTGCTGTCAACAGGGCAAAAATAATCATGTGTTTATTCAAAACTATATCTTAGAAAAGTATCCAAGTAAATAAAATGTGTTAAACAGTCAGCGTTGCACTGTTTGGTCGGTAACGACTGTCATCAGAAACAGTACTCACTGGCTGATGTTGGCTATCGTGTCCATCCAGCTGCGAATGCGAACCTTATTGCGTATATTTGGAGGGTTGCTGAACTCATGCACTACAGCAATGTGATAAGGATAAGGCCCCTGGAAGAGCTGACGCTCCAGTGCCACTGAGTCAATCTGAGGATAGAAGAGGAAGACAGGATTACATAAATGTAGAGTCCCACTGAGGGCAAAGAGAATGAAGGATGAGACATGACATACAGTGGGTTAGCAAGAGACAGTTGATTTCACTGCGAGACTTTTCCCACATGCAGATTTTTTTAACAAACCTCAACAGAAAACAAAAATAAAAATGTTTTCAATACTACATTTGGTATTTGTTACAATGAAATCTATTAAACTGGTAAATGAACAAAAAAAAAAATTGAAAGTGCTTTTGTCTGTTTTATTGTATTCAAATTGGAATGAACGTGTCATGGGACACATGACAACACCAACTCCAGGGTTGAGGTCAGATCTGCAGCATGGGGGTTCCACAGGGAACCATGCGTGTCTCCACCCTCTACATCACAGACTTCCAGTGCAAATCGGATACATGCACATGCAGAGGTTCTCTGATGATACCGCAATTGTGGCATGTATCAGGGAGGGTGTGGAGGGGGATTACAGGAGAGGTTGATGGATGTTGTGGAGTGGTGTCATAAGAATGGGCTCCAGCTTAACATCTCAAAGACCAAGGCAATGGTACTGGACTTGTGGGCACCTCCTTTTCACAGCCAGTGACCATCGAGGGCAGGGAGGTGGAGGTGGTAGGACGATGCAAGTATCTGGGGCTGCAGCAGGACCCCAGACTGGAATTGTCTAACAACTTGGACTGTGTGTACAATTCTGTGCAGAGTAGAATGTGTTGAAGGAGGCCGGCCTCCTTCAACATCTGCTCTAAGCTTGGAATGTTCTGCCAGTCTGCGGATGAATTCTACAGAACCATCCGTAGAGCTGCTTCTGCGGTTGGTCAGAGCCTGGACTCTGTGGAGACAGCTCTGGAGACGAGGAACATATCCAAGTTCAGAGCAATTCTGGGGAACGCCAGCCCCTGCACGTTGCCTTCATCCAGCAGGAGCTCCTTTAGTGGCAGACTACTGTCCCTGAGCTCCTCACTCTGTGCCATCAGGGGTGGATGGACTTGAGCTACACTTGTGGTGGAACCTTTGTTGAATTGGGACTATGACGTGTGCGTCATTATGATGATGCACTTCTTTAGGTCAGGGGTGCTCAATAGGTCGATTGTGATCTACCAGTAAATTGCGATGGTAGTTTGGGTAGATCGCATGTATTTCGTATTGTATTTGTACAGCTGTATATTAAATTATTTGTTTAGTTGTGTATGTATATGTCCTGTTGTGTATTTGCATGTTTTCTGTCGTGTATTGATCTTTGTGTATCTTCTTTTGTGTATTTTTTGTTCCCTGACTGCTGTGTTGTACTGTGGAACATGTGGATGTATGTGAGCAGATGGTATATGTAATTTCCTTCTAGAAAAATAAAGTGTCTGTCTTAACCCTTTAGCTGAAGTGTTACCTGTGCAACTTCTAAATACTTCCATATCTTTTTTTTACTTTTCGTTTTGTCTTCTGTTTAACAACACAATTATCTAAGTTTTATTTTGTTTCATTTAATCCTTAAAATGAGCACAGAATCCAAGGGAATGATGTTTCATTCATATTACGCAAGTGGTCTGAATGACCATGAGTGAATGAATGAATGAATTTATTTGTATGAAATGAAAATGAAATGAAAATGATGGTTCCATATGGGATACCGAGACAAACTGTTTACAAAAGTGTGTGGTGCTAAAATCTCTTTAAATAGTGCACATTTTTATATCAGTTACAAAGGAAGCGAAAAAGACATGACAGATTACCAACCTGGTGCATAGGGCGCATGTAGATAATACGGTTCCTTTCAGGAGGCATTCTCAGTATCTGATCCAGGACCTGCTCCATGTCCAGTTTCTTACACTGTGCATAATCAAACCTGTTCACTATGGGTGCACTTTCTACTCGTAGCTGCTTCAACACTCGGCATCTGGTGGCTACAGAGATTGATGGCACAAAGTACAAGAGCAGTTTGTGAATGAATGTATTCTGGGTCAGAAAACAGAGTTGTGTTTTTAAAACTACACAAAGTTGTTTGAATTCCTTTTAACATTACAGGTCACTGGATCTGCAGTAAATTGCAGTAAAAAGTCATGTTGTAAAACACCTATGGCATAATTTTTGCACATTATTGAAAGAGTGATTCAATACAGAGGGCTCTAAATATATGGTCAAGAAATATATACTGTATATACCAACATTTTTTTCAGAATCAATACAAGCACACTGCTCAAAAAAATTAGAGGAACACTGAAAGCACATCAGATCTAAACGGGTCTGATAATAAGCAGGTGATGTGTTAGTAACAAAATGATAATACATAACTTGATAGAAATGAAGATGTTCACCCTACAAAAGGGAGAAATTAAAGACACCCCAAAAATGAAAGTGAAAAAAATGAAATGCAGCAGACTGGTCCATTTTGTCAAAATGTCATTGTAACAACTCAAAATGATTCTCAGTAGTTAGTGTGGCCCCCCAAACGTGCCACACAAATTCTCAGCTCAGGTTGAACTTGCTCTCGTCGGTGACGTAGTTGACAATTCTGGTGGTCTACGGCAAATGCCAATGGAGCTCTACGGTGCTGGGAAGTGAGCACAGGGCCCACTACAGGACTCCGGGCCCTCACGCCACCCTCATGGAGACTGTTCCTGATTGTTTGGCCAAAAACATTCACACCAGTGGCCTGCTGGAGGTCATTTTGTAGGACTCTGGCAGAGCTCATCTTGTTCCTCCTTGCACAAAGGAGCAGATACTGATCCGGCTGAGGGTTGAAGGACCTTCTACAGCCCTGTCCAGCTCTCCTGGAATAACTCCCTGTCTCCTGGAATCTCCTCCATGCTCTTGAGACTGTGCTGGGAGACACAGCAAAACCTTCTTGCAACGGCACGTATTGATGTGCCATCCCAGAGGAGTTGGACTACCTCTGTAGCGCCCAGGTACCACACCATGCTATCAACAGAGATGTTGATCCACGCCAAATGAAAAACTACAGCAGTAGAAAGTCAGTCAGGAAAAAACAGTCAAAAGAGGAGGAAAAAAGGTATCAGTGGCCTCAACCTGGTTGATTAACAACCCCTCTGCTACTTCACTGACCAGATCAATATCCCAGAAGTTTGACTGATAGGTTGCTATACTCCGATTAAAAAAGCGTTCCTCAAATTTTTTTGAGCATTTTATATACAGTGGGAGAGAAAGAAAGTATGTGAAACCTTGTCCCTTCATTCGTCTGTCCTACTAATTCTTCTGTTGACGCCGCTGTGTGTTGGATGCAATCATTCTACCCAGACTGCCTCCCTACGTTTAAAAGAGCAAATCAAATCATGGCTCAACAAAGGAGGAGTAGTTGGCTCTGTATTTTTAGACCTGCGTATAGCATAGGATACAGTTAACCACAATGTCTTAACATCAAAACTCTTTAAATTTAACTTCTTTCTTAGAGCTCTGGCTTGGACGTCCGCATATTTATCAAACAGGAGGCAATGTGTCAAAGTTTGTGATGCACTGGCCAGTTAGACTAAAGGGGGTTAACTCAAGCTTCAGTATTTGTTCCTTTATTATTCAGTCTTTCCATTACATCGTGGCTATTCTGTTTTGATTATTCTTGTATGTTGTTTTATTTGTGCTGTGTTTTTGTTTTTAATGTGACCTGCCAAGAGACTACAGATTATCATGAAGCTACAATCTGGTATATTATTGTTGGAACACTGTTCCTTTCAAATAAATTAAATACAATACATGAATAAAGTTTTGTCTTCAGAAAGTGAAATGCAAGCCCCATCGAATTCAGTTCAGGTGATTGGCTTGGCCATCGCATAACATTCCACTTTTAGTGACTCTTTGGATGTTTTTGGAGTATGCTTCGGTCATTGTCCCTCTGTACTATGAAGTGCTGTACAATGAGTTCTGAAACACTCGGTTGAACATGAGCAGATAATATTACCAGAAACACTTCAGAAGTCAACCTATTTCTTTTGTCAGTTGTTTCGTGTGTGATTTTCTAGGTCTTCTTGTGTGATCTTTCTTTTTAAGAATGTTCCAAACAGTTGATTTGACCGAAAGGCGAATGTCTACAGTTAAAGTACATCTGGTTGATTTCATTTCAAATCCATTGTGGTTGTGTATAGAGGCAAAACAATGAGAATTGTGTCGATGCCCCAATATTCATGGACCTGACTGTATATAAAAGTGTTCTTCAGATCCCCAAGTTAATGTGATATTACTGGGCTACCCAACAACGGTTAAAGATCAGCAATGCATTTTTTCCTCTGTGGCTTGTTTTCCAGCATGTGTGAGAATAGAATCAAAATCAGCTTTATTGTCCATGTTTGAGCACAGAAACACAGAATGAAAAAAGATAAAATTACAAGAGAACTAGTAAGTGAAAACGAGGTTGATGATATTTTTGGAACTTTGGAGAAAGCAAGGAATATGTGATATGGTTTTTCCACAATTTTATGTTATGATATTACAATCTGTGACGATTACTTTGAGTAACAGCCTCAGGAAAAAGGGTGTTCCTGTATGCAATTTTAGTTGAGAGGATCCTCTGCTGACCAGAGGGGAAGAGTTTGAAGGGGTTGTCTTCAAGATTGTGACATCTGAAGAGATATTTTCTGCCTTATTGCTGCTTCAGCTTTAAAATGGTAGCAAAATATCCCACATACTTACTCTAGTTACTTCAGTAAAATGTTTTATTAGTGTCTAGTAAAGCATTTTGTTCATTACTACGCATTTAATGAAAAAAAATGCAAAAAATATCTGGGAAACATCAAAAAGTCATGAAGAACAGTATTTGTGTTCTTATTTGGCTCTTACCATGAATAAACATCATTTTGGGGCAGTCTTTGAGAACCAGGTCAGTGATACCACAGTTGGTCAGTGTGATGCCAACCAGGTTCTTGCTCTTCAGAGACAAAATCTGAAAAAGCAAAAGCATCAATGTATCGCAATGACACTAAAAAAAACCAATACACATACATAATTGATAACACTTTCAATACTGATAGACGGCAGCTCTAAAACTCGATTATCAAAGTGAAAACAAATGAGATGACGTATGTGTACCTGTACATGGTCATCCTCAGTGACCGGGTCTGAGGTGCTGGTTGATTTATCCGTCATTCGTTTCCTCCTCATTCCTACACGAGGCCTGGCTCTTGAAAGGTCTTTAAATCATTAACAGTAAAAATATTCATTTCAATCAAAGTATATTTAGTAGTATTCACTGTTTGTATAACAGATATACCTTTGTATAATCACTTCATATAAACAAGAGTCAAGAGCTATACAGCAATGACTGTCCTATGAAAACTTGAGATAAAATGAACTTAATCACACAAATGACAGCATCTTTACGTGCCAGCAGGTCACTGTCTCACTACAAGCGAATATTATTGTATGTGGTGAGAATTTTATTCAACATATGAATCTTGTCTTGGTTCAACATCATCTTTGCCAAGAGGCCAGCGGGTGACGAACCATCCTCAGAGTAAACTATCATCGGGTCTTAAGGTCTTTTGACTCAATTCCAGATCATTCTAGCTGATAACCATAGTAAAGACAGAATCCTTGACGACACCAGTGTAACAAGCACATGTCCTTGTTCCATGTGGTCCACTTTGTCTGTGTTATAAACCACATCAATTTCCTTTAACAATAAATGGGTGTGGATTCTTAGGGGTGAACCATGAACAGCAAAGATATAACAACTTCTTGTTTACTGGTGAAAGAAATCTGCCAAATCACTCTGGCCACACCTTTTTAGAAATTGCCAGAAATTATCTGGCAATTTATATCGCTGATATATTGACATTTAACCAACCAAATATCACGCCTTAAATTCAGAGGAGAGACGTTAAAATCCAGTGTACTGTAAGAGGACGCTGTAGAGTTATGCATATTTTGATATGTCTTCATTTTGTAGAGACTGTCCAAGTTTGGTGTTAATAGGAAGAAATTCCAAATACTTCCAATGCTCAGGAATGAGTACATCAGAGGGACAGCACATGTTAGAGGTTGTGGGGATAAAGTCAGAGGCCAGACTGAGATGGTTTGGACATGTCCAGAGGAGAGATAGTGAATATATTGGTAGAAGTAGTTTTGAACTGCCAGGCAGGAGGCCTAGAGGAAGACCAAAGAGGAGGTTTATGGATGTAGTGAAAGAGGACATGAAGGTAGTTGGTGTGAGAGAAGAGGATGCAGAAGACAGGGTTAGATGGAGGCAACTGATTCGCTGTGGTGACACCTGAAGGAGAAAGCCCAAAGGAAAAGAAGGAAGAAATTCCTAAACACAGAAGAAAAAGTAAAATTCTGATCCAAGTTGGCCAACGTACTATATGGTTTAGGTTATGGCACCAACAAGTTTTTTGATTGTCTTGTGCTTAACACAGCATCAGATTTCAGTCAATGAATTGTCATGGGGGTACTGTGGAGTCATTATACCTAATTTTCTGTACTGTAATATATAAATGACTTGCATCTTTGGTGCTTGCACCTCAATATAATAATAATAATACTTGTAGAAAGTACAAAGATGTCTCTGAGCCTGTGGTCTGTTTTACATACACTCACATGTGAAAGTCATGGCAGATTGGGGCATGTGCATGTGTGATTGACCAACAGTATTAACTAAAGTGTGCCACTAATTTATTCACTGACAGGTATGCCAGTTCTGTAGATAGCTGATAACGAATTGCATTGAACAGCAAAAATATGCTAGATTACAAATCTTAATTTAACTTGATGTTCACTAACAGGAAACCACAATACTTTGTCGTTAGTCTTTTGTGTTTCTAACTTGAACCTTACCTGTCTCAGGCATCAGGGACACGGAAGACATACGAGTACAAGATCGGGTCAGAGGTCGTCTACGAACAGAGTCCTTGTCTCTTGTGTGACTCTGCTGTGGATCTGAACCAACAGCAGAGGCAGATCCAGAAGGGGGGTTTTGTCTCTTAAGCGTTTGTTCTGATGTCCTGGATCCATGAATTACAGTCGTATCTGTGACATCCACACTGCCCCCATCATCAGGACCAGAGTTTGGCCCCACCTCTGCCTCCTTCACACAACCGTCACCAGACGGTTCTCCAAAGGCTCTGTCCTTGGGGTCACTAGTCTTGTTGGTTCTTGTAGCACTAGAGGTGGTTTTTGTTGTGTAGGCGGTCCCTACCACCATGTTCCCACATCCACCCTGGATACGGGTGGATGTGGGAGCACATCCAACCCTGCCAATAGATTCTGTTGACGGTTTCACTCCACTCCGTGAAGCTGTCCCTACAATCCCACTACTAAGCCTCGTAGTGGTCTCCGCCTCAGGATTGATTATTTTACTGTTGCTCTTCTTGCAGTTCTCAGCAGCAGCCTTCATGTCTGCCTTGATCTGTTCGCTGCTCACCTGACAGCTCTTGTCACAGCTGCATTCTAATGTCTCTTTTTTTTCATCTGAACGAGCCACAACTGATTCCGCTAAATTATTGGTTCGCCGCAGAGGAGTCTTTCCTTTACCTGCAAACACAAAGACAGAAATGTTAGACAGTGTATTTACCAGGGCTGTCACTTTAACGCATTCATTAGATTAATTAATTACTCTGCAAATTAACGCGCTATAAAAAATTACCGCAATTAATCGCGACTGGCAAGTCAATGTGCAAGCATTTTAAATTTGGCCCATTGAGGGACCCGTAGGCTGCAGTGACATCACTTCCTACCTGCGCCACTAGTCAAAAGCAGAGCGACTGACAACAGAGATGGACGCGACACAGGAGAGCGAGGCAAGCCCACTCAGACCTTTGGGCGGAAAGTTTATTTCTAAAAAGAACAAAGACGGGACTATCAACAGAAACGCAGTGATTCTGCGCTGTAGACCCTCCGTCAGTCTGCCCCAGGGGCCCCAGGGCAGCTGTGGCTTCACACGTAGTTACCATCACCAAGTATGAATGAGGAGTGGATGAATAATGGATCCAATGTAAAACGTCTTTGAGTGTCCAGAGAAGCGCTATATAAATCTAATCCATTATTATTATTATTATTATTATTTGTACCTTTTGTAAAAGAGAATTTTCATCTCACTGAAGCAGCTCCAGCCTAACGTATCATTTAAATGTAAAACATGTGAAGGACAGAGTTGAACGTTAGCTTCTTACCCTTTTAAAGGAAAAGCCTGTTGGCATCTTGCTGTTTAGTTGCCTTATTTAGAGGCATGTTATTCTATTCATTTTGAATTGCTGTATTGAGTCAGCTTTAGTATTCATTTTGATTGAGTCTGCTTATGTGCCTATTTGAGACTCAGCCTTATTTTATTTCTGAATTTTATTTATTTTATTTAACTGTATTTGTATTACATTTTTGAGAAATGCACCTGGCCTAATTGGTTTGCTGATGTGTTTGACCTTTTTTCTGTTGAATTTCATTTATAAAACATAGTTAACCAATAAGATGTAATGTAGCCGCAAGAGGGCACAAGCCAGTGTCTTATTGTGCCAATCCCAAGCCCGGATAAATACGGAGGGTTGCGTCAGGAAGGGCATCCGGCGTAAAACTTTTGCCAAATCAAAGATGCGAATCAAACCTATGACTTCCATACCGGATCGGTCGAGGCCCGGGTTAACAACGACTGCCATCGGTGCTGTTGACCTACAGGGCGCCGATGGAAATTGGATTACTGTTGGTCGAAGAAGGAGAGGAGGAAAGTGCGTTTGCACGAAGAAAGAGAAGAGGAGCGCCAAGAGTATAGGACTGAGAGTAGGGACGTTGAATGTTGGAACTATGACAGGAAAAGGTAGAGAGTTGGTTGACATGATGCAGAGGAGGAAGGTAGACATACTGTGTGTCCAGGAGACCAGGTGGAAAGGTAGCAAGGCTAGAAGTTTAGGAGCAGGGTTCAAGTTGTTCTATCATGGTGTAGATGGGAAGAGAAATGGAGTAGGAGTTATCTTGAAGGGGGAGTTTGTTAGGAATGTCCTGGAGGTAAAAAGAGTGTCAGATAGAGTGATGAGTCTGAAACTAGAAATAGAAGGTGTGATGTTCAATGTTGTTAGTGGGTATGCCCCAAAGGTAGGATGTGAGCTGGAGGAGAAGGAGAAATTCTGGTTGGACTTTGATGAAGTGATGCAGAGCATACCTAGAAGTGAGAGAGTTGTCATTGGTGCAGACTTCAATGGACATGTTGGTGCAGGTAACAGAGGTGATGAGGAAGTGATGGGCAGGTTTGGTATCCAGGAGAGGAACGCAGAAGGACTGATGGTAGTTGACTTTGCAAAAAGGATGGAAATGGCTGTAGTGAATACTTTCTTCCAGAAGAGGCAGGAACATAGGGTGACCTATAAGAGTGGTGGTAGGATCACACAGGTAGACTACATCTTGTGTAGACGATGTAACCTGAAGGAGATCAGTGACTGTAAAGTAGCGGTAGCCAAACAGCATAGGATGGTGGTGTGTAGGATGACTCTGGTGGTGAGGAAGATGAAGAGGGCAAAGGCAGAGCAGAAGACGAACGAGTACATCAGAGGGACAGCACATGTTAGCACAGGTTTTGGAGATAAAGTCAGAGAGGCCAGACCGAGATGGTTTGGACATGTCCAGAGGAGAGATAGTGAATATATTGGCAGAAGGATGCTGAGTTTTGAACTGCCAGGCAGGAGGCCTAGAGGAAGACCAAAGAGGAGGTTTATGGATGTAGTGAAAGAGGACATGAAGGTAGTTGGTGTGAGAGAAGAGGATGCAAAGGACAGGGTTAGATGGAGGCAATTGATTCGCTGTGGCGACCCCTGAAGGGAAAAGCCCAAAGGAAAAGAAGACTTAACCAATAAAATGTGGATTTCAAATCTTCTCTTCTTGGTGTATTCTATTGATTAGTCATGCACTACAATTTTGTAATGTCCTAGAATTCAAATTCTTTATTTGGGGACCTTTAGCAGGTATGAGATTAAAATGCGATTAATTAGATTAATTAATTACAAATCCTGTAATCAATTAGATAAATTTTTTTAATCGCCTGACAGCACTAGTATTTATTATTTTAATATTCTAATTGTTCACTGTGCGAAAGTGTGCATGTGTTGGCAGGACATGAAATACTTGCTACTTTTCAGTTATATGCAATATTGCAACTGAAAAACTGAAGGAAATATGGGGTATCACACTATTACTATTGCATATTAATCATATACAGCAATCCCTTGTTACTTGCGGTAAATGTGTTCCAGGAACACCCGGGAAAAACGAATTTCCGCGATATAGCCACAAACTATTTATTTTATTATTTACGATAATTTAAACGTTTATGAACCCTCCCCATTCTGATATTACAACATTTGATATTTGTCTGTATTACCTTTTCCCACACTCTTATAGACTGCTTAAAACACTTTTGTAGTTAAAAAAAGTGTGTCTTTCATGCATGGAAGTGCGCTGAGTTCCGAGACTCACGGAACCGCACGCGCGTACAGGATCAGGTGACGACCTACTAAAAATCCGTAATGCAGTGAAGTTGTGCATCTTGAAGCGTGAATAAGCTTCAAGGGTTAACCATGACCAGTGAAGATATAACAATTTCTTGTTTAACGTTGAATAAAAGAAATCTGCCAAACAGGGGTTACTGTATGATGACAAAAAAAGACCAATCCTTCCCTCAGATTTTTAATAAAAGGACCCGGGACTTAAAAATGTACATTAAGCACAAGCATCTCACTTCTGCTCCTATCACCAATGATAATGTATTGTTAAATGAAGCACCTGATCAGGTTATACAAGACTCTATACCTGAAAGTATCCCAGTTATTTTATCACATCGTGTTTATAGGTCAGTACCTCCCAGATTCATTGAGACGCAGCATCTGATTAATACATCCTCAGCTGTTAAACCCTTAGACAATAATGTTAGTGATACTACCACATTTCAATTTGGCCTTTTAAATATTAGATCACTGTCATCTAAGGCCTTGCTTGTGAACGATTTAAGTCTTCAGCATGGCCTGGATGTGATTGCTTTATGTGAAACATGGCTAAAACCAAATGTCTTCTTACCATTAAATGAAGCTTCACCACCTGATTTTACATATGCTCATGCCGCAAGGGCTGATAAACAGGGTGGAGGTGTTGCTTTAGTTTACAAATCTATTCTGAACCCGACTTCTAATCTAGATATTCATTTGACCTCTTTTGAGGCTCTTGTTCTAAAACCATCGCCTACAGCTGTAAACAGCAGGCTTCATCTTGTAGTAGTATATAGACCGCCTGGTCCCTATTCTTTATTCTTAGAAGAATTTGGTGAATTCATTACGGATCTAATTACTCATTCTGATGAGGTTATAGTGACTGGTGATTTTAACATTCATTTAAATAAGGCTAGTGATCCTTTGTGTAAAGCTTTCTTAACCCTCCTTGACATGTTAGGTTTCACTCAGTGGGTACATGAAGCAACTCAGTGGTAATACCCTAGATCTGATTCTATCGCGTGGTATAAATGTTACTGCTGTGACTGTCTCTCTTCTTACGTCAGTGATATCTGACCATTTTCTTATTTCTTTTAAAGCAGCCTTTATTTGTCCAAATAGCATTACTCCTGATGTAGTCACTACTCACCATATTGGCTTGTCAACGGTATCTAAACTTAGTGAGCTTCTACCTGAGGTATTGGCTCCTTTTACTGTAGCAACAGGATCAGTTGAAAACTAGTGATCTAAACTCAGCTCTTTCTAGTCTATTGGACTCAGTTGCACCTCTAAAAACTGAAACTAAAGGGGCGCGCAGGTCTACACCATGGTTTAATGAGGACACGCGCTCTCAGACGGACCTGTAGGAGCTTAGAGCGCAGGTGGCGTAAATCAAAATCTAAATTAAGCTATATCTCTTGGCATGAGTGTGTCTTAAACTACTGTACAAGCGTGCTCTGTCGACCACTAAAGCTTCCTATTTCTCCAGACTAATAAGCAAAAATAAACACAATCCTCGATTTCTGTTTAACACCGTAGCCAGATTGACCCAGAAACAGCCAACGGCAAGCAGCTTGTTATTTACAGCTCATGATTTCCAAGATTTCTTCTGCGGTAAAATTGATAACATTAGACATAAGATTACTTCTTCAGCTTCACCCGGATCAAAGTTTAACGTGGTTCCTTCTCTGGGTGTTAAAACCCAATTAATCTCTTTAACACACTTTGAGACCGTCTCTTTTGAAGGATTATCAAAGTTGGTCTCAACCTCTAAACCTACTACATGCCTCTTAGACCCTTTCCCAGCTAAACTTGTTAAAGAATTATGGCCATTGCTGGGCCCCACTATGTTAAATGTAGTTAATCTTTCTCTTGCAACTGGTGTTGTTCCCATTAGCTTTAAGGCGGCCATAGTTAAACCTCTGCTTAAAAAGCTACATCTCGACCAAGAGTATTTAAATAATTATAGACCAGTTTCTAACCTTCCATTCTTATGTAAAGTACTAGAAAGGGTAGTATCTCAACGGCTCTTAAGATTATTTATCATTTAGTGACCTTTTCAAACCATTCCAATCCACTTTTCGGGCCTGCCATTCCACTGACACAGCACTAACTAAAGTTGTAAATGATCTCTTATTATATATGGACTCTGATGCCTCTTCTGTTCTCTTACTTTTGGATCTCAGTGCAGCGTTTGACACTATAGATCACTGTATACTCCTTGACCGACTGGAGAGGCAGTTTGATGTCTGTAAGTTAGCTCTTGCTTGGTTAAAATCGTATCTATCTGATAGGACTCAATGTGTCTCCTACAATAATAAAAGTTCCGCCTTCTCCGACGTCAAATATGGCGTACCTCAGGGGTCTGTACTTGGTCCTTTGTTATTCTCCCTGAATGTTGCACCTCTTGGTCAAACTATACGCAGCTTTGGAATAAGTTTCCATTGTTATGATGATGACACACAACTTTACATGCCCATAAAGGCAGATGATCGATCTGAATTAATTAAACTAGAGGCCTGTCTTTCTGGCGTGAGTAGTTGGATGTCCAGTAATTTCTTGCTCCTAAACCCAGACAAAACAGATGTTAATCATTGGCCCTGCCCGACATAGAAACCAATTTGTACAACTAACAATATCTGTAGATAACAGTTTAATAACCCAAAGTTCAACAGTCACGAATCTTGGAGTAACGTTAGATTCAACACTCTCCTTTGACCAGCATATTAAAGAGGTGAGAAAGATCGCCTTCTTTCATCTACGTAATATCTCCAAAATTAGGTCCTCTCTATCTATGGCTGATGCAGAGATTCATGCCTTTGTGTCCTCTAGACTTGACTATTGCAATTTTCTGTTATCAGGGTTGCCTCGGTCTGGTACTAGGGGCCTTCAGATGGTTCAGAATATAGCAGCAAGAATATTAACTAAAACTAAGAAATTTGACCATATCACCCCAGTATTAGCTGTATTACACTGGCTCCCGATTCATGTTAGATCCGACTTTAAGGTACTTCTAATGACGTACAAAAGCATTACTGGGCTTGCTCCCACCTACTTGTCTGATCAGAGAATCAGAGTCTTTATTTGTCATACTGACACACGTTTCCACAGTTGACAGCACGAAATATGTCTCTGGAGGTCCCAGTAAGCCCGGTCGATAAATAAGATAAATAAGTTAAGAGAAACTAGATAAAAACGTTTTAAAAATGCAAGATAAATAAGTTAAGAAAACCTAGAGAGAAACAAAAGTTAAAAATGTAAGATAAATAAGAAAAGAGAACAAAGAAAAGTTAAAATGTAAGATATATAGTTGAAGTTTTTAAGTGTCTGGACAGCAGAATGTAGTTCACAACAACAAAAACAACAACGCAGCAGCTTAAGTGTGTAGGTGCTCCATATATTGCACCTGAAGAAGCACCATATTGCACTGAATCCCCATGTATCTGTGGTGACACACGGGGCGTCGTGAGGGTGACTACAGAGCACCACAGGAGTTCAGCTGTCTAACAGCCTCTGGAAAGAAGCTGTTCCTCAGCCTGGTGGTCCTACTCCGGATGCTCCGTAGTCTCCTGCCTGAGGGGAGGGGTTGGAATAGAATAGAATGGAATGGAATAGAATCTGGTGAAACGCTACACTCCGATGAGGGCTCTGCGCTCATCAGAGTCTCTTGTGTGTTCCTAGAGCTAAAAAGAAGTCAGCTGGACAGAGGGCCTTTTCCTATCGTGCCCCTTTCCTGTGGAATAATATCCCTATATATATTAGAAAGTCTGAACCCGTAGATATCTTTAAATCTAGAGTCAAAACGTATCTGTTCTCCCTAACATATAACTTATACTGGGGGGGGGGGCAGTCTCAATGTTTAGGTTTAGCCTAGTCCTGCCGACGAACCATTGGATTTCTTACTTAGGACCCTGCCTCCCATTAATCCTCTGCCATTCTGGTCCCTCTAGCACCACTCTCGCCCCTGCTCTCTCTCTCTCTCTCCCTCTCCCTCCCTCTCCTGTTCTCTCTCTCAGGCCTTTGTGTGGTGGATCATCGGCAATCGGTGACCTCTGTCTGCTTCCTTGGCTGGCAATATCAAAAGTTACATAATGGACCTGCATCACCATCCACTAGGGGGGGTCTGGTTCCATCTCATTGGAGTGGTGGATCCTCTGCAATGACCTCTGTGTGCTTCATGGGCTGGTGGTGACTCACTACTGGATGGATCAGCGTGCCTTTGTCATACATTTATTATTATTATTATTATTGTGTTGTTAATCTGTACATGCGATATCTATTGCTTCGTCTGTCCACTCCTGGAAGAGGGGTCCCTCCTCTGTAGTCTTCCTGAGGTTTCTCCCATCTATTTTTTCCCCTGTTAAAAGGGTTTTGGGGGAGTTGTTCCTTATCCAATGTGAGGGTCGTGCTGCTCGCAGTACACAAAGGTCAGAGGGATATCGTCCATGTGCAGATTGTAAAGCCCTTTGAAACATTCTTTGTGAGTCTGGGCTATATAAGAATAAATAAACTTGAAATAAACTTGAAACTATGTGTTAACCAGTTAAGGCCAGTATTCAATGGCCAACATTTGTTGACTGAGGCTAGAGGAGAAGGGAGATATTTGCTTGGATAGGGGACACACACCTATCTCTCCTTGCATGCTATTCACATCCCCATTAATCAGCGTCTACAGAACAATAAAGAGACTGGCATGGTGAAAAGTAATTACTGTTTATTTATTGGAGGAAATACATGTGTGTTGTTCTCTTCATTTCAGTAGGTCAGTAATTCCAGATAGGATTGTTTCAGTTATTATTTGGGCCTTTTCCAGACACCCATAGACTGAGTGGAACAACAGGCAGCACACAATCCCAGGTAATATCCTTCACCCCTAAAAATGCAAGGGCAACAAATGTCTTATTTTGAGGAATTATTCCTAGTTATATGTGCAGTTGTTTAATTCCTGTATAGCATATTTTATGTATTTAAAAGTTCTGATCAATGACTCAACTTCTTGTGTTCTCACTAAGTCAGTGACTTGTCTATCTGACCAGTGACACAGCCTTTTACAACAATATTATAAAAAAAATCCAAATGAAGGAAAAAAATTGCAATAAAATAATACCAACAAGTATAATTAATAAAATAATTATATATTCAATGAATGCCAGTCTAGACTTTCAAAATGACCAAAAAAGAAGATGTCTGCTTCGTGATCTCTGATAGATCATTCCAAAATCAAACGGTGAAAAACGGAAAAGGTCTGGCTGATCTCCCTTAGTTTTAAGCTTGATGGTGGAATCTAGAATTCACCTGCCACAGGATGTCAGGATACAATAAAATGTTGTGTGTCTACTGCAAATTTTGAGACCAGCCTTAACTGAGCAAGAATTAAAAGTAAATGAAAGTAACTGAAGTGTCCCCTCCCCCATCAAAGCCTTACAGAAGGGGGAACAGCGTTACTTTTGTTTCACTTTCCTATTTTATTTTTAATGACAATATACAGTATAGGCTAGTTCAGTCAACAAGGACTTGGCTTGCAGAGTGGAAGCTGGCAGCTTTAAGACCAGTGTGGACCTGAGCATTGCTGAGGAGCCCTTGAGCAAGGCACTGAACCCCACAAACTGCTCCTAGGGCACTGCTACATGGTTGCCCTTCACCATGAAATACATCTGGTGAAAAAAGAAGAATTTCATCACTGAGGGATTAATAAAGGGATTAATAACTTTCTTTCTTTACTGCATCGTACAACATTTTACAATAATTCGTGTGGATATATTTAATTTACTTTGTCATGTGGCAAAAGAGTTGAGATCTCTTCAGTTAATTGTAGAATTAACTGAATGGTCTGTGAAGGGTAACTAAAACCTGAACAGAATCCCAAACCTCCCAAAAAGAAGAATCTGAACACATACGGAAAAGGGGAATTAGAATGGTAAAGCCTTTTACCTAAAAAGGACAACTATGGTATTTTCCGCACCATAAGGCGCCCTTAAAAGCCTTTGATTTTCTCAAAAATTGACGCCGCACCTCTTTAACTCTGAGAGTTTAATGTGGACACTGAGTTCCAAAATCTGTAAAAATGTTTCTGTGTGATTTTAGTCAGCGCTCCGCTAGATTGACTGTCGGCCATTGTCCACCGACATAGGATGTAACACGTCACTACCAGTGCACTCACCTTTTACACTCATTGTCGGAATTAGCCCCCGACAATGGCATCAGCGAGGGGACATGGTCACAAAGCGCAATTTAAACTCCAGGCTGTCAGTCACACGGTTGTGAACTGATTAGGGTTCTGGTTGATATTCAGATTCATGTAATGTGATGTTAATAACTACGATAATAACTGATGATTAGCTGACTGATGATATTAAATGATTTTTGAATTTGTGACGAGTAGAAACCTGAAGACTTTACCTTGGACTGAAATTTTGATAAGGAGGTTTTTATTTTTGAGACTAAGTAATGTTAAGTGATTAACTTGGAAAATTATTGATTTATTGGTAATTAAACAATATGTTACAGTCCTAGTGGGTGTGTGTGTATGCATACCCAACAAAAATGTTTACAGCCCATCATTACATGAGTAATGTGGGTCACGGCTGCCTCTCTGAAGGTTCACGCTAAGCTAGGAGTAAGAGGAAGACAGAATTGGAAGGGCCGTAGTATTCACTAGTATAGAACATTTACATACTAAATAACTATTTATTCACAAGATATACTATGTTTATTTTTATTTTGAAAATTATTGAGTTTACTCTTACTGGATTCTTACTCTATGTCCCTGAGGCACTCTTCACAGGGAGTTTCTATCTCTTTTTAAATTCAAAAAGAAAGGGCAGTTTTCACTTCCATATACAACCTTGTTCTACAGCAGAAGTGTTATAGACCCACCCTGACATCGAATGCACCACTAAAACAACTGTGTTTATGTTCTGCTGATACCTTTTGTGCAGGAGGCCTGCTGCTGTAATGTGGTCGTTGGAATTAGTCTCGAAACGAGGTCTTCTTCTTCCTCACTGTCTGAGTCAGAGGTCACCATCGGGGGCTTGGGAACACTGACACCAGCTTGCCTGCATTGCTGAACTAAACCACTGGGACCTGGAGATGGGAAGGTGGAAGACAGGAAAACAATATGACATGAAAATAATAAGGACAGACAATCATAGTTTGTATAGAAAACTCTTGAAACCTGCTTGCTCCTCATCAGGATGTTGTGCCATCTCAGGACGACTGGTGCAGGCTGATAGGTCCGCTTCTTCCACTTCCTCCGTCTCTTTCAGCTCTATCTGAGGCTCAGCCTCCATGGTGTCCTCTTGCAATATCAGCTGGTCATCCTCCTCATCTAATTCATCATGTATCGGTGCTGCAGAAAGAAAAATTCAGCTGTTTCCACTCAGATAAAATATGAAAGTAATCTCCTAAATTCACCGCTGATGTGCGTTTCTGATATCACTTATTTTCTCTTTGGTAATTTCTTTGTTGTATCAATGCTTCTAGGAAATAAATCTTATATTGTTGGAAAAACATGTTTATTCCCCTTATAAGGAACATGCATTCATGGGATGAGCAGCAGAGCTTTTTCCCTTGAATAATGTGACAAATTTTTTCTGCCCAGTCAAACAGCTTATTTCGCCATTGACTTCTGTTTGGTGGATGGGATGATTGAAATTTGAAGAAAAAAGAAAAAACTGACAGTTTAAAAATGTATTCATTTAATAAACAGAAGCCTTAGTATTGTTTTGAAGAACCATACACAGTCACAAAACCTGGCATCTCCTCCTCATGCTGGTCACCAGCACAGCTCTGCTTTACATGCTTCTTCTTCCATTCTTCAACCAGAATTTGTTTCAAGTCAGGCAAGGTGGTGGTGTCAGTCACCCTGGCACTGCACACCCAAATTGATCCCCCAAATTGATACCCAGTGTTCAGTGAAGTTGAGGTCAGGGCCGCTGACAGGCCGTTCTATCGTCTCCACTTCCAAACTCTGGAGGTAGTCTCTGATAAACCTCACTCTGCGGGAGCGAGCATTGTCCCCTTCGAGGATGGAGTTTGGTCTCAGACCCTGGAGATACGGAATTGCCACTGGTTGCAGAATCATCTCCATACCTCTCTCCGATCTGAGATTACCTCCAATGATGACAGGCCTTGCTTTTTCCAGTGAGGGGGTTGCCAGCCCGCACCATCATCCTGTCTCCACCAAAAATGTTACTCCGACAATCAGCCAACTGCTCTAAACGGATGGCATTAAGTCGTATGGCACGAATGAACAAGAAATCAACTAACTGATCCATACCACCAGGATCTAGAGTAATGACATAGGGATGTCATTCGGCACCCAGAGGCTGTACGCTAAGCAGAAAGAGGAAGGCTGAGGACTAATGAGCATCAGGTCCATTGTCCAGAGTGAAACATTGAACATCCAAGAGTACACCAGGAACATGACCCCCAAAGATGAAGTGCTCAGTGAATGCCTCAGGCAGCAGAAACCTGATGAGATTGGCAAAGCTCTACATGGCAGGGCAAGCTCTACATGGCATGTCCTTCCATCAGATAGAGGAGGTGGCTAATGTCAAAGCTAACAATGGCTCAAAAATGGTGGACTGACAGCACAGAGGCACTGATCATGGATCACGAACAGGTCCTACCATGAGGGCTAATGAGGCCAAGATCTACCACAGTAGAACACACCCAAGGTGAAGGCTGAGCAGAAAGGCACCCGAGACAGTCCCACACATGTTAGCAAGGTGTAAAATGCTAACTGAATCTGCATACATGGAGATGGGTATTGGGGATGTGAGTACATGGCGGTGCTGCTCCAGCGGGGTTTGAAGCAGAAAAGGGAAGGAACTGAAGGATAATTGTCAGATATAGCGGTGCGCATTTGTTCATATCTCTGAATGTTCTTAAGTTGAGGACTTCCTCTCTGTGTGTGTGTGTGTGTGTGTGTGTGTATGTGTGTGTGTGCGCACACATACACATATACAGTGATCCTTCATTACTAGCAGTTAATGTGTTCCAAGACCACCCGCAAAAAACGAAATTCCACGATAGAGCAACTATTTTATTATTTAGAGTAATTTTGACGTTTACGAACCCTCCTCATACTGATATTAAACCACCTTCCATCTGTATTACATTTTACCACACTCTTATAGACTGTTTAAAACACTTTTGTATTTGGGAAAAGTTGCAGGAGGAACAGAGAGTTGGAAGGCAGTGCACACACGGATCCTGTCAGCCAATAGCATTGGCATACGGTATCACATGACTACCTTCTAAAAATCTGCGATGTAGTGAAGCCATGCAACTTCAAGCGCAAATAAGTGAGGGGTTACTGTAGTACAGTACATATACATATATACTGTACATACACATATACATACACACATATATATACATACATATATATACATATATACATATGTGTATATATATGTATATATATATACATATATACATATATGTATATATATACATTTATATCTACAAATACATGTATACGAACACAAATACGTATACATATATATATGTACATATAAAGACACACACAGAGTTTGGACACACTTCATTAAATGTATTTTCTTTATTTTTATGATATATTTTAGATTCTCACTGAAGGCATCAAACTGAATTTACACATACGGATTTATGTATTTAACAAAAAAGTGAATTAACTGAAAACATTTTACATTGTAGTGTATGACAATTTTGCCACCCTTTTTTTCTGATTACTGCTTTGCACACTCAACAACTTTGAAGAAACTAGAATATAAAACACGATTTCATCTATTTTACCCTTTTTTGTTAACTACATAATTTCACATTTGTTCATAGTTTAATGCCTTCAATGATAATCTACAATGTAAATAATCACGAAAAAAACACAACCCACTGAATGAGAAGGTGTGTCCAAACTTTTGGCCTGTACTATATACAGTATATACAGTAAACATATATATAGGGGCTCTCTGCCTGCCTCTCACCTCCAGAAACATGCACTTCAGGTTAATTGGCCGTTCCAAATTGCCCGTAGGAGTGTGTGTGAATGTTTGTATGTCTCTCTGTGGCTCCGCGGTGCACTGGCGTTGCGCCCAGGGTTTGCCCCCACCTTATGCCCTAATCCAGCTGGGATAGGCTCCAGCTCCCCACGCAAGTGGAGGAAGCGGGTAGGAAGATGAATGAATGAATGAATAAATTCACAATACTGTTTTGTTTCCCAAGTGTCACTGAAATATGTTCTCCTGATTATTGGATAAATCTGTTAAATCTGAAAGTTAGTTTACAAATAAGACAAAAGACTGTCTCTTTCAAAAAAATTTGATGGCAATAAAAATAATAGAGATGGGCCTTACCGTTTTGCTGCTCCTGCTGTTGCCTTTGGTTGTTGTAATTAACAGGTGGAGGAGCAGGAGGCAATTCTGCATCATTGTTTTGGTGGTGGTTGTTATTGTTGTTGTCATTGCTGGAGTTCTGGTTGCTGACCAACGCAGAGGACACACCAATACCAGTGCCTGCACTCAGACCTACCCTAGCACAACCCTGACACACACATACAATCATAAAATTAGTATAACTGAGCTGTTTAACCACATATTAACCAGTCATACAGTATACAATTTTGCTATCTGTTCTTTTTATTGGTCTCTGGTCTCAACTATGCAAACTGTGTCAAGGTGGGCTATGCTGTAGTATGAGTGAAACCCAAGGAGCTTCAAGGTAATGGCAAGTCTGTGTTGTGAAAACAGAAATTTCAAGTTGGTGGTTGGTCATTAGTGTCGATGTTGAAGAGGAGAGGGGCCAGCACGCTGCCTTGTGGACTTTTCCACTTACTCTTCTTGTTGTTTCGTTGAACAAAGAAGCGCCTGTTGTGGAGGAGGCTTTTTATAATTTGGAAGAGGTCGAGATTGCCAGTCATGTCCAGAAGTTTTATGAACCTGACAAGGTGCTGGACAGTGTCATAGGCAGCAGTTAGATCTATGAAAGCTGCTCCGGTGATGAGCTTGCGCTCAAAACCATCCTCGATGTGTTGGCTGAGGTCCAGTAGCTGTCCAACACAGGAGCAGCCAAGGCGGAAACCATCTTGATCTTTATTAAGCTTTGGGTCTTTCAGTGGTGTTAGGCATTGGAGTAATAGCCTTTCATGCAGCTTGTAGGTTATACAAAGGAGGGAGATTGGTCTGTAACGTTTTGGTGATGGCGGGTATAGCAACAGTCTTTTCTCCATACAGGTGGGATGATTTTCTTTGCCTTGGCTGTACAAACTCAGAAAAAAATGTTCTGTAGGCTCCCATCCATGGATCTGTAATTTTGCAGAGATCTTTCAAACGTTACACATTGGGAAGACGTTTGACCATGACTGACGTGACTTGGACCTCTGACGCAGAAACTGCTTTTACCTGCTTGAAGCAGGGTTTCAAGTTTTTCTTTTCCTGCGTCATCTCTTCAGTGAATCAGTAACTGTCATTTTTGCAAGGCAAATTTCCCCGACAACTGATTAAGATGAAATTTAAAATTTGGTTGAAAAAGAGGGCAGTTTGTTTTCCAATGGGCTGGACAGTACAATAATGAGTGTTTGCTGGCAACAGGAGAGCATGGTGGAGGTTCATTGCAAGTCTGGGACAGCATTTTAGCAAATTGAGTTGGGTATTACGAATTTCTTTGTAATGTGCATAACTATAACAAAAAAATGAGACAAACTTTTGAAGATGACTTGGTGATGTTAGCTCAAAATCCATCAACTAATGTTAACATTAGCTGGTGCACCACACAGTCACATGAAAGACAACCAATCACTTACCCACACACTCACACCCATGGGTAATTTCATATGTTCATTCTACATAAATTGCACTTAGGTCTGAAGTTATTGAAAAACTGGTGAAAGAAAAATATTTTCATATTTTGCTGACAATTATCAGACTGACCATTTTTGCACACTACTTTAAAAAACGTCTGTTTTTTTCAGGGGGGCTCAAGAATAAATTAAGATGAAGGTGTAGATAAATAGGATCCTACATAAGCCAATCAATATTCAAGGACTAACTAAACTGGAATACTTTGGGAACACAAAACACTTTGTATTTCCCCCAGGAGCTGTAGATAAATGAATCACAAACTCCATCACTACATTTAATCATACATGATTTATGCCTGTAGTCAGATGTGTAAAGGCTTTCAGGCTATGCTGCACTCTTTGGAGGAGACCTGCAACCCAATCCCATCTACATAGTATTCAAATGTATGATAGCAGTACCCTATTATGTGTGGACATCCATTGCTATGGAATCACTGTATATATGTACTCTGTCCCCAATGACATGCAAATGTTTCACATTCTCCAGATAAAAGCAATTAACGTGAGTCAAGGGTGTAAATGTGGATAATCTGTGACAGAAGAATGGAGGCCTGACAGTGATTTAGATTTAATTCCTGATATGACAAAGTATGTTCACTTCAAGGTGCTGCTACTCATTTCCTGTGCTATGAACAGAATATAGTGAAAATGAACACCATTTTTTTTTAGTTTCATCTTTAAAAACTTTTGAATATTCAAAGTTGTGAGTTTCACTGAGTGAGCCCACGCACCACAGAACCACTGGGTCAAGCAGCAGCCACTCTTTCACTATCAAACGCTTGTAGGGGAATATGGCTGTGAATATTTGTGCATTACGCACACTAAGCAAGATATCAACCATTATATGATGGAGAGAATACACCACAAAAATTTAATGTCAGTCAAATATTTTTCACATCAACCATATGGGTTGACTTTAAATACATTAAATCCTGTGATGTACAGTGTAACCTACCCAAAATTTATTCGGTTTTATGCTCCAGTACAGTCCCTAACCATGGTCCGTGTTCTCCAAACAACCACAATCAGCAGCTAGTAGGTCAATATCTGACAATTTCAAAACAATAACTGATGGAAACTACAGTTATTCTCAAATTAATAGCCGTGTCTTTAAAAAGGTGAGTTAATGTCATAATTCGTCAAATAAATTGTACTTTAATGAACATAAATGAACTGTGGACATTGCACATTATATTTCAAAGCAAGAAAATTGGAAAAAGTAAATAAATTTTGTAATATTTCACTGAAAGTCAAGAAGTGTAATGTTCAAAAAAGAGCGGTGGTGAGTTCATTTAGGGAGGGTGTTGATTCTGTGGTGAAAAAAAAGGCGTTAAAAGGTAGTCCTTATGTAAGGATCAAGACCACTGATATTGCATATGCTGGCTGTGCATTTGTACTGACAACCCGAGTAAAATGGGTCGTTCAAGACACTGTTCTGATGAAGAGTGGTTTTTAATCAAGAAATAGATAAAGGGGGTAAAACCTGTAAAGAAGTATAGGTATTGTGATTGGTGTCCGTGTGTTTCAGCAGGATATGCAGGTAAACAATAACACAAAAACAAGGTTTGAACAAATTTTCATGAAATTTTTTTTGGAAATGCTGGAATAGAACCAGTGATACTTTTTAAGGTGAACCTGTCTGTCAGTCTTAACAGGGCCTCAGGGTAGAAACCCATTGTCTCACAGTGATTGTAAATACTCATTACAGATGGTGTACAGTTATGTTCTAAATAACAGTAGCAAGATAAATCACTGTTTTTGTTACAATTTCAACCTCTACACCGCAAGTACGTTTCCTTAGGTTACACTAAAGGTATAGAAAACCAACAGGCCTGCCGTGCATGCTGCCGATTCTGTGAAACTCAATGACCAACTGAAAGGGGTGTGCTAAGAAAATACTGGTGAGTTCAATTAGGAGTGGCGTAGATTCTGGAAAAAAAAAAAGGTGTTAACAGGTAGTCCTTATTGAAAGATCAAGGTGACTGCAGATGCTGGCTGTGCATTTGTCCTGAAAAACTGAATAATGATGTACAGCGTTTTTTAATTAAGAAATGGATAAAAGAGGAGAAAACCTACAAAGAAGTGCAGAAACCTATAGGCTGTTCAGCTAAAATGATATCAAACGCTTTAAAATGGCAGCCAACATCAGAAAGACAAGGAAGACAAAGAAAAAATTTCTCGAATGGATCGGAAAAAAACTAAACTAACAAAGGCTCAGACAGTGATCACCTCCAGGAGGAGGTGATCACTGTCTCTAAGTACTGAAACAATCAGAGACCGTCTATGTGAAGCCAAAAACTTCTGCAAAGTCCCAATGTTAAAAAACAGACATCTGCTGTAGCGGTTACAATTTGCCAAAGATCACATTGACTGGCCTAGAAGGAAATGGCGCATTATTTTCTGAACTGATGAAAGTCAGATTGTCCTTTTTGGGTCTAAGGGTCACAGACAGTCTGTCAGACACAGAATTCAAGCCACAGTACACAGTGAAGACGGTTAAGCATGGTGGTCCAAGCATCGTGGTAATGGGATGTTTTTATCATACTACGATGTTGGTCCTGTTTATCGCATACCAGGGATCATGGATCAGTTCGAGTACATCAGACTACTGGAAGAAGTCATGTTGCTGTATGCTGAAGAGGAAATGCCTTTGAAATTAATGTTTCAGTAAGAAAATGACCCCAAACACCTGCAAACAGGCAAAATCATGGGTCCAGACAAACAGCATCCAACTAATAGAGTTGCCAGCACAATCCTCGGACCTCAATCCCATAGAAAACTTGTGGGCTGACATAAAAAATGCTGTTCATGAGGCAAAACCAAGAAACGCAAAGGAATTGTGGAACGTAGTGCAATTGACCTGGGTGGTAACATCTGTTAACCGTTGCTAGAAGTCGGTCGACTCCACGCACCACAGATGTGAGGCAGTTATTGGAAACTATGGTTATGTAACAAAATATTAGTTTAAGATATTCAGCTGTTGATTTTTCTTGATTTTTCAAGAATTTCTTAGTTTGTATGATACATTTTTGAGTTTCCGAAGACAGATGTCAATACTGTTGTTTTTTTGAACATTACATTCTTGACTTTCTAAGAAATATTATAAAATTTCACTATTTTTTTTTTTTTTTTACAATTTTCTTGCTTTGAAACAGAATGTGCAGTGTCCCCGATGCATTTGTGTTCATTAAAGTACAATTTATTTGACAAATTGTGACATTTACTCATCTTTGTAAAAACACTACTATAATTTGGAGCATAATTCTATATTTGATGTGATAATAAACATGGACTTTCTGTACAAGAACGGACAGATGTAGCTGAACTTCGTTTACAGGCTGCAGTTCATTAATATATGCAGCAACTGTTAAGGTTGTTTCATCAGTCTGTTGTTTGGAGTGTACGTTTCTACACTGTATTGTGCTGACATGTGAAAGTCAGGGACAGGGACAAATTTGGCAAGCTGATCAAAGAAGCTGTCAAACTGTGGAGTGGGCACTGAACTCTGCAATAACTATGGATGAACAACTGTTACTATGAATCATAGAGAATCCCAGACACCCTTATACCGCAAACAGAAGTGTTCAGACAGGCTGTTGCTTTCAATTAGAGTCAAAGTCCTTGATTTTGAGAGCCATTTCAACTTGGTAGAGATGGTAGACATCATGGAGCCCCTCCATCACCATCATCATCGAACACACAAAAACACACACTTAGCTGAATAGGATCTATTAACATTTTGTGAACTATGAATAAACTTGTAAGTTATTGAGCACAATGCATTCTTTTAACCAAATCCCCATAACATAACAAAATCTATGTGTAACACTAAGTAAGGTAATAGTAAAGATCATACTATTTGTTCATTAGGTGGAAGAAAATACACAGGTTTTTGTAGTGTCTTGTATGCACATACAGTATACCTTAGGTGGTTCTCTAAACATTTGGTCCAAACAGATAAATTCCAGACTGGGCAGGAATTCTATGAACTGGGAGAAGGGCTCCAATTTGATAGCATGACAGCGAACCAGAGTAAGATCAACAAGGCGGCTCCACCTGGATTGATCTGAGCACAGAAACAGGCAAAACTTAATGGCTACACAATGCACGATATGACTTTGGTTTGTTGGGTTCCAGTAATTAATCTATTATACAAAAACACAGAATACATCACAAATATATGAACATAAGCACTGACAGGACAGGATTGTAGTAAGCATTTAGGTGTAAAAATTGAGCCAGGGGTGTATCTTACCTGTGATCCAGTGGTGAGGGTTATGTAGATGAGGACAGTTGTAGATGACGAGGTATTTAATATTGGTGAAAACCTCATTCACCACCTTTATGCCAATATCAGTGATGATACCTGGATTTTCAATAACATCAGCTAGACCATACTTCACCAGCTCCGAATGGCTCATCTTACCTGTATTTAAACACACATTTTGATGAAATTTGCCAAAAGACTAACTTGTAACAAGTTTGTTCATGACAACCTAAAATTTGCTGACAACTCACATTTACAGATACAGTAATCCCTCGTTACTCGCAGTTAATGCGTTCTAGGACCACCCATGAAAAAAGAAATTCCGCGATATTGTGGAACTTTAATCGCGTTACCTTGGACCCATCTCTCCACACAATGATTCAGTGTGTAGACAACCCCACACGGAAGAACAAGACGATCGATCTGTTCTACACTAATGCCAAGTAGGTATACACCAATACCCTCCTCCCTGCACTAGGTAAATCGGACCATAACCTAGTGCACCTACAGCCCACCTACATCCTGCTGGTTAACGGCTGCCAGCAACGACCTGGCAAGTCAGGAGATGGTCCCCCAAAGTTGAGGAGATGCTTAGGCACTGCTTCCAGATAACCAACTGGAATGTTACTGTGGGTTCAGATGGGGAGGATGTTGAGGGGCAGTCTCAGTGTTTAACGGATTACATGACCTTCTGTGTGGACAATGTGGCCCCTGTCAGGACAGTCAGGTGTTACCCCAACAACAAACCATGGGAAACCAAGGCTGTCCTGAACAGGAAGAAGCAGGCGTTCAAGAATGGTAACGAGGAGGAGATGAGGAAGGCCCAGCAGGAAGTGAGACTCTGCCTGAGGGAGGCCAAGGAGGCGTACAGAAGGAAGCTGGAGAACCAGCTGGGGCGCAACCAGATACAAGAGGTCTTCAATGGGACACGGGCGAAGGATCAGCATTGTGGAGGGGAATAGTGAACGAGCGAATTAACTACATAGCTTTTTCAATCGGTTCAGCTCCCCCACCACTCCCGACCTGATGCTTCCTCTCCTGTGCTTCATCTCCTTCCACCCCTGCCACTCCTCCCAAGCCCACTCCAAAAGCCGCTATGCATAACGGCCCCTTCAACAGCTGGCCTGACAACTTTACCAGGTCCACCTGGATCCCCGGCTCCCACCCTGACCGAGACTGTCATCACTGCAAACCAGGTGACGTCAACTCTGCGGAGGCTCTGTCCCAATAAGGAGGCTGGACCAGATCAGGTCTCCCCAAGACTCCTTTGAGCCTGTGCTTCAGAACTAGGGGACCCCTTGCAGCGATTGTTCAATCTCAGTCTGTGGCTGGGGAGGGTCCTGTCACTGTGGAAGACCTCCTGCATCGTCCCTGTACCCAAGAAAGGACGCCCTGCTGAACTCAGCGACCACCGGTGATCTCACCTCCCATGCAATGAAGACCCTAGAGCGACTGGTCCTGGACCTCATGCGTCCACAGGTGCAGTGTGCGAGGGATCCTCGCCAGTTTTTGAGCGCCTGCTAGCCCTAGCTCCCGCAGGACATACTGGCTTCGATGGATGTGAACTGCTACCTTGTGCGCTGGATCACGGATTATCTAACAGACAGACCCAGTACGGGGGACTATCTGTCTTCTATGGTGACCAGCAGCACAGAGGCTCCACAGGGTACCGTGATCTCCCCCCTTTTCTTCACCCTCTACACCACAGACTTCAAGCTCAATGTCTCCAAGACGAAGGAGATGGTGCTGGGTTTCTGGAGGGCACCCCCCCACCTCTACAGCCAGTGGTCATCGAGGGCAGTGAGGTGGAGGTGGTTGGAAATTACATATACCTGGGACTGCAGCTAGATAGCAAACTGGACTGTTCACCCAACACGGACTGTGTGCTCAGTCTGTCACGTCCAGCGTGCTGTTGTACGACATTGTTTGCTGAGGTGGTGGGGCCAGGAAAAGAGACAGGCTCATCCGCAGGGCGGGCTCAATAGGCGGGCTGAGCCTATTGAGGCTCAGCCCGTCTCTAGGGAGACGCTTCTAGAGAGCAGGACCATGTCCAAAGTCAGGGCTATCATGAACAACACCAGCCATCCCCTGCACACCACCTTCTCCCAGCAGAGAATCACCTTCAGCGGCAGACTGCTGTCACACAGCGCCTCCCTCAGGAGGAGCGGGGGGGGGGGGGCAAGGTCAGGAAGCGTTTGATTGGAGGTAAGGAAATGGGACGTTAGCCTGTGCTACAGTGTAGAGGGCGCAAGGTGTTGTGGTGCATACAGTGACACTGGGATAATGACTTACAATGTGTGTTACATTGTGCCTTACAATGGAAGAATATACCTTACCCACCAGGTGGCCCACCCGCTGTTTATCACTTTATTTTTATTTTATATTCTTTGCAATTTAGTTTAGTAAATATCCTGTTAGTGTTGTATATGTCTGTTAGTGTAGTGTATGTCTTGTGGTATGTCCTGTGTTGTCAGTGTTTGTTTTTTCTCCTGATGTTTATCCAGTATTATTTATGATGGATGTCTGAGCAGTGCATGTGTGCAATTTCCTCCGGGATTAATTATCTATTTACCTACCTACCTACCTATCTAACGACCACCTATTACTTTATTGTTCACGGTAATTTAAACGTTTATGAACCCTCCCCATACTGATGTTAAACCACCTTATATCTAGATTACCTTTTCCCACACTCTTCTAGACTATTTAAAACACTTTGGGATGAAAGAAAAGTCGCAGGAGGAACCGTGAGTCTCGGAACACAGCGCACACACGAATGCTGTCAGCCAATGGCATGCACGTATGGTATCATGTGATTACCTACTAAAAATCTGCAAAGTAGTGAAGCTGTGCATCTTGAAGCGTGAACAAGCGAGGGACTAGTCTTTCAAAAGTCCACATATTAAATACATGCAAAAACCATGTAAGAAATTTCAGTACAATGACAACAATTGATCCAAGAGTCACAACTCTTATCTCCATCTTGTATTTGAACTGTAATGTAAAGCTGGGTTAAAAAAAATACAGGCCCTGACTCAACTAGATGTTGTAAAATGTAAATACTATTAAAAGAATGGTAATTTGCTGTCCTAACAAAGTGATTTTACTGATATTTGCAACTAAATCCTTATTCTGCATTTGGTGACAGAAAAACATCAGAAACACTTTGGAGCAGGGTTAAAATGAGGAGCCCCATGGTGACCATGTATAAAAAGGGATTCTGAAAAGCCTCAACTGGTCACAATCAGGATGGGGCAAAGGTCCATCGCATTGTGGAACACAATTACATTAAAGTGACAATTAAGGCTCAGGAACGCTTCGGAAAAAAGGCTTTCACAATTTTTTACAGCCTGCTTTTTATGCAGGGTTGTAAAAACGAAAACAAACATGTAACATTAAAAGATCATGTGTATGATCAAGACAGACAGACAAAAAGATGGAAAGAAAAAAAAGACAGAACTCACATTGCAGCAGGAACTCATCCACATACCCCAGATGAAGGGTCTCAAACTGAGGGAACTCTAGTTCAGCCATTTTGAGAGCTGAGAAGACTCCGTCTTTAGTCAGCGAAGGCTGGATACGCAGCTCATGAAGCCTGTCGGAAGTGTATAACACAATAAAGGCTGGTGGTTGAATGTAAAATAAATCTAAAAATTATAAAAAATACAGTTCTTCTAATTATTAACTTAGCACTCATACCCTGTTTGGGACAAAACTGTTGCTTGAGTTAAACTGTTAATGGCAGTAACTGCTTTTTCGCTTTATAGTTGGCAAAGGGGAATTTCAGAACCAAATCCTATATTTCACTATTTTACAACTACGTAACAAAAACAAGCCCGATCTTACCATTAGGAGATGAGTGTCCTATTCAAAAAGGTCATGTAAATATTTTCCTCACTATTTTCATAAATTACCATAAAAGATTCAATTGATTTCGTATTTTTTGCAACTACAAATGTCAGTTTTTTGTGAAGCCATCACAAATTTTCGATGAAAACACAAAGATTTTTATTATTTTCGATAAAATGCAGTGGTTTCATCGTGCACCAAGCTCTGCTGCCAGGGTGGCATGTGCAAGGGCCAAAGCAAGAGGGTGAGTTGTTGTTTTTTTTCTTAATGACATGATTGACGATGTAATTTACCCCCCCCACCCCTTGCATTCAGCATAAAAAATTCTATTTTTGCTTTTATAATATAAAATTGTAATGGCTTTACAAACAATAACATTCAAAGAGTTACTCACTGCAAGGAAATGATGGAACAGACCTGCACCATTTTTTATGAAAAGCATTCAATGGCCTTATTCCAAAAGTTAGAAAGTGTTTGCAATGACAGTGGAAAGTGAACATACACATTTTGCATGTGTCTTACCCCATATTATGCTTCTCAAATACCTGAATGGTAATAAGAAATCAAATTCTGCAGCAGCTGTTACACAATACTGATATATTGAACCAATGAGCACCTGCGAGCAGCAGTGATGATGAGGTAGCCCAAATCCACTTCCAGAGCATTCTTACAGGCTCCAAACACAATTGTGTGCAGATTCCGAAATCCCCCTGAAGACACACAGTATTTTTGAGAACAACCTCATTAGACATTTACTCAGCGAGGGATTGGTGCTTTGGTGTAAATGTAACTAAATAGTCTGAAACCTTGCTGATACTAAGAAACTGCAAATCACCTGCCATTAGCAGTAATCATTTAAATGAATACATTTATTTTGAACAAAAGATTATTTCTTGACAAACAAAATATTGATAAACATGCAATTGTATGAATCACCAAGAAACACTGTGGTTGGTTTATTGCACGTAAACCAATACTGGGATATCTCTTTGTAAACACTAAACCTACTTCTGAGGGGAAAAAAGCTATATACTGTATACTGTATATATACAAATACATAAACTATGTACACACATATGTACTTCCATTCTAGTGTCTGTTGAATTCCAACACCAGTAAACCTCATCCTACTTAATGAGGTATTGATTAGGTGAACATTTTGAATAAAATCTTGTTTAATAAGCAAAAGCATCAAAACCACTGCTGTGGTCATCACTAGCCTGTTGCAACTGGACAGGATGGATGTCGAAAACAGTGCTAGTAGTATCTCCAAAGTAATTGGTAGAAAAAAATAAACTACTGACTGACGTCAAAAGAGTTGAAAAAAGTTTTGAGGGATGCAGTGAGCATCAGGTTGCTTCCATACTGAAAATATCTAAGACTGTGGTTCATAAGAACAAGTCTAAGCAGCAGATATTGGGGACAACAAAACCACAGGCTGGCAGAGGGCAAAAACAACTCTCTGCTGACCAGGATGTCCGTCAACTCATTCGGATGTCACTCAGGAACAGTTGAGTAACATCAAGTGACCTACATAAAGAATGACAAATGGCAGCTGGGGTGAAGTGCTTTGTGAGAAACTTTCAAAACAGACTCCTAGGGCAGGGCTTAAGTCATGTAAAGCTAGAAAAAAGTCCCTCATCAAAGAAAAACAAAGACCACAGAGCAGTGTTTCCCCACCACTGTGCGGCGGCACACCTGACGAGTGCCAGGAAATAACCCACTTTTCACTTTATTGGTCAAAAAAAAAAAGCCATCATCAAGTGACAGCGCTGTAATCTGGATTGTAGTGACGGTAATGCAGTACTCTTCCACACCACTGGGTGGCAGCATGGTAGTTCATTTCCCTGTCATTTTGAGGCAAAAGAATTAGTGATGTATAAGAAAGGTGACAGTGATGGAGAAGTTCTTTAAAAGTATCTCTGAACTTGGCCCTTGACAAACTTCTATTCCCAGATCAAAGCTGAGTGTGAGTGGCGGTCAAAAGAAAGAAAAGATGGTGAACTCAGGGAAATACAGAGATAGCCATCTTTCTTTTGGATGTACTTTCAAGGAGGAGAGGAGCTAACTAACAATCCAAAAATCCCAAACTAGCTTAAACACCATCTCCAAATGAAACACCCATTAGTTCAAAACAAGAAAACATAGTATTTTATTAGTCTGCGTCAACACACGGGGAAATGCCACAAAGGTGAATGAAAGACTCTAAAAGCTGAATCTGTGTCTAAAGCTTAAAAGTCCCACACTGTGAGAGAGTCGTGAATGCACCCACGTGTGTAAATGATGTCTCATGCTCCCCAAACCACAGTTTCACTTTTTCAGCCCAATGGCATTGTCATCTTGGAATATGCCCATGCAATTGGGGAAGAAAAAAAACCCATTGATGGAATAACCTGGTCATTAAGCATATTCAGGTAGCCAGCTGACCTCATTCTTTGAAAATATACTGTTGCTGAACCCAGACCTGACCTGACCTGACCTGACCTGCATCTGAGTTGTTGTCATGTGATTGAGTCATTAGTCATTACTTGCTTAAATTCCTGGTGGTGCAGGAGGTTTAGGACACATATTGTATGATTTTTTTAAAAAAATGAAATTGTGTTTTATTGCATTATGTAAGTATTTGATCACCTACCAACCACTAAGAATTTCTGCTCTCACTAATCTGTTTTTCTTTAAGAAACCTTCCTGTTCCTCCACTCATAACTGGTATTGAATGCACCTGTTTGAACTTGTTGCTTGAATAAAAGACACATTTAATCCAAGAGAGTCCTACAGCTCCACAATGGTGAAGACCGGAGACCTGTCTGTGTAAGGGCAGGAAGGAAGTCCTGTAGCAAGGTCCCCCTGCTCAACCCAGCACACGCCCAGGCCTGTCTGAAGCTTGCCAAGGACCAGCTGGATGATCCAGAGGAAGAATGAGAGAATGTCTTGTGGTCTGATGAATCAAAAATATAGCTTTTTTGGTCCAAACTCCACCCGGGTATGGAGGAAGAAGGAAGATGACTAAAACCCCAAGAACACCATCCAAAAAAAAAAAAATCTTTGGGGATGTTTGCCCACTAAAAATCTACAATGTAGTGAAGCCGTGCATATTGACGTGCGAATAAGCGAGGTATTACTGTATCTGTTAAGCCAAATTAATTACTTTGTGAATAATACATTGTGCTTGCAAACCACACAGTGTTTATTAGTGAATCATACTGTAATATTTGTTGTAAATGTGTCATTTTAGCCAGGAAAAGACATCAAAAAACTTTAAATATAGAAGCAAGATAAATATGAATTAGTTCTAATAATCCGACTCAGATTTTGCTCAGCTCTGATATGAGGCCAGATTTGAACAGCAACACGATCTCCTCACCTGATCTCCAGCTGTCCTCCACAACGTGCTGAATCAGCCCCCCCAAAAAAGGAACTCTCACCAACTCCAGCTGCTCTAGATTTCGGGCTGATGCTAAACCGGTAACCAAGGGAACATATTTGAGGGAGTTGGTCGGCCCTGCGCAGTTCCGCATGACAAACGTTCTGAGGCTCACACACAGAAAGTCTTTAAATGGCTGCGGTTTCGTCAGACGCACCCACTTCAGGTAAAGGTGGCGCAATGTGGACACACAGGGGATTTCTGGGACATTCACACCTGTAATTAAAAAAAAAAAGTATTTAAGATACATAAATGTAGCTAGGGTATTTAAATTAAAAAAAAAAGGTTGAACCAATTTGACACACTCCAAAATAAGAAACTTAATTCAAGCTTCAAACTGTTCAGCTCAGTTAGGACAGATGTGCCAGATTTTTCTGAATATTCAGCATTTTTCACTAAATTTCATTCTTACGAGAAAATGTATCCAAATTTCTAAATACTAACACTTTTCCAAATATTTACCAATTCTTCATACATTACATAAAATGTCAATCAAGACATTCAAACAGTGCTTACAGGCCCCCCATGTGTGTGGTTGTGTTTGCTTCAAGGGTCTGTACACACAATACACCCTATATGTGCATGTTTAACAGTGTGAGTGGAAAAGATCATTTCTCCGGTTGTGAGGGAAATAAAGTACGTTTCTTCTTTCTTCTTATAGATTTCCCACAATTCTCTCTTCAATTTAGTGAGAATATTATCTGACACTGTTAAAAGCCAAGTAGGCAACACGGCTGCTTGATCTGAGAGCTGTACGTTTGCTACGTGCTAATTCTGATTTTTTTTTTTTGCATTCACCCAATAATTTATAGATCTTTATTTTGACTGACATTGTGAGTCTAAGTGACAAAAAAAAGCATGCCTGAAGAAGAAAAAAGACAAATAGATAGAAACCAAGTAGCCAAAAGGGAGAAGAACAAAAAAAATGAGCGGGACTATGAGCGGGATGACTTTACAGACACATTAAAATGTCAAAATCATGAGATAGACACCCATTTGGATGGCATCAACTGTCATTGACTAAACATTTACACAATGCAAAACAATGAACACACTGACAAAGACGAATGAAGTGCTTGACAAACAAAGGCTCCATTTTCTCCATCAAGCTTTTATCAAAAAGTTTGAGAGGCAAAATGGTGATAGAGATTGAAGAGTCAGATCATTCGTTAAATTTATGAGCCTGTGTGAATGTGAGATGATGCTCTCTTCCCATGGATTGTTAAAATTAATGAATGATCTTTCTCCTAGTTATGATCTCAGTGTTGTGTCTTCTGCTTTTTTTTGTCTCTCCAATGTCTTCAATTTGGGAAATCCTCCAATTTGCTTGTATATTTAATCAATTTTCCGCTTTAAAATTAAAGATCCAGCATCCCAAAAACAGCCCAATTTGTGTGACATGTTCTTGAGCGTTGGGTCATGATCGAAAGGACAAGATCCCAGATATAAACACTCAAAATGAGTTTCCTCTGTACGGTGGATCAGCGCACCCTAAGGCAAATCTATTCTTCCTGAACCTTTCGGGCACCTTAGTCAATCACAGCTGTAGCGGTGCAATTTGCCCAAAGATCTTTTGTGTACAGACAATGCTTGAGCACCATGCAAAAGGATCAGTTGGACAGAATCAAGGAAAAGGTCGATATAATGTTAAGACGTAATTATAAACAAGCTTTGTAACTTGTGCATGTGCTACTTAAATACAGGTATACCTTAGCTTATGTTATTTTGAGTTACGGAGTTCTTCAACAAAAAATACACAAATTTTTTTTAAAAAACTTTTTGGTAACCTAATTTATGTTCCACCAAGCAGCAGGAAAGTTTGTCGTAATGTTCTTCTTACCCACTAGATGTAGTGTCTGGATCTTTGCAGTTATAGGGATGGTCAGTTTGTTCTCAGCGGGAATAGGAAAAGCCCCGTTTCGGTTGCGAAATTTTCCGAGTATGTGAACCTGAGGCATGTAGCTCCATATGGCTTCCACCAGCTCCAGATGGGACGTTTCAACACCCTGCAATGAGGTCAAATCAGGAAAAGTAAATGAATTAGTAAAGTAAATGTCTTCCTATTGTTTTTAAATCAGTGGGAACAAAGTTTGTGTTTAATTTGAAAAATATTCTCAGGTTTGAGAAAGTTGAGATAGTTATGTTACTTGTACGCATATCTTTGATTTTGGTAAATGTTTACAGGTGAAAAAAAACAACCTGCAGATATCTTATTGTTTTTACAAAAACAATTATCATTCTACACTGGGAAAATGTCTGAATTTAGTGAAATAGAGTAAAAATTGAAAATTGAACTACTTTTCTTCAAAATGAAGGGCTGACATTACAGAATGCATTTGTTATGCAAAGTGATTTGAATGGAAGTCAATGTGGCAATTTTGGCCACAAGAGACCAAGAGGGATTATCTGGCACTTCATACAAAATAACAATACAATCAGTTTCACTTTCATTTCGACCAAAGCCCCATTTCCTTAGTATTTTCAACATTAAAAGAAATTCTTAAAAAATAATTCAAACATTCAAAGGGGCATATATGAAAAGGTCTATTTGATTTTGATGTTTGGTATGTTTTAGCAAGTTCGAAGTTGTTTCATGTGTACATTTTTGCCACAAAGGTGTCATTAAGGTACAAAATGTATCAATGCCCTATGAATATGTTACAGATTAAAAAAAATTTAAAAAGTAACAAAGCCAAAATGTTCAACAACCTGAAAAAACCTGCAAAAGTTGAAAAAAATGTAACGAGAAGCCTGAGAAACAATCATTCTCTGTCGTAACGGGCAAATTTTGTCCTGCCTGTTTTTTCATGTGGTGTAGCGTAAGGCTGCGTTCAAACTGGTCACCTATATCCCATTTTTAGCCCATCTAGATTGATATCTGATGTCTCTTTTGTAGTCAGAACAGTCATATATCACATAAACTACAATTTTTTGCGGGACGAAATTAAACCACATTTGGGAGGCAGTTTCATATCGCATTTGGGCAGATGCGTCTCAGTCTGAACAGCTCCAAACACTCCGATTGGTTTTGACTGTCCGTTGACCTCGATCTATGCGCCGCAAGAGCCAATGCGCGTCACGGAGCGTGGAGGACACCTCTGCTCCGAAAGTCTTTGCTACGGCGACCTTTCAGATCAGCCAATAATGTGTGTTGATTAATGGTGTTGATTAATTTTGCTACACTCCACTTTCAGTCTATGTGCACAGGTTGAATAAATAAATCTGGTTCTCTGTTTCAACGCTATGCTCCAGTTAAATCCTCAATATTTTGGGAATTGAAAAAATAATTTTCATTATTACAGTGTGCCAAGCTGATTACAGAATTTTGTACCTGGAAAAACGAAAAAAACAAAAACAAACTACATGCCGTGATTCACCAAAGCTTCTCAATGTAACAGAATGTCATTCCCATGTGACATACTGACCAGCAGATTGGGACATGCTTGTAGTGCCTCGAGGACACCGGGGATGCTGAAAGCCTCGTAGCCTCTCACTCGTCTCCTCTCCAAGTATCGAGGGTGGAGGCCATATAGCTGCTCCAAATCTGGAATCTTCTTCAAAAGGAGCAGAAAACTGCTGTCTGTAAAACCTAAACAAAAACCAAACAACAGTTGTTGTTTTTATCTTTTTCTATGTGTGCCAAAATAATCATCCTCACCAGTTAAACCAGCTGAAACTTCTCAATGTTAAATGTTACCATTCATGGTGTGAGTTAAAAAAGAAAGAAATCTCTTTTCTTTAAGGCAAATAATAAATGAAATATTTAATATGAAATTATTAAATTTATTTACATTAAATGTTGAAAAAATATGATTTTTAATGACCTTTATCTGCATCTGTTAAACCAACCAAATGATCTCTATTCATCTTTTATACTATAAATGGGGGCGTGCGTAAAGATGATGCAGGTGATGATTAACACTTGTTTTTTTGTTCTAAAAATGGCATTCGCGACTCCACCTCATCGCGGATTTTTGGTAAGTAGTCACGTGATATCCTGAACGCATTCTATTGGCTGACGGCATCTGGAAGTGTGCTCCGTTCCGTCACGTCTCGGACTTCCGTGAGACACAGAAGTGCTTTAAACAGTCTATCAGCGTGTGGGAAAATGTAATACAGATAGAAGGTGGTTTAATATCAGTATGGGGAGGGTTCATAAACGTTTAAATTACCGTATATAATAAGATAAATAGATCGCGATCTCGATCGCGGATTCCTCAATCGCGTGTGGTTCCTGGAACGAGGGAGCGCTGTACAGTATAGGCAATGACAGAGTCCTTGAGTGGATGCAAAGTCAGTAAGTTACATGCAATAACAACTTCTCCAAAAGCATAGTTCTCAAAAATTGCGTTTTTCTAAGAAGGTCACTATGTCACCTGCAGTCACACAACCTCAACCTGGTATCAATTTTGAGGATGTTGGTTCTTATCGGGTAGGAAAGCTAACCATGTCACGATCAGTGACGAAGACTCACCGAAAAGTCAATTAATCAGTCATAATCTGATCTTTGATGTAAGAGAGGAAAGTATTCTATTGTCTTCCAGTACATAATATTTATTGTAAATTTTAAATAAAACTGTATGGTACAGATATTTTTTAAAATTTTATTAACTGTATTAGTCCCAGAAGGGAAATTAAGAGTCCACTCCACACACATGATAGTAGGTACATGCATCTATAGTGTGTACAGGTCCATAACACACACACACAAGGGGCCTGTGGGCATGCGAGTGAGAGGGAGGGAGGGAGAGCGGCAGGCAGCTCCTTCATGGTGCGCCTCCAATGAGAAACTTGTAAAGGGGACGGCGCCTTGCTCAAGGGCGCCCTGGCACTGCTCAGGAGGTGAGCTGACGTCTCCCCATGTCAGCTCTCACTCCAAGGTGGCTGGGCGGGAGCGGGAATTGAACCGCTGACCTTGGAACATTGGACGACCCATTCTACCTACTGTAATAATGTCCTGTGTAGTTACAGAATGTCTTTAAAGACACATGTAGGCTCCTGAATCATCATATGAGCCTTTAACATTAACATATCATATCAGGTGATGTGTGTTTGTGGTAAAAGGGAGGGTGTGACCTAGGGAGAGCAACATCCTAGATCAGTGTGTGCAATAACAGGGTCACAAGAAACATGTCGAGAAGAAAAGATGCAAATTAACCACTAAAGATTTGAGGAGAACCAAACATGAAGCTACCAGGAACCCCATTATCCTCCTGTGATGACATATTCCACAACTGCAACCTACCTGGAGTTCTGTTTTGTTCAGTTTAGTTCAGATATTTATTGTCCCTCAAGGGGAAATTGGATTTGCAGCAGAACATGGAAAACATATAAAAGAAGACATAGAACAATCACACCAAAGAAAGAATAAATTAAATCAGTAAAATGAATCCAGAATAAAATAAGTAAATAAAATTCTGTTGTGCAGTCCAGCTATAACTTTACTGCAAATTTATTGCATTTATTGCAGTGGGAGCGGAGACATGGACGACTACAAAGACCTCCATCAACAAAGTGCAGACCATAAACAGCTGCAATAAGAAGAATCCTCCAGATACACTGGCCTGACACCATCAGCAACGCGGACATCTAGCAGCGAACCAACAGCTGCCAAGGAGATCCGGTGCAGAAGATGGAGATGGATTGGGCACACTCTGAGAAAGCCAGCCAATAACAGGCGCTGAAGTGGAATCCACAAGGGAAACAAAAGAGAAGAAGGCCAATAAACACCTGGCAGCGTGAACTTGATGCCAACATCAAGAGGATGGGAAAGACCTGGAATCAGCTTGACAGAGTGGCACAAGACAGAGCCCCCTGGTGGACTGTTGTTGACGGCCTATGCTCCAGGGGGAGCGATGGGCTTAGATAGATAGATTGCATTGGAAACAAATGAAAACTTGAGCTTGTTGCTTTAAACCCTGAGGAAACTGTATCTCTGCCCTGATGGAAGAACAACACATTGGGTGGTTAGGGTGGGACAGGAATGACTGTGCCACTTGCAGATTCCACTTGTTGAAAATACCTCTGCAGAATGGGCAGAATGCTCATTATCTTGCTGGATGATTTGACACTTTCAGACTTTTTCCTCTGCACAGAGTCCCCAAACCAAGAGATAAAACCAAAAGTTAAAATGGACTCAATAAAAGATTTAGTCAATAAAACCACCAAAGTATTTTCCACATTAAAGGTTCTATTTTTTTTTTTTTAATTAATGTCATTCAGCTGCCAGATGTCCAACTACACTGACTTTGAAAGGTCTTGCCACAAACTGATTCGTGGTCCTCAATATCTTTGATTGAATATTGATCTAACCCACTTCTGGTCCAAATGCTTCGTTTGAATGGGCTGGTGTTATGTTAATGAGGTCCCTCTGTCAACACCGCCACACCCTCGCTGTGCACCCCCCCCCCATGTGCACGTATGCATCCGCAGCCTCCACAACCAAGCCCTTGGAAATTATTGAGGGGATGTATGAGTGGATTTTCTAAAATCAATGTTCATGTCCTTTGTTTTTTGAACATTCAACTTCAGGTAGGGAGTGTCACACCGCTGTTGGTTAGTACAGGTCCATGATTGACCTCCGATTGATTGAAGTTTGTTGATTAAAATGTGTGGGTGAATGGTATTAAAAACTGAGCACGAATCCACAAATAAAAGCCTTGGCATTAGTTTTTGTACTCTAGAGATGTTTATACAGGTAGTTAAATAGAGTGATCTACCCATCTACCCCTCTATTTGCTCAATATGCAATTTGCATTGGGTCAACCTGGCTCTGATCATTGTGCACATTTTTAAAAACCTGTTCGTAATTAAAGCATAAATAAAAGTCATTCGATGCGTTTGTGAGATCTGTATTTGAGTTGAAACCATCAATGTGATTAAATGACCCCTGATTCCTGTTGTGTAGGCTGGTCATGACTTTCATACCATCCCACACTGCCTTGAAATCTTTACTGTGGAATTTGCCATCTATTCTACTCTTAAACTGCAATTTGATCTTCTGATTTCATATCGGACTTCATTTGTTTCTGCTTTAGCTTTATCATCATCATGAAGAAAAGCGCCGTCTTTCCTGTGTAGTGCATCCCTCACTGCTCTGTTCAACCAGGGATTGTTTTTTTGGAAAAATCTTTACTTGTTTGGTTGGGATGATGGATTTGTTTAAGAAGATAATATAAGATGATATGACCTCACTCCTTCCATCAAGATCAGAAGAAAGACCAAAAACGTTCCAGTCCATGCATTCGAGAGCTGCCGTTAGTTCCTCAACAATATCCTCAGATCACTGCAGATCACTTTACTCTTTTAAAGTAGTGGCTTGTAGGCTGGGATAATAATAATACCGGAATAGTCAGAAGATCCCAGGGGGGGAAAAGTCTCACTGGTGTCCCGAAGCCTGTAAGTGATAAGTTGACATCCTGTTCTGCCGACCCGGATCAAACAGATCAAACAGGTCTGGTTGAAAGCCACAAGACACGCTTCTCTGTAGACCTCCAGATGAGTGACGTAGGCTTGGAGCTCGTCAGCCTTGTTCATGATGGACTGAGCATTGCAAAGTAGAATCGAAGTTGCGTTTCCGCACTTTATATTTTATGTCCCAATGGGTATTCAAGTTTTCCTGATGACAGAGGGTCTCTATAATCGAATGATCCCCCCCCTCATCGAGTCCCAGTGAGTGTGTAGTTGATGGCCCTTAGATCCAGTAAGAATTCACTGAGAATACTGAATCCTGCTTGAATGAGGCTGCAGCAGGTCCAACACTCTGAGCTGCAGCAATGAAGTTCACACGGTAATCTCCAAAACTAGATCCATTTCATAGTTGGTAAAACAAGGGCTGCATCCAGATGTTCCTCAATATTACTCAAGTCAGTTCCTGATCTAAGTGATTGCTCACAAGCAACATAAAATGACATAGAAGAACAGACAAAACCTAATAGTGCTTGTTGCGACTCGCCAACGCCCACAATGGATTCAAGAAGTCCAATGTGTTCAGTTCCAAGGTAAGAAAGGCTGAAATCAGACCACGTCTGGACAAGTTAATGCGTCAAGAATAGAGCCAGAAATATCTGAAGACAGGTTTTTCAAAGTTTTTGTGGACCGATGAGAGTGACGGATCAGGATCAGATGGATGGGCACGCCATTAGATCAGAACCGGACTGAAGAGCTCCACTTCAACTCAAACAGCAGCAGAGTGGAGCCAGGGTACTGGTATGGGCATTTATTATTAAGACTAATTATTAAAAACCATTTGGGGTTGAACATGGACTCACGATCAATTCTTAGATCTACTGCCAATTTTTAGAAGACACTTCCTTCAAGCAGCGATCCAGGAGAAATTCTGCACCTTCCAAAACAACTTTGATTTTTATGCAAGACAACGATCCATCAGGTATATCAAAGTACTCCACTGCGTGAATGACTAGTGCAGTTATTAAAGATGAAAAACTAACGGCACGCCCCCCCCCATCTTCTCCTGACTTCAACTTCTGGGCCCTTCTCAAGCAGGAAATTTACAGTGATGTCATGTAAACACCACATCTCTCTGAAAAGTGTCTGGGAGGCTGTGGTCACAGCTGCGCAAAAAGGTGGTTCTCATCAAATCAAGAAACCGGGGCTTAAGAGAAAACAACTGAGTAGCACTGCCCTACCCCAACTCTTTTCATGAAATATGTTACGTGATTCAAATTCTAAATGACACTATAATTTACAAAATTGCATGCATTTATACATTACGCACATGATTTGAAGACATTGAATTATTTTTATTAACATTTCACACAGCATCTCTAACTTCTTTGGAAACAAGTTTGTAGAATAATGTTGCTACTGAAACGTAAATAATTCAATTTCTTGGGGATGATTGAGATGCGATGGTGGAGCAGTGAGCTCTTACCTCCTGGCATGTACTCCCACCAGCGGCCAGCACACAGGTCCACCACCTTGACCACTCGCAGGTACAGATTTACAGCTTCTCTGAGCTTTCTGGACAGGCACTCCAAACACATGATATCCTTCATAGGTAGGTATCTACAAAACAAACCAATGCTCCAATTTTAAAAATGATTTGTTTTGTATAATACCTTTTGAATAAGATGTTGCTTTTATTTCTGTGTAGTCAGCTATAGTAGGACAGCACATTTCGACAAAATACTGTGTATGCTGAATTATCCACGAAATTAAATGCATTTATCAACTGTTATTTTTATAGTGTTTAACCTATAATTAAACATGTAAAACATGCATCAAGTATAAACACATGAAGAAAAGATTGGCCTGGCAATTAGTCATTTATATTTCTGAGGATTTGGACTTGGATAAGACTTTGAATAAAAACAATAACCACACTTCACCCGAGTGACAGTACTTTTTGCGGCGCACCAGGATTTTATTTTAAAACTCTGAAGTCCATTTAAAGAGATTGTGTCACGGAGTGAGATAAGCTCCTTTTTCAAGTCAATGGTCAAAGTTGGAGATTTCTCCATCAAAGCTCACACTGATTTTATGAGTTTGCCTTTGCTGTCCAAATATTGGCACACAAAACAACCAAAATATGAAAGACCAGTTTCAGCACAACCGCATTTAAACATGAAAGCCTAAATATTTGCTAAGCTTATGTGAGGGGGGGAGCATTTTGTGCTGCTTACATCACTTACATGTTTACTTTTATGCAGAGCCTCACGTATTATGTAGACATCTTTTTCTTAGAATGTTTGTGGAAAATAAAGACAAATTCAGAAGACAGGACAAGTCTGCTGTATAAGCCGTCTGACTAATGTACCTGAATATGTGACAAAGGACTTCATGAGACAGCTCATTGATGTAGTCTTTGAGTTCGTTGGATCTCACGATGGGTTCCCCTCCACCGCCGCCTCCAACAGGTTGGGGTTTAGAGACCTTCCTCCTCGGACCCATCACACTGCACAACTTGTCAGGCTTGACACACTCTTCCTCCCTCCTGTTGCCTGGACTTTACTTTCCCAGCATTAACTTTAGTTCTGTATGACAAATCACAAGAGACGAAAAGTAAACTGAAGTGGAAATACTGTATATGGATAAAAAAAAATTCCAATTTAAAAATGAAGGTAAAAGAAATCTGTACAGTTTCTGTTTGAAATTTAATTAGGAGGAAAAGGGAGCAGGATGTTTTGAAAATATCAAATTTAAAGCAGTATTTCCCTTGAAAAGGGGTTCATCAAATGATTAGATATTGTGGGTGTCACTGCAGGAATGAAAAAATTATTTTAAGGGCATTTTAAATGAAAATGTTAGAATATTTTTTTCCTGAACAAAAAAATACAATGTTTCTAAAGAATTTTTGCATAGGAATGTGAACCATGTGTTTTTATCATTAACATAAAGTTAGATGGGTATTACAACAAAGATTCTACAGAGGAATTCTGTAGAACATTTGCTGCTTCTTTTTTCTGTAGTTTTCTTTCTAAGCAACATCTGGGGATGAACTCACAGATGGGAGATGTAGAAATGCACATTGACCTTCATATGAATGTCCAGTGTTGTGTTTTTGTGAGAAAAAGTAGTGAAGTAAAAAAAAACATCTCTGCTGTCTTCAGGGCATTGAACGTCGACTGCACAAGTTCACCAATGATCAATCTGATCTTGTCGTCTAAGTCATCCCAATTAGACCTCAACCCAACAATTGTGAAGTCTGCAAATTTCAAGACCTTGACTAGACTGGTGACTTGAAATGTCCAAAGGTCACAGAGAAACACAGGCCTGCCAGTCTTTGCTCTGCAGCAGAGCTAGAATTAAAATTCTGAAGGCAGAACTAGAGTTTACCAAGGATTAATGATGGAGAACCATGTTTCCTGCATCATCAACAAACCTGTTGGATCTGTATTGAACTGCAGTAGGTGACCATGATGTTTAGGTGGAACAACACAAGGCCTTCAAGTGACTTCATTACCATAAAAGGTGAAGGCAGCAGGTATGTAGTCATTATGTACTATTAACATCCTCCACTGAAGTCATTTTTTCCAGGTTTTTTACAACAGCATTACAGAGTTAGTGCCATAAATATGTGGACGCCTTCTAACTTTAGATCCTTAGAGTAGCACAATGAACTTTAAATATAACAATCCAGATGTTGTTGAAGTGCAGAATTTCAGCTTTGATTTAATGGGTGAAAAATAAAGATTGTAAATACCGTAATCCCTCGCTGAAAGGACCACCCGCAAAAAACAAATTCCACAATGTAGCGACCAAGTACTTATTTTATTATTCACGGTAATTTAAATGTTTATGAGCCCTCCCCATACTGACATTAAACCACCTTCTACCTGTATTTCCTTTTCCCACACTCTTATAGACTTGTAACACCCCCAGTGTTTCTTATGGTGAGCAAGGATGACGTACACGATATCCCTGGAACGGTCTTTATTTGGCGTCCAGCCTGAACAAAGAACCAATGAGAACTGATAAAGATCTCCCACTCGTACTCACACTCCTTAATGTCTATTTCTTTCTCTGTTATCACATGAAACCTTTTAATTTGTCAGGTTATAAAACCCACCTAACTCCATCAATTAAAGATCAAATTATCAATGAATAAAGAAAATAACATCAAACACAAGTTAGGACATTAATTTTGTTCAAAACATTTTTCTCAGAGTTAAAATGGGCTGAATGACTGCATTGTGGGAAATGGTTTTGGTCAATTTTTTGGTTAAAGCACACTTTTGACGTTTCTATTTTTAGACACTCTGATCTTTTATCTTCTCGAGGGCCACATTAAATGATGTGGTGGGCCATATTTGGCACCCGGCCCTTGAGTTTGACACATGTGATGTATTGACTTGTATATAATATGTGTACAGTTTTGACAAGTATTAGTGTAACATACTGATTTGTCAGGCTTTGGAACACTTATACTTAAAAATGATGAGATTCACCGTGCAGCCATAAGGGACAGGGATGCTGTGTAACTTCCTGGTCAGAAATTCAGATGTATGTCTGAAACCAGGCTCCACCCACGTGGGTCAACAACTTGTCTTATGGTTGTGGCATTAAAGCGTGGGACAGCATTTTTTGAAGCATGTTTTGTAATATAAAAAACACTGCAAAGTGAATCTAAAAATTTTACATTCTATCAAAGAAAAACTTAAACATATATTTTAAAATATACCATTGGAAAAAATGAATAAAATCTTTTCAGTATTATTTTCAGGGATTGAAATTTAGGGGTTGGAGATTGGAACAACTACTTCCCAATAGAAAGTAGCTATGAAGGTAGCATAAATGACGATTTTGTATATATTCAGTCTAATTACTATCTAGTTACTAATTATATATATATATATATATATATACTATATATATATATACACACACACATATACATATATATTGTGTTTAACTAGATCACAACATATTTTTCAACATGACTTGAAAGTCTGAATTACTGTGTTTTGCAAATGTGTTTTCTTTTTTATTATGAGACATTTGTTCGGTTAATTATTAAATCAAGTATGTATGGATTTATATATGATTTTCAGAATTAGTTAACATATTAGGTTTACCATGTAATATAATCATTTCATACTTGAATTTATTATATACTCGGGCTGCCACTCCAGCGTCTGCACTTCCAAATAAGTTACATCCCAGGGCAAAAAACTCCCTGACAGTCAGTTTAAGTGTTCAGACATGTCACTGTGGTCAGGACAGAGCCTTAACATTAGGAAACAACAGTTTGTTTTCGCTGACAGCAGGTTACTAGTCTGTGCAGGTGAAGGCTGAACAGGGTCAGACTAGTGTGAAAACCATTTGATTCCAGGATGATTCACTCGTTCACTGTCTAAAGTTACGTTTGTCTTTATCATAGCTAGCCAACAGTTAGCATAGCCGCTACACTCCATAAAAACACAACACAACAAACACCGAGGAAGAATCGACTGATATAATATCTAAGCAATTTAAACAGCTTACCTGCATATTTATCAAATCCACTCTGATGTTGCGATTAAATCTTTTTTCGCTGTACAGAAGGAGGATGCTACTGCTGCTTTTTTTCTTCTTCCTCTTCCTTCTTCTTCTTCTTCTTCTTCTTCTTCTTCTTCTTCTTCGGCAAAGAGCGCTGAATTGCTGAATGTGCTTTATCGCCCTCCACTGGGATGGAGTATTTACTACAGCGCGACCTCGCGCATCAAAACTCGCGACTTCGCCTCATTGCGGACTTTTGGTAGGCAGTCACGTGATACCGTACGGGCATTCTATTGCCAGACGTCATCCGGAGGTGCGCTCGGTTCCGTGAGTCTATCAGAGTGTGGGAAAAGGTAATACAGATAGAAGGTGGTTTAATATCAGTATGGGGAGGGTTCATAAAGGGGTAAATTACCGTAAATAGGAAAATAAATAGTTTGTAACTCTATCACTGAATTTATTAATCACGTGTGGTTCCTGGAACACATTAACCGCAAAGAACCTGGGTGCACTTTATAAGATAAACCTTTAATAGTCCCACAGTGGGAAAATTTGCACATCTGCGGCATTGGGGGGGGGGGGAAATCATACATAAATAAATACATATTACATATGTAACATATGAAATATACATATTAACATACGGTATGCATATTAACATATAGTATACATAACTACCAACAATTTACAATTTACTGCTACAACTACTAACTACACACTACACTGGTCACCAAGATTGTGAGTTTGATGTTCTGCGTGTAATATACTGTGTGTGTGTGTGTGTGTGTGTGTGTGTGTGTGTGTGTGTGTGTGTGTACAATACAAAAGGGCTAGTTTACCATACTTTACAGACAAATGCTATTCACATGTCCTGCATTTTAGTTTTTGTTTCTTATGACATAAATGATCCGTTGTTGTTGTTTTTTATTGTTTGTTTTGTCCTATCTTTTTTTTTTTTTTTTTTTTTTTTTTATTTAACTGTACTAATCCCCGTAGGGAAATTATGAAACCACTCTAGCACACATTGTTTGTCAATCTTCATGCATATAAAGTGTGTAAAGGCCCGTAGCACACACACACACACACACACACACACACACACACACATACACACACACACACACACACTCACACTCCTGGCCACGCCCCCTCCACCATCCCCATCTCCTGATTGGTGGGCCATCTTCCTGACAGGTCTAAGCCCCGCCTCGTCTCCTGGCGTCGGTGGTTTAAAACCTCTGCAAACCCTTCAGTCAGGGCGACTGTCTGACTTCGCTAGAAGAGAACGGTTAGAAACATTTACCTGCAAGTGTCGTTCATCCTTCTAAAGCAGGGGGGGTCAAACTCATTTTCACTGAGGGCCACATCAGCATGACGGCTATCCTCAAAGGCCAGATGTAACTAATAAATGTAACTGAATGTAACAATGTAATATAAAATAAATGTAACTAATCCTTAATATTAAATAACAATTTATTACTTATTTAACTTACAAACGTGCCCAGGAAAAAAAGGGTTTGAAACCCACAAAACTCCATCAATCAAGGATCAAACTATCCAAGAGAATAAAGAAAAATAACATCAAACACAAGTGAGGACATTAACTTTGTTCAAAATGTTAGTCAGAGTTAAAATGGGCTTAATTACTGCATTATGGGAAATGTAGTTTTTGGTCAAAGCACACTTTTGACCTATTTATCTTTAAATACTCTGACCTTTTACGCTCTCGCGGCCCACATAAAATGATGTGGAGGGCCACATGTGGCCCCCAGGCCTTGAGTTTGACACATGTGGTCTAAATCTTCCTTATAATTCAATGATAACCTAAATTGAGTTTAGTCAAACCAAGTGTATGAATGTGTAAGAAGACAGATAAGGAAAGATTGTAATAAAAAAAAGTTTTATTTGTTATACACCAATTTATGCATGAACAAATCATGAACAGCATCAAGAAAAGAACCGGAATAAAGAGTAATACTACATATTTATTACAATATCTGGTTACATTATACATATAAAAATATATCTTACTGTAATTAAACATCAAGAAAGAATTGTAATATATTAGTTGTGTTGGAAAACTGGACCATGTCTCTAGAAATGTCATATATCTCAATGTTAAAGGGGGTCAAAAACATTTCCTGAATTAATATTTTAATCAGGAGAATAGAACAGAAGCAGGTCATTCAAACCTCTGCTGAAAAAGTCACATTTCATTTGAGTGAAACAACGATTAAAAGTTTTATTTTCTCATAACTAAATATCCAATCCAGCCAAAGCACATTCAAAACACATATTTAACAGTCAGTACATACTTGTGTCATAACACGTGGATAGATGCATGGATTTGTTGATAAACCCCACCCCCGAGAACAGTATTTCCAGGAATCCCCCTTTCTGATAGGTCAAGGGATTCCTGGGAAAACTGGACCCCAGGAGAGAGGAGAAAATGACAAAACATCATTAAGATCCTCCTCTGATTTGTGAAAACCTGCCGTCATCATCATCATCATCATCATCATCATCATCATCATCATCATTGTCATCATCATCATCATCATCGTCATCATCAACACAAAAAAGGTTTGGTAAATGGACAATACTTTTACCACCTTCATTCACCCATTCACACACACATAAACACATACAGACGCACACATGTGCACACACACACACACACAGATGCGTGTGCGTTCTGGATCGGACTTACAATTTCATGGACCTGTTGACGCATCAAAACACTTTAATAGTAGTAGAATGTAAAGTTCAAATGGTTCTAATTGTGAATATTATTACATGGAGCCAAAACACTGAACCACTGTGTTTATTTATGTAAAACAGAAATCTGATTTTAACCAAAACCTATTAATAGGAATAAAAATTTGGTCTTACTTTGTGAATCTCATCCAGATTCCTGGAGTGACCTCTTGTTATCTATAAATGCAGAACTTTCCTGTCCCATGACCTTCAGTTTAACGTCCCTAATGATGTTACACAACACTGGAAAGGATAAAGCAGGAATTTCTGTCCTCTGTCCCGAGCTACAGTGCTTCATCTCAGACTAGCAACTGACCAGAGATGCAGCACTGCACCATGGGCCACAGGGATGGACCAACAGGCTGGTTCTGAAGACATGAAGCACTAAAATACATAAATACTAACTAAAATACATCATGAAAGCTGAAGAAAAAAAATATGTAGTCATTGAAATTCAGCAATGATTCACTCTTTCATATCTTGTCAGTGAAGAATGTGTCCAATAATGACATCGGTACGACGCTCCTTTGCCTTCTGTCATGTGTTACTTGATGTGTTTTCAGTAACGTTTTGTTATTTTTCACTATTTCCACATGGAAGTCTGTTCGTTACGATAACTCAGCGTTCACTGGACAGTTGGAAGTTTTTATGTAATTACTTACAGATGCAATCAAGGACAATCAGTCATGTTTTACTTTGATTCATATTACGCAGTAACACTCCCATGGTGTTCAAAATGTTTTTCATTGAGAGGCCAATGTAATATTGATGATATTAATAATAGATATATATTAATAATATAATTATTCTATTATTGTTATTATATATATATAATATAATATATATTTATATATAAATATTATATATATATATTTATATATTATATTCTGTATTATTAATAGATATTAATAGTAGATAATAGATTTCAAACGCTGGTGTTTGAGCTGCACTCTTCACCTGATCCTAGATGTACTCACCAACGTGTGCCTTCACATTTAATCTCAGCTACAGATCCAGTTCCTTGAGTTCTTAGCGTGATAAAGTGAGGTCGGGGTCAAACGTGAATGAACTCTGTGGTGCTTTTCCACGTGGGTTTTCTCACCCCTTTTCTGCGGACTCTTCTTCACCTGACAAAAGAGCACATGAAACAAAGCTCCTTCAGACATTATAAGAATAAACTGTCCTCTGACACGAGAATGGTTTACCTGATCTATTAAGGAGAGGAGATCAACATACACACATGAAGGTAAAGGGAGAGAAAGCAGAGCTGGTGGGGGGG